>LPNX010542168.1:0-107931 GCA_001517045.1 Pseudotsuga menziesii | reverse complement strand
CCCCCCCCCCCCCCCCCCCCCGCGCCCTATTTGTTTATTGCTTGTATCTATTATAGATACGTCCAACTTACTCTAAATGGATTATGTCTTGGAAAATTTGGAAAAAGAACTAAATACCCAAGCTTAAACCTCTAAATAAGATCTCTTAAATGAGTGGGTTACCCACCTCAAATCGTTAATTTGAGTAAGGGTAGGGATACTTTTTTTTTAAACATTTTCACTAATAAATAGAGAGATTAAAAAAATTTAAAGTTTGCAACATAAACAAGATCTCCTCGATTAAAAATTGGCAAGTTCCTAATTTAACTCATGTAATATCCCTTCAGGATTTATGTTTTCAACATATAGCTTTGATACATATATATATTAAATCTATGTTTAGGGTTATTAACATATAGCTTTAATATATATATATATATATATATATATATAACCATTTCTCGGTCTTAACTTATTTTAGAGTATAACATTAGAGTAGTGCTCTAGAATAAGGGTCTAACTTCCTAACCATTATATTTATTAAATAAGCAAGAAAAATATATTTTTCACCTTTATAGCGAGTTAGTTTCACCATAGTATCTTTAACGATTATTTTCCCAATCCACTAACTATGCAATGGTTTTTTGTTAATATCATAATGTCTTTTAGAAATAGATAATTATCTATAAATTAACCTTAATTTATGTTAATGATGGCTTATCTCACCCACAATTTGATGAGCGTGTAATTTACCATTACTTATGGTAACCGAATTCATTTTTCTACGTCATCGAAATCATGATGACACCAGGTTGAACTTTACTAGATCCCCCAAGAATTTACTCGTCTTTAACTCTTTTCCCCTAGTGGTTTAGTTGCCCATTGTTAAAATTGTGTCAATGTTTTAAGTCTCCTAAGTCTATAACCTAGGAAATTAAAGCATACAACTACAAGGTTTTACTGGTGGGGCTTTGGCCTTGAGATCCTCACCAAAAAAAAATACCATATACATTCATAATTACAAGATATTTAGGGGTATACAAGAGGATATTACATCAGTTTCCCATAAAAAAAATAACATCGTCCTCGGTGTTCTTGTTTTTTAACAAATTTCCTTCCTCTCATGAATCATCTTTTCCCTTTCTTCATCTTCTCTGTTCTGATCTTCTTTGAATTTTCCTGATCTTCGTAGGTTGCTATTGTTCATGACCTGAATTTTCATGTAACAAGATCGAGACTACCCAAAATTTATTCAGTAAAACATGTCATAAGTTTATAAATCAATTTAAAACATAAACAATAGGTCCTTTTTGCAACACCACATTTACAATTTATGGAACATCTTCTAGTCTTTATTTATATTTTTATTGTCATAATACATAATTATTATTATTATAAAATAATGAAATTGATTCGCAAATAATTCATATTTACTTATCTTTTGGGAGGCCGTCTTTTATCTCCAATATTTGGTCACCTAACTAGTCCTAATATTTAGGTAAGCCTTTCTTTCATTCACAAGTTAATATCATTTATTTCACATAATTTTTAATCAGAATCTTTAGGATTCCTCATTCCTCCTCTCCCTTGAGGTAATTTTGCCTACTTGGGTCTCTCTTCACATTCAAAAGTCTAATTACTTGGAAAATTAACACATTTTTCATTCGTTATATCATGGAGATGAAAAAAAATATTTCCACAATGCTTTTGTTGATCATAATACTCTCCCTTGATTTCTTTTACCAATTTTTGTGTGGACTTATGGGCTATATTTGAGGTTACTCTCCCTTTTGATTTCTAGTCAAAATTTTTATCCTCAAAGGCATCAAACAACATCCTATTTTCCAGATGTCAAGCTTTTTTCCTAGGTCTTTTCCATTGATATCATAGATTCTTTAACGATTCCCCTCAAGCCCCCCTCGCTTGAGTCCAGGAATTTCTTTTCCACCCAACCTCCTACTTGAGTCCAAGAAAAACAAGGTAGAGTTAGATCATTAATTTTTGCCACTTCATTTTCCTAACACCAATGTTCTCACACAACA
Source organism: Pseudotsuga menziesii (assembly GCA_001517045.1). Taxonomy (NCBI): domain Eukaryota; kingdom Viridiplantae; phylum Streptophyta; class Pinopsida; order Pinales; family Pinaceae; genus Pseudotsuga; species Pseudotsuga menziesii. The sequence continues at coordinate 105,910 of LPNX010542168.1, read as the reverse complement.
ATTATTTTCCTAACACCATTGTGCTCCCATAAAATATATTTTCCTTGTTTGTATTTACTGTTAATTACAACCTTTAACTATTTGTGACACACAGACTTTGGTGTTTAACATGATTTCACTGTCATTGCCCCGTTCCGTGAAACAACTTCATGGTTAGTTGTAATATAATCATCATCTATTGATAAACAATAATTTCATCAATTTAATCATCAACATTTCATAAGTTGTAATGCTTTGTACCTCTACCATCATTCTTGATTCATACAATCTTGTAAACCATCCAAATATATCTCCTTACTCATTTTTGAGCAATTGAGCTCAACTTATTTACACAAGTGAATTTATAATACATGTTTACATTGATCATGAGAATGGTCATAATCATGGTAAAACCCTACAATGTTAGTACATAAATAACCTAATCCACAGTTAATCCTTGGTTCATAAAAACCTCGAAATCTGACAATTATAATAAGATAAAAAGTAAAACATCACTCGTTCTTGAGTGGTTTAACTCCACTATTTATGCGAGTGAATTTTTGTAAGTAACACTCCATTTCCATTTGTAGTGTTCCTGGCATAATCCTGCAATGTTAGTACATAACATTATACGATGTTTATTCACTTATCATTTTCAAATAACAACAAAACATCTTTACTCATCTATCTTTGGATAGTTACAAGTGAAGGGACATTCCAATTCTACAGGATATTAACAAGTGGTAAGCTAGATATGTAGAAATCCCAAATGATTATATAGACATATTTTCCTATTAGTGTCTTTAGAGGAAACAATATACTTGTCAATGGGACTCTTGTACTTTGATTAAAACCCCCTTTTGAATCCATCTACGAATACACATGTATAAAATTTTTTATAAGAAAACAATAATGAATGATGTTTATTAAAGGTAACCGTAGGTTTAGAATACTATTTCTTCTAAATCAACCCTCTTTTTTTCACATGAATTTTAACGTTGGTACAACACACTTGTAACCAACATGTTTCAAATAACCAATAATGTTTTAACATGATGGTATGTATTATGATTCAATATATTAGATCTCATTACTTACATATGAATAATTTCTAAGGTATTAATCATATAACCTAAATCACCTTTTAACACCGGGACATAATCATAAAATAATACATATTGATACTTTCCTTATGTTAAAACAATTAACCCATAGTTACCCACATTTGACATTAATTAATCATTTTTGTCTTAGTATCTAGATTCCATTCTATGCTAGTTGTCTTCCACATGTCTTAGAAGTCAATACATGCTAAACTTGGGTCATGGAGCACTTGGGAAACATCCTAGAAACCAGTTTTAGCAAGTTTTCTTTTATTCTTGGTTACTAAAGCGTAGTTCTGATTTTTCTGAAAGCTGTCTTGCTTTACAGCAGTTTTAAGGAAAAATGAAAAGCTAGTCTAGGTGTAACTGCCTTATTTTTTTCCCACATCATCATCCCTCCTTTTATAAAAATAAAAGCATGAATGAGTTGTCTTTCCATCACTCTTTATCTTTCCCACTTGCTTTAGAAAATTCATGAGCATCTTCATAGATTTGGAAACTAGTTTATGTGCCTATGGGGGGTTTGACCAGTTTTGGTAAGCCTGCTTTTTTATCAATTCGAATAGAATCCTTATGATTCCTAACCACTCATGTAATTATATGTTTGAGAATCCTATTAATTCATAAGTTTTTCTATTGTACACTTACTCAATATAGATTAGTGTTATGCTCCAATTTCAGTCTCCTTTGGTGTGAATTTTGCATGTTTGATTAACAATTTTGTAAGTGCAATTGTTCTATCACTTGGGTTCAATTTCCACATGGTATCAGATCCTTTGTAGATCAATTTCTCTCCTTCCATATTTCTAATTCAGGTTCAACATCTTGACTGGGAGCACATTCTGTTAGCTGGAGGGCACAGTTGCTGAGATATGGACCAATCTCAGAAGATCATCTTGACTCCATTCAATTTATTTGAGTGGAAAGTTGAGATGGAGATATTATTAAGAGAGAAAGGTCTCTACATGGTTACCATGGCAACTAAGGTAGAGCCCAATGCCATTGCACAGAAAATTAAATGGCACAACATGAGGGATGAGGCCTATGGTCTTTTATGTCTCACCATTTCAAGAGACCTCCTCTTTCATCTTGATGGATTGACATCACCTAATGAGGTTTGGGAGAAGCTTGCAGATATTTTTAGAAATACATATGAGATGAGAGGATATCAAATTGAGAATGAATTGATCTCCTTGAGTCCCAGTAGCTTCGAATCATTCCAACTCTACTTTTCCAAGTTTAAGGCCCTCGTTTTGTAGATAAAATAGTGTGGGATAGAAAAGAAGGAATAGAAACTAGTCTTGGCCATACTCTCTAAGATTGGTTCTAACTACTTAGTGTTTGTTTCAACCTTCCATGCCACCAAGTTGACAGCATGAGCCTGAAAGATGCCTAAGCTTGCAGATTTCATGGAATCCCTCACCCATAAGCAAGATAAATTGGTGATAATGGGCACCATCAAACCTTCCAAAGACTAATATTTGGTTGCTGGAGATTCAAGGGTGGATTCAAAAGGAAAGAAAAAAGCTAAAAGGCCACCTAAGAAAAAGAGAGACAAGTAAAAGTCTCAAGAGGATCCCCAAGGCTCCAAGAAGAACTCCCAGAAGAATACTAATAAAGGAGAAATGAGAAAGTGTGCATACTGCAGTAAGGGCTGTCATCTTGAGAGCTCTTGTATGAAGAATAAAATTGACATGTTGACCCAACTCCTGGAGAGGAATAACATCTCCCTTCCTGATTTCTCAAAGAAGAGGGAAGGAGGATCAAATTCAAAAGACAGAGAGAGAGTACATGCCTTGACTACTGGCACATCAAGCTCACCTAGCTTCATCATTAATTATGGAGCTTCTAGACATATGGTGTCAACAAGGGATACATTCACCTCTCTTGAAATTTAAAAAGGTCCACTAATAGTTTTGGGAGATGACTCTCTCACTGACAGTTTGGGGAAGGGTGGGATTGATCTTGATCATGGTAATTTCAATAATGTGTTGTATGTTCCAGGTCTTGCCTCTAATCTCTTTTCAGTGTATCAGATGACTCACACTGGGTCTCCAAAGAAGGTTATCTTGTCCCTTGATGAAGTTGAAATCACTAAGATTTCGAATGGTAAAGGCATATAAAAAGGTGTTGTTTATCACACTTCGAAGGTATACAAGTTTTCCCATTTTCTACCCTACTTAAACCCCTGTGTTCTTCTTACTCATGCTAATGAAGAAAGCAAGATTTGGCATGAAATATTTGGCCATCTGAACTATAAGTATCTTTCTGACTTTAGTGAAAATGATATGGTCATAGGGATACCAAAGATCAAGTTTTATAAGGGAGTCTGTCAAGGTTGTATCCTAGGAAAACACCCAGATCACAAGTATGAGAGAGCTAGTCATGAGAGAACCTATGCACCTTTTGAGTTGATCCACAGTGAAATTGCTGGTCCATTCTCTCATATGTCCATGAGTCCAAATATGTACTCACCTTCATATTCAACTTTTCCAAGTTTTGTTGGGTCTATTTCCTAAAGCACGAGTCTAAAGTTTTTGACCTATTCAAGGTCTTTCAAGCCTTGGTTGAGAACTATTCTAGGAGAAGACTCAAGATCCTCAAATCTAAAAATGGTGGTGAATATGTCAAGTTTGAGTTCATTCAGTATTGCAAATATTCAAGTATCCAGATGTAGCATTTGATCCCTTACACACCACAACAAAATGGTGTTGCTAAGAGAAAGAACAGATCACTGAAAGAGATGGCAACTTGCATGATGGAGGCTAAGACTTTGCCACCAAATTTTTGTGTCAAGGCTATAAAATATGCATCCTACATATAGAACATGATGCCTCATAAGTATATTGATGTTATTACTCCTTTTGAAGCTTGGAGTGGGCACAACCTAGATGTAACCCATTTAAGGATTTTTTACTCAAAGGCTTAGGATAGAATTCCAACTAAAAAGAGGAAGGATTTACAACCCCAAAGCCAAGAGTGATTATTTGTTGGGTATTCTCAAGATTCAAAAGGGTACAAGCTGATCAACTTGAGAACTAACAAATATTTCATTGAAATAAGTGTTCAGTTCGAAGAAGATCCTTTAGCAGGAGTTGAAGTTGGAGAGTCCTCTTCATCACCAGAACCATTGATTATAAGTGAAGAGACTAATGAGTTTGATGATTTTGATATGTTTGGAAATGATGATTTAATTGCATATCCTAACATTCCTATAATACCAAAATGGGTAGAAAATACCACTCATGCAGCTGGGGAACTCGCTGGAAATCCTAATGACACTAGGAGGACTAGATCTTAATTTGAGAGTGCCCTTTGTGTGAAATATCCTCTATTTGTTGAGAAGTGCTATCTGATGGTTGAATAAGATCCATAGACATATGAAGATTGAGAAAATGATCCAATATGGAAAACAACCATGAAATAATAATTCACATGCTTTGGAAGAACAACACTTGGGAGCTGGTTGATCTTTCCTCCGGGAGGAAACTAGTTCAGTGTAAGTGGGTCTTCAAGAATAAGTTTGCTGCTGATGGTTCACATTTGAAATATAAGGAAATATTGGTAGCCAAGGCCTACTCACAAGTACATGGTATTGACTATAATGAAACCTTTGCACCAGTGGCAAAGATGGAATCCATAAGGCTAGCTCTAGCCATTGCAGCTTCGAAGCAGTGGGAAGTACATCACATAGATGTGAAGTGTGCTTTCCTAAATGGAGATCTCAATGAGGATATTTAAATTCGGCAACCTAAAGGGTTTTTTTCTAATCCATATTTAGTGTGTAGGTTAAAGAAATCATTGTATGGGCTCAAGCAAGCCCCCTGGGCTTGGTATGCCAAAATTGGTAGCTTTCTGCTATCATTGAGTTTTGTTCGAGGTAAGTATGATACGAATGTTTATTTGAAGTTGATTCATGGTTCCTTGATGATTATTTTTTTATATGTGGATGACCTGCTGATTAGAGGAAGTTCAAAGAAATATATTGCCTCTTGAAGGATGCAATGAACCATGCATTTTCCATGACAGATTTGGGATTATTGAGCCAATTCTCGGGTCTCGAAATTGCTCAATCCCAACATGGAATAAAAGTTCATCAGTCCAAGTATGCTTCATATTTTCTCATCAATTTCAACATGAAATATTGCAAGACAAGAAAGACTCCATTTCTTTCGGGAGTTAAGCTTGAAGAAGTAGGTTCTTCTCCTATGGTAAATAACACACTGTATAGGCAATTGATTGGGTGTTTTCTTTATCTTACACACACTCAACCTGATTTATCTTATGCAGTTAGTGTGGCTTCGAGATACATGGATCAGCCTCATGAGATCCACTTGAGAGCAGTCAAGAGGATCCTAAACTTTGTTCAAGGAACAAAAACTCATGGGATCTTCTACAAAGCAAAATCTAATCTTAATTTGGTTGGATTTACTAACAGTGATTGGGTAGGTGACAAAATATATCAAAATTATACATCAGGATATGTGTTCATGCTTGCAGAAGGACCAATCAGATGCTCAAGCAAGAAGCAGAGTGCCATAGCACTCTCATCTACAGAAGCAGATTATAGGGGATTTGTAAATGCAACAACTCAATGTTTATGGTTGCAGGGGATATTTGGAGAATGTGGCTTCGAATCAGATTTTTCAATTTTACTTACTGTGATAATCAAAGAACCATTCGAATCTTCAATGATCTAGTTCATAGACAATGGACCAAGGACATTGAGATCCATATGCACTACATCAGAGAACTTGTGCATCATGGTACCATTATTCTACTCTTATGTGCGTCTTTAGAACAAGTAGTAGACATCTTCACCAAAGTTTTTTGTGAAAATACCTTCAGCAATATAAAATCACTATTGGGGATTGTTGGTCATGTTGTGAAGCATGATTGATGACACGATTTCTAAATTTTGTTTCATGTCCATGTTTAATGGAGGATTTTTCCCACTGGGTTTTTGCCTCTTTCCTTGGTTGTATGGACACGCAATATGTAAAGGGTGACTAAGCCTTGTTGCTAGGCCCTATAATGTTTTTATATTTACTCATAAATTCAAGATTAAGGGGGGTGTTAGAATAATCAACCCATCGTTACCCACATTTGACATTAATTAATCATTTTTGTCTTATTACCTAGATTCTTAGATTCCATTCTATGCTAGTTGTCTTCCACATGTCCTAGAAGTCAACACATGATAAAAATGGGTCACAGAGCACTTGGGAAACATTATAGAAACCATTTTTAGCAATTCTTCTTTTATTCTTGGTTACTAAAGCATAGTTTTGCGTTTTTTGAAAGCTGCCTTGCTTTACAACAGTTTTAAGGCAAAAGGAAAAGATAGTCTAGGTGTAACTTCCTTGTTTTTTCCCCACATCATCCTCCCTCCTTTTCTGCAAATAAAATCATGAATTAATTTTCTTTCCATCACTCTTTAGCTTTCCCACTTGATTCATAAAATTCATGAGAATCTTCATAGATTTGGAAACTGCTTTATGCACCTATGGGGGATTTGACTAGTTTTGGTAAGCCTTCTTCTTGACTAATTTGAATAGAATCCTTATGATTTTTAAACACTCATGTAATTATATATTTGAGCAGCCTATTACTTCATAAGTTTGGCTATTGTACACTTACTCAATACATAATAGTTTTATGCTCCAATTTTAGTCTTATTTGGTGTGAATTTTGTATGTTTGATTAGCAATTTTGTGAGTGTAATTGTTCTATCACTTGGGTTCAATTTCCACACCTTAATTTTCCCAATCCTCTAATTTCAGTATTATATACTATATTTGTGTTATCACACATTACATGGAATACCCAATAACCTAAGGAGTATTGTTTTGCAAGGTTTCTCACTCTACTTCTACTGGTAACAATTTAGCATTTAGGTTTAGACTAAAGTCATCTTTTAATTTAGACTTCCCTTTAAATTATATTATGTATGTAAGAATGTTTCTTAACAATACATTGAACAATGAATAATTAGTTCTTAACTAAGCCTAATATTTCCATCCATACAACCTTCTTTACATATGAATGGTGTCTTCAAATTTTCCTCAAGCATTGATGATTTCTAAATTACCCAATACGTAGGGTTTTGGGGACTCTTTGTAAATATTTTACAACATCAAATGATCTTCATAAAGAATAGTAAACACGTGATTTCCATTATTTCCTAGTAATAAGTATTACAATTTATGCCTTCATATAGCTTTTAACATGTATTGCTAGCAATCTATGCATTATCCTTTCCTAAGGAACCCATAGTTCATTACCCATCTATTTGGTGCCCTATGTTTAAAATGTCTCCGTTAGTATGAGTCTATCATTTCCATATATATATATATATATATATATCGCTAGAAGCAATTCTAAGAAATGACTATAATTCTTCCTTAATGTATCAAAAGTAAAATTTATATTCCAACCTCCCATTTTGAGTGTGTAAACTTAAACATAACCTTTAAGACAGGATGAAAGAATTACTTGCACAATTTTGGTTTTAATTTGCCGATAATGTAATAACATACCTTTGCCATGATATTTGATTTCTTTATATTCTTAGTTACCTCTTTCAATATTTGAAGGCCCGCTCAGATAACTTATTTCCCTCATCCATCGTTGCTATGCATCCACAAAAAAATTCATTTGATTAGTTAGGTTTATCCATCCTCCTGCTTTCCAACTTCATGTTGAGCCCAAATAGGCCTGAGTGTTTTCAACCTAGCTCTGATACCATTTGTAACATACCCATAATCAATAAACAAAATTCCTTTCAAAAAAAACTTATACCTTTGGTACAACTACCCTTAAGACTTTTGAGTGATAAAGCTAAATCACAATGTAAATCAATCACTGTAAGGGTGCTGGTCTTTAAGAGGAAACTTGGTATCTACGAAATAACATAAGTCAATTGTAATAAAGTTAGCCACTTCAATCATTCCTGAGATCCACATTTTATAATAATTAACACATTAGGCAAAGTCCTTAATCAACAACTCTAGCTTTTATCCCACAATAGATTATCTAACATATTATAAACATCAAATAAACAATATTCCTTTGGTTTTAAAACACTCATATGGAATCATTCAACAATTTACACCATCATCATCACCAGAACATAAGTTAAATACATCAAGAGCACATAAGATAAAATACATCAAGAGCACATAAGAGTGAGACCAATGTACGTGGTTCACCCAATCCATGGGCTACATCCACAAAACTGTCACATCTTGTAATATGCATCCATCTGAAAAATTTACAATCCGCAACATCATTGTTGCCATACTTTCTTTCTATTATTCTCATAGGCTCTCTCTGTGAGAGTATTCCTAACTCATTCCATTGGAAATATCCCAATACTTAACCTTTGCTTTTAATCTTCTTATAAATGAATGACAAAAGTGTAAAACTCAATTATAAATGGACATATGAAAAAAATAACTACTCCACAATATCGTAATCCTAAAGTTTCCTTTAAACTATATTCTGAGTTGATATAATCTTAGTCCACGATTCTGGGCGAAGGAAGGAATAGAATCAGAAATGATTCAATCCAGCATAGTGCAAATCAAAGAAATATGTGTTCCCAATAAATTGCAGTGAACCACATCAGCAGTCAAAATCTAGTAGTTTGGGTCCAAACACATTTAAATCGGATTCAACTCACCATAAGATCTAAATCACATTCAAGTCCAAAATTGTATTCGATATATTGAAAGGGATGGGGGAAGAGGGCGAACGATTTCATATCTGATTATATAACTAAGAAATCACCAGATCTAATCCCATTTAGATCGCATTCTGAATCAATTAGTTTAGATCCAACTCACAATAAGATCTAAGTCTCATTAAACAATAAAATTGTATTGAATAAATCAAAAGGAGATCCAGAAGAGGTTTATCGATTGCATGAATGATTATATAACCACGAAATCCCGAAGCACGGGATTAAAAACATCTTTCTTGACAAACTATGTTAAAATCATTCAAGGACAACATTAAACAATAACAAGAGAAATTTTTTTTCTCAACCCAAATTCCAAATCCTCAACTAGTATTTTAGCATCAATTCAGTTGAAAACAAAAACCCAAAACATGGAATCTTTAACTTCTATTTTTACAAATATTGCACTAACCCCAAATAATCTTCATCAAAAGTAGAACAACACTAAAACTTACCATAAATGGCAAAGTCAGGCAGAGAAAGGAAAATCGCATACCAGCCTAAAACTTACATGCGAGCCTGGAAATCACATACATGCCTTTCTCTCTGTTGGCATGCTCCTCACTGAATCCTCTACTGCAAGGCAGAAAGTGGTGTTGTTGAGTGCACCAGGAAACTCTCCGAAGCCGCACTAAGTGGGAACCACCTTTCCCATTTCCCTTTGTAACCTTATAAAAATTCATAAGGAAGATCCCCCTTCCTTTTCGTTTGCAACATACTTATAGCCTGGGGCGGACTGGATTCATAGTTGGGATTCCCCCACCTATTTTTTTATTGCTTGTATCCATTATAGATATGTCCAACCTACTCTAAAGGTATTATGTCTTGAAAAATATAGAAAAGAACTAAATACCAACTCATAAACCTCCAAATAAGATCTCTTAAATGAGTCAGTTACCCACCTCAAATCGCCAATTTGAGTAAGGGTAGGGATACTTTTTTTTTCAACGTTTTCACTCATAAATAGAGAGATCAGAGAAATTTAAAGTTTGCAATGGAAACAAGATCTCCTCAATTAGGAAAATGGAAAATCCCTAATTTAACTCACGTAGTATCCCTTTAATCTCTATGTTTTCAACATATAGCTTTGATACATATATATATTAAATCTATGTTTAGGGTTACTAACACATAGTTTTAATATACACACACAAACATATATATAACTATTTCTCGGTTTTAACTTATTGTAGAGTATAACATTAGAGTAGTGATCTGGAATAAGGGTCTAACTTCCTAACCATTATATTTATTAAATAAGCAAGAAAAATACATTTTTCACCTTTACAACGAGTTAGTTCCGTCATAGTATCTTTAACGATTATTTTCCCAATCCACTAACTATGTAATATTTTTTTGTTAATATCATAACGTCTTTTAGAAATAGATAATTATCTATAAATTAAACTTAATTTATGCTAATGATTGCTGATCTCACCCACAATTTGATGTGCGTGTAATTTACCATTACTTATGGTAACCGAATTCCCTTTTCTACGTCATCAAAATCATGATGACACCAAGTTAAACTTTACTATATCCCCAAGAATTTACTCATCTTTTACTCTTCCCCCCTAGTGGTTTAGTTTCCCATCGTTAAAATTGTGTCAATGTCTTAAGTCTCCTAAGTCTATAACCTAGAAAATTAAATCATACAATTACAAGGTTTTACTGGTGGGGATTTGGCCTTGAGCTCCTCACTAGAAAAAAAATACCATATACAATCATAATTACAAAATATTTAGTTGTATACAAGAGGATATTACATTCATGATCTCAAATTGTAAAATTCGGTTCAACCCCCTTTAAGGATGATATGCAACATTGCCATTGGAAAACTCTTCTACTAAATGGATTTCCCAAACAATTGAATATTTCAAGGAATCAATAACATCTCTTAATATATTTTGGTATACATGATAAAAATTATAGATATTAATTACCCACTTGGTTTCCAATCATTGGTATCTTTGGTTTTAAGAAATGCATCCAACTTTTGTGATAAACTTGAGCATACATATGATCAACAATGAGTATTGTCTAAACTTATCCATTTCATGCTAGATGGTGATGATGGCTAGGTCAGAAATGGTAAGATGTCTTCCATGTGTCTCCAAGCTTCTAATTTCCAAGGAAATGGGATTCTTGGAGAATGAAATCATGTTGGGTGTGGAACCCATATTAAACTTGGCCTTATGTTTCATTCATTTATCAGGTGGTCTACAAGGTGGAAGGTATTCAAGAACCTTCTCATGTTTTTGTAGTGACTTCTAAATTTATTCAAGATGATGTGAACAATTCATACATGTTCTTTGAATAGTCCCAAAATACCGCCATGCTTCACAACAAATTTCATGCCTTGAGATAACACCTCATTTGCTATGTATTTCTTGCTCAAATGTATGAATGGATGTGTAGGGAAAGCATTATATTGCAGACATATATGCCTCAACCTTTGGTCACATAATATAACCATATTAAATGCATCAATATATCCATCACTAATGAAAAATTAACCCTTACCAATATGAACAAGTCTTGCACACACCAGGGTCTCCATCTTGATTATGTATATACCCACCCCATGCATGGATGGATAGGATTATTTTCTTGCTGATCCAAGTGGGTTGCAATAAGACACCTTCATCATAGTGAAGTCTTATTCAGATAAATAACTATCATAATATCCTTGAGGCAAGACAAGTTCTTAGCAATCATCTTGCAAATCAACGTTTCCTTCAAACACTTATAAATGTGAACTTTCTTCATGTTCATCCTCCACAAGAATTTCCTACATCATACCCACTGCATTTCCTTCCAATCAAGATGAAAGGTGTGTTCCATTCAACTTATTTTGAAGATGATACATATTCCATCTTTGACTCTTAAAGAGACTTTTGTGTTATTTTCAAAGAAACATGTGTAGCCTCCAATTCGCTACCAAGCCTTTCTACCTCATCTTCCTCTCTTCTGAGGTCATGATGGTATATTTTGGTTACCTCAAGTAGATTATTCCTATATGAGGGAAATTTCATGTAACTTTCCTTCATATTTCCCACTTTTTCTTTGAGAGTTTCAATATCTCCAAAAAAATATTATGCTTCCAAACCTTCTTCTAAAACTCTCCAATAACATCTTGACACCAAAGCATTGGCATTGAGAAAAGTTCCTTGGCTTATCTAATCTTCCCTTCACCCTCTTTAAGTGATCCAACTAAATGGTATGGCTAACAAAGAGGATTCTTCACAAAATGGTTTTCTTCCAAGGGATGAAACCTTGGGATCTCTTCTTCTTGGAAGTCTTGTGGAAGTCCCAAATTTGTTATATATGATTCATTCTCTACTTCTTCTTCCTTTTTTGTGAGATGAACTTAGCAATATAGTTTAAGTGGTGACTGAAAATTAGATCCTAGGAAAAATCCAACTGCTAACAAACTCTCCATATTCCTTCCCAAGGGAACCTATACTTGTGACAGTTTCTTCATGTATTAGATCTACGTCACCAATATAGAGAATTGAGAGTCCATCAATAGATTCTTTTTCATCCATTCCCAGAGTATTATTTTTCTCTATGTATTTACCTTATACAACACCAGTGGTAGGTTCAAGGGAATCATCACCCTACTATTTTGCCTCTCTACCCTCAATCTTCTAATGACTGATTGACACCTTTTTCGGCTCCTTCAATCCAATTGATGAAACTTTCTCCTTGGTATCCTGAGGGACAATATCTAGAGAGTTTCTCCTTGAAGAAAATGAAAAGAGTTTCATGATGGAATTATATGCATATGACTCTGACGATTTGATAAATACTGAAGGAATGTTCCTCGACATAAAATCCTTACAAATATCTTCCACAAAAAATGATATAAGTTTATAAAGCATTCCATCTAGATGTTTAAGAACATCCTCAATTTTAGTTTATTCATTATATTTTTTTCTCATGAAGTGCCCAATTCTAGCAATAATGCCATTTTCATCTACATCTTAAAGTGATTTTCCAGAAAGTCATCTCTTAATATCCTTAAATTTTTCATTCCCCTCATTTAGTATGTGGTTATACCATCCCAACCACTTCTTAAGATGCAATAAGAATGTCCTTAAGTGGTTTTATAAGGACCTTTTCTTAGCATGTGTAGTTTGATTCACTCAAACTCCTTCTGGAATTTATGTTACAACTTGACCAATTGTATAGCTTTGATTTTATGTAGTTTCATTTCTATACATTTTTTCCTAAAATGGTATTATTTCAGTTCTTTCATGTCTTCTAATTGCATCAAAGTTCCTAAGAGATTCTTGTTCCAACCGGTTCCCATTGGGTTCTACACTTCGATTCCATTCATGATTAAATGACATCAAAGTCTCCCTAGGTTATTGAGAAACACAACCTTCACTTTGATCAGAGTGACTTGTAACAATAGTAGCATCAATCACTAGCTATTAAGGGAAAACTATGTTCTCATTTTGCAAAACTGGGTTCATTCTTTGGTACATATTTTTATTTTTCAAATCATATTTCATTGTAATGGCATCAATATTAAAAATTGTTCTTTTAGAGAAATTTGGGACATACACATTCTTTGAAATAGAGCTCATTGTAGTGGCATCAGGAAAAAAATTGGTCTCAGAGAGAAATTTGGGACCCTCATGTTCTCTGAAGTAGAGTTCATTGTAGTGGAAGAAGGAATACAAAATTTTATCTAAGGGAAATTTGGGACATGCACATTCTCTCAAACAAAGCTCATTGTAGTGGCCGTAGGAATAAAATCTATTCTATGAGAGAAATTTGAGACCCTCACATTCTTAGAAACATAATTCGTTGTAGTGGCAATAGGAAAAACTATTGTTCTTTGAGGGAAATTTGGGACCCTCACATTCTCTAAAATAGAGTTCATTCTTTCATAGACATTTCCATTTTGTACATTAATATTCCCTTCTACTATAATTGGAGACAATGGTTGCCTCTGTTGTCTAGCAAAATTGTTGTTTGTCAAAGGTTGCTTACATCAAGGACAATGAGTTTAAACAATGGTTTCATTTTTTCTTTTTGTTTGAGGGAAAATTCTCAACTAATTCTATGGTATGGAGTTTTGATCTCCAAATCATCGACATTGTCCATGTGTAACACATAGAGTAGTATTTTTACCGCTAGCATGAGTGAATTGAAGGACAATGACACATGGTTCCAAAGTTGTAATATTTGAGTAATATAAAACCTTAATTCGTCCTTTTTTTTAGGAATAATTTGTTGAGATGGATTATTTGAAATATCCATTGATGAGTTACTCTGCAAAATAAACAAAAACATTCAATATTGGCATCAGATGTGAGATTAAATTTCTCTAATTAAAATAATATGAAATATATCATACATGTGCTTATAATATATGAAATATATCCTAATTATAGAGTGTGTTTACATATAAAAGTAGTAAGTAAAGTTTCATACTTTTAATTTCAGACATAAAAACATATGATGTGCAATAAAAAATCAAATTTATGTTGCCAAAGAAACCACTCGGCCTGTTTTGAACCTAAAAATGGCCTAAATGGATTTACAAAAATGCCCACCATTTCTCACCTGTGAGGGATAAAAAAATTCCGAGGGAATTATTTTGTAGGTGGATGGTTTATTCACTTCACCAATGACTCATTTTTTTAAAATGGTCCATGGACAAGGCGATAGTTTCCTTCCAAAATAGCCATTCAAGTTGTTTTGCACCCTGATAAGAAAATGACCGCCATTGTCAAAATTGGTTAAGTATTGAAAAAAGGGCTTAAGTAGCCTTGGTAAAATGACCACCATTTCTCACCTATATGAGATAAAAAATTTATGAAACCATCAGATTATAAGTGGATGATTTATGCACTTTACAATTGGATCCTTTCTAAAAAACAATATGTGGTCAAGAAAATATTGGCCTACCAAAATAGCCACTCAGTTTGTTTTGCACCTAAAACTGACCTAAAGGTCCTTACCAAAATTCCCACCATTTCTCACCTGTGAGGTATACAAAAATTCTAAGAGCATAAATTTGTAGGTGGATGATTTATTAACTTGTCTATTGACTCATATTTCAAAACAAATCTCTAATCAAGGTGATATTTTGCTTCCAAATCACCCATTCGACATGTTTTTCACTCTGACAAAAAATGTTGCCATTGGAAAAATTGATTAAGTATTGAAAAAAGGGCTTAAGTAGCCTTAGGAAAATACCCACCATTTGTCACCTATATGGGATAAATTTTTTATGAAACCATCATATTATAGGTGGAATATTTAGACATGTTACAAGTGGATCCTTTTTGAAAAAAATGTTTGTGGTCAAGAAAATATTGTCCTGCCAAAATAGCCACTCGACCTGTCTTGCACCTAAACCTGGCTTGAATGGCCTTACGAAAATGCCCACCATTTCTCACCTCTGAGAGATAAAATAATTATGAGACCATAAATTTGTAGTTGGATGATTTATTCACTTTTACACTGACTGATATTTAAAAAAATTCTTTGATCAAGGAGATACTTCCCTTCCAAATCACCCATACAACTCTTTTTGCCCCTCGACAGAAAAATGCTCACCTTTGCAAAATTGGTTAAATATTGCAAAAATTGATTGCATAGCCTTGGGAAAATGCCCACCAGTTATCACCTGTGAGGGATAATATTTTTATGAAAGCATCATCTTGTAGGTGGATGATTTATGCACTTGACCATTGGATAATTATGAAAAAATGTCTATGGTCAAGAAAATATTGGCCTGCTAAAATAGCTAGTCAACCTGTTTTGCAGCTAAAGCTGACCTAAATGTCCTTAGGAAAATTCCCACCATTTCTCACCCGTGAGGGATAAAAATATTATGAGAGCATCAATTTTTAGGCAGATAATTTATTTAGTTGTCCTTCGACTCATTTCTTAAAATGATTCTTTGGTCAAAAAGATATTTTCATTCCAAAACATCAATTCAGCTTGCTTAAGTAGTCTTGGTAAAATGCCTACCATTTCTCACATGTGATGGATACAGTTTTTATGAAAACATCATCTTGTAGGTTGATGATTTGTGCACTTTACCATCAGTTCATTTTTTTAAATTCTATATGGTCTAGAAAATATTGGCCTACCAAAATATTCACTCGGCCTGTTTTGCACCTAGAAATGGCCTAAATGGCCTTATGCTAATGCCCTTATGCAAATGCCTACAATTCCTCACCTGTGAGGGAAAAAAATATTGAGAGAATATATTTGTAGGTGGATGATTTATTCACCTTTACATTCACTCATATTTGAAAACAAGTCTCTGGCCAAGGAGATATTTTCCTTCCAAATCACCGATTTATCATGTTTTTCACCTTGAGAGAAAAACACTTGCCATTGGAAAAATTGGTTAATTATTGAAAAAAAGGCTTAAGTATACTTGGGAAAATGCCCACCATTTCTCACTATATGGGATAATTTTTTTATGAAACCATTACATTATAGGTGGACGATTTATGCATTTTACGATTAGATGCTTTTAAAAAATTAGTCTCTGGTCAAGAAAATATCGGCCTGCAAAAATAGTCACTCATCTTGTTTTGCACCTAAAACTGGCATGAATAGCCTTAGGAAAATTATTTCCATTTCTTACCTGTGAGGGATAAAATAATTATTAGAGAATATATGCATACACTTTACTGGTGTAGGTGGATCAACCATAGCCAACACAACCAGCACTTACAGGATCTGGTCACTCCTACGCTTAGCAGGATTACAAAATTTATCCCTCAGCCAAATTTGACTCTAAAATTATCTCCCTATAGCTTCCTTTCTGCGACCAATTTTCCACAACTCTACTTCTGCAACAGGGTTTCCACGTGCATGTTGTAGGATGTAGGATGCTCGACCAACTTTCCAAAGTTTCTCCCCCACAACTTTCCTTCCGCAACTTTTCTTTCGCAGTTTTTCCACGGTCAGATCTTTGCATACTTATCCGCCACCGTTGATATGATCCTTGATGCATATATCATAGACCTTTGTATATTCATTATCATCCTCACAACTTTGTGTGGAAATTGATCCCAAGTGATAGAACAATTACACTCACAAAATTGCTAATCAAACATGCAAAATTAACATCAAAGGAGACTGAAATTGGAGCATAACACTAATCTGTATTGAGTAAGTGTACAATATACAACCTTGTGAAGTAATAGGCTGCTGCAATATATAATTACATGAGAGATTCGAATGCATAAGGATGCCATTCGAAATAGTCAAAAAGTAGGCTTACTAAATCTTGTCAAATCCCCCATAGGTGCATAAAGCAGTTTCCAAATCCACTAAGATGGTCATGAATTGGAAAAGTCAAGTAGGAAATATAATAAGGGATGGAAAGAAAACTCATACATGCCTTTATTAGGAGAAATGGATGGTGGATGATGTGGGAAAAAAACAAGTCAACTACACCTAGTCTAGCTTTCCCTTTTGCCTTAATTCTCAATAAAATAGGTAGCTCTACAGAAAAAGAAGATATGCACTTTGGAGGATCTGGAATAAAGAAGACCTGCTAAATAGGGTTTCCAGGATATTTCCCAAGTGCTCCATGGCTTAGTTTTAGCAAGTGTTGACTTCTATGACATGTAGAAGGAAACTAGCATAGAGTGGAATCTAGGAGACTAGGTAATAAGACAAAACTGATTTAATTAATGTCTAAGGTAGGTAAATATGGGTTGATTATTCTAAAAACCCCCCTTAAGCTTGACTTTATGAGTAAATATCAGAAAACTATAGGGCCTAGCAACAAGTCTTAGTCACCCTTTACATACTGCTTGTCCATTCAACCAAGGAAAGAGGCAAAAACACAGTGGGAAAATCCTCCCTTAAACACGGATAGTAAAAGAAAAATTAAAAATATTGTCATCAATCATGCTTCACGACATGATCATCAATCCCCAATAGTGATTTGAGATTTCTGAATGTCTTCTCACAAAATAATTTGGTGAAGATGTCTGCTACTTGTTCTGAAGATGCACAGAAGAGTAGGTGAATGGTGCCATCATGCACAAGTTGTCTGATGTAGTGCATATGGATCTCAATGTGTTTGGTTTGCTGTCTCTAAACTAGATCATTGCATATTCAAATGGTGCTCTAATTATCACAATAGATAATAGTTGAAAACTTTGATTCGAAGCCACATTCTTCAAGTATTCCCTCCAACCACAAACATTGAGTTGCTACATTTACAACTCCTCTGTACTCTGCTTCTGTAGATGAGAGTGGTATGGAACTCTGCTTCTTGCTTGACCAGCTGATTGGTCCTTTTGCAAGCATGAACACATATCCTGATGTTGACTTTCGATATGTGTTGTCACCTGCCCAATATTTGTCAGTAAACCCAATCAAATCAAGATCAGATTTAGCTTTGTAGAAGATCCCATGAGTTCTTGTTCTCATGAGGCTGATCCATGTATCTTGACACCACAGTAACTGCATAAGATATATCAGGTTGAGTGTGTGTAAGATAAAGCAAACACCCAATCAACTGCCTATATAGTGTATTATTTACCATAGGAGAAGAACCTACTTCTTCAAGGTTAAATCCTGAAAGGAAGAGAGTCTTGCTTGGCTTGCAATATTTCATGTTGAACTTGTTCAGAAAATCTAAGGCATATTTGGACTGATGTACTTTGATTCCATGTTGGGATTGAGCAATTTCAAGATCCAAAAATTGGCTCAACAATCCCAATTCTATCATAGAAAATGCATGGTTCATTGCATCCTTCAAGGAGGCAATCTCTTTCTTTGAACTTCCTGTAATCAGAAGGTCATCCACATACAAGACAATAATCATCAAAGAACCATGAATAATCTTCAAATAAACATTACGATCAGAGTTGCATCGAACAAAACTCAATGACAGCAGAAAGCCATCAATCTATCCATACCAAGCCCTAGGGGCTTGCTTGAGCCCATACAATGATTTCTTTAACCTGAACACAAAAGATGGATTAGAAACAAACCCTTCAGGTTTCTGCATGTAAATCTCTTCAGTGAGATCTCCATTTAGGAAAGCACACTTCACATCCATGTGATGTACCTCCCACTGATTCGAAGCTGCAATGGCTAAATCTAGCCTTATGGAGTCCGTCTTTTCCACTGGTGCAAAGGTTTCATTGTAGTTAATACCATGTACTTGTGAGTATCCCTTGGCTACCAATATTTCCTTATATTTCAAAGGTGAACCATCAGCAGAAAACTTAGTTTTGAAAACCCACTTACATTGAACTAGCTTCCTCCCTAGGGGAAGATCAACCAGTTCCCAAGTGTTGTTCTTCTGGAGCGAGCTGAATTATTCTTTAATGGATGTTTTCCATCTTGGATCATGTGTTGCATATTAATATGTTTGTGGATCTGATTCAACCATCAGATAGAACTACTCAACAAATAAGGGATCTTTCATACACAGGGCACTCTCAAACTGAGATCTAGTCCTCCTAGTGTCACTAGGATTTCTAGCTAGTTCCCGAGCTGCATGAATGGTCTTTGCTGCCCATTTTGGTCTTGTAGGAATATCAGGATGTACAATCAAATCATCATTATCATACATATCAGAATCAGCAAACTCATTACTCTCTCCACTTACAATCAATGGATCTGGTGGTGAAGAAGACTCTCCAACTTCAACTGCTACTAAAGGCTCTTCTTGGAACTAAACACTTCTTTCAATGAAATATTTGTTAGTGATAAATTTGATCAGGTTTTACCCTTTTTAATCTTCAAAATACCCAATAAATAGGCACTCTTGGCTTTGGGGCTGCAAAGCCTTTCTCTTTTCAGTTGGAATTCTAGCCCAAGCCTTTGAGCCAAAAATCCTAAAATGGGTCACATCTGGCTTGTGCCCACTCCAAGCTTCGAAAGGAGTCATACCATAAAGATGATTATGAGACACCCTATTCTATATTTAGGATGCATATTTAATAGCCTCGGCCCAAAAATTTGGTGGAAAATTCTTAGCCTCCATCATACAGGTTGTTGTCTCCTTCAGTGACCTGTTCTTTCTCTCAGCAACACCATTTTGCTGTGGTGTGTAAGGGATAGAATGCTACATCTGAATACCTGAATATTTACAATACTAAATGAACTTAGACTTGACATACTCACCACCATTTTCAGATCTGAGGATCTTGAGTTTCCTCCTAGACTAGTTTTCAACCAAGGCTTTAAAGACTTTGAGGAGGTCAAAAAATTCAGACTTATGCTTTAGGAAGTGAAGTTACCCAACAATACCTGGAAAAGTCATCTATGAAGGTTAGTGCATATTTGGCTTGACTCATGGACATATGAGGAAATGGACCAGCAATGTCACTGTGGATCAACTCAAGATGTGCATAGGTTCTCTCATGACTAGCTCTCTTAAATTTGCTCTCTGGTTGTTTTCCTACGATACAACCTTGACAGACTTCATTGGAAAACTTGATCTTTGGTAACCCTATGACCATATATTTTTCACTCAAATAAAAAAGATACTTGTATTTAATATGGCCAAATATTTCATGCCAAAGCTTGCTTTCCTCATTATCATGAATCATAAGAGAAGAGGGGTTTGATTATGGTATAAAATGGGAAAACATGTACACCTTCGAAGTGTGATAAAAAACACCTTTTTCTATGAATTTACCATTCGAAATCTCTGTGATTTCAACATCATTAGGGGAGAAGATGACCTTCTTTGGAGACCCTGTTTGAGTCATCTTATACACTAATAAGAGATTAGAGGCAAGAACTGGAACATACAACACATTATTGAACTTACCATGGTCAATATCAATCCTTCCTTTCCCCAAACTGTCAGTGAGAGAGTCATCTCCCAAAACTATTGGTGGAACTTTCAACATGTCAAGAGAGGAGAATGCCTCTTTTGTCGAAACCATATGTCTAGAAGATCCAGAGTCTATGATGAAGCTAGGTGAGCTTGATGTGCTAGCAACCAAAGCATGTACTCTCTCTCTGTCCTCTGAATTTGATCCTCCTTCCATCTTCTTTGAGCAATCAGGAAGGGAGGTGTTATTCTTCTCCAGAATTTGGGTCAACATGTCAATTTGCTTCTTCATACAAGAGATTTTAGGATGATAGTCGTTACTGCAGTATGCACACTTGCTCATTTCTCCTTTGTTCTTCTTCTTCTGAAAGTTCTTCTTAGAGCCTTAGGGCTCCTATTGAGACTTGTTCTTGTCTCTCTTTTTCTCAGGTGGATTTTTATCTTTTTTCTTACTTTTTGAATCCACCCTTGAATCTCCAACAACAAAATATTGGTCTTTGGAAGGTTTGATGGTGCCCATCATCACCAACTTATCTTGTTACTGTGTGAGGGATTCCATGAAATATGCAATATTAAGCATCTTCCAAGATCAAGCTGTCAACTTGGTGGCATGGAAGGTCGAAACAAAAACTAAATAGTCAAGTCCAAGCTTCAAGAGTATGGACAAAACTAGTTGCTCTTCCTTATTTTCAATTCCACACTGTTTTAGCTGCAAACCAAGGGCTTTAAACTTGGAAAAATAGATTTGCAAGGATTCGAAGATGCTTGGACTCAAGCAGATCAGCTCATTCCCAATTTGATGTCCTCTCATCTCATCTGTCTTGCCAAAAAGATCTAAAAGCTTCTCCCACACTTCATTAGGTGATGTCAATCCATCAAGATGGAAGAGGAGGTCTCTTGAAATGCTCAGACACAAAAGACCATAGGCCTCATCCCTTGTGTTGTGCACTTTTAATTTCTCTGCAGCTGCATTGGGATCTACCTCAGTTTCCATAGTAACCTTGTAGATACCTTTCACTCTCAACAATATCTCCATATCATATTTCCATTCAAATAAATTCGATGGAGTCAAGATGATCTTCTGAGATTGGTCCATAGCTTAGAAACTATGCCCTTCAGTCAACAGAATATGCTCCCAGTCAAGATGTCAAACCTGAAATAGCAATATGGAAGGATATAAATCAATATACAAAGGCTTTGATACCATGTGGAAATTGAACCCAAGTGATAGAACAATTACACTCACAAAATTGCTAATCAAACATGCAAAATTAACATCAAAGGAGACTGAAATTGGAGCATAACACTAAATATGTATTGAGTAAGTGTAAAATAGCCAACCTTGTGAATTAATAGGCTTCTGAAATATATAATTACATGATATATTATAATGCATAAGGATTCCATTTGAAATAGTCAAAAAGTAGGCTTACTAAATCTAGTCAAATCCCCCATAGGTGCATAAAGCAGTTTCCAAATCCACTAAGATGGTCACAAATTGGAAAAGTCAAGTAGGAAAGATGATAAGGGATGGAAAGGGAACTCATACATTATTTTATTAGGAGAAAAGGATGGAGGATGATGTGGGAAAAAAACAAGTCAACTACACCTAGTCTAGCTTTCCCTTTTGCCTTAATTCTCAATAAAACATGAAGCTTTACAAAAAACGTAGATATGCACTTTGGAGGATTTGGAATAAAGTAGAAATGCTAAATATTGTTTCTAGGAGGTTTCCTAAGTGCTCCATGACTCATTTTTAGCAAGTGTTGACTTATATGACATGTAGAAGGCAACTAACATAGAGTGGAATCTAGGAGACTAGGTAATAAGACAAAAATGATTTAATTAATGTCTAAGGTAGGTAACTATGGGTTGATTATTCTAACACTTTGTGCATGTATCTCTCCTATATCATCATATATTCGCCTATAGACTCAATCCCCACCGTTCATTCTCTGCAAAACTTGTTAATAGTAGAAAATATGTGTGATTCACTGATTTATCAGACAATCGATCAATCCATCCTACAATTTTTAAGATTCATTATCCTAACAATTCCATGCATGCATTTACTACCTATTTCAACTATTCAAGCAACAATATCATGCATGAATCAATAATTTCACAGAAATACATAGATGTTCAAGAAATCACCGAAGTCGGCTCTTCACGGATTCATAGTTCAAACAGTAAATGCATATAGGCTAATAACACTACAAACACACAACTAATCCTTTTATTAAGCAATAGAACAAAAACACAACTCAACTCTTCTTTTTCATTATTTTCAAAATATTTACAAGTGAAATTAGATGCATGTCTGACCTTCTCTCTGGAAATTGGAATTCTAATGCTGAAGAGAAGAACCCCATCTACTTCTCTCATCTTCCTATTTAAGCTAAATTGTTACTCCCACCCCGAGTCGTCCTGAAACTGAAAAAACAACAACTCCAAAGCATGATGAAATGTCCCTATCACAAAAACAACTTGTGGCTTGATCTGCTCGTAGAGATTCATGATTCGCCATCATTCTTATCGGCACTAACAAACTATGAATCAGGAAAACAAACAAAAATATGCAACACCATGTGACCAACGAGTCACATTATTGGCATGCCACGATACTCCTGCATCGGACTCGCAAGGGTGAAAAAATTATGAACCCCTATTCATTATATCGGCTATAGTGAAACCCTTAGCTTCCAACTCTGCAGCACTCATCCAAGTAGAATACTCTATTGGTCTCTTCTTCTATTTGACCAAATACTCCATATAGTCCTTCTTCCTTGTACTCTTTACCACTTTAGTGTCTAGAATGGACTCAGCTTCCAATGGTTGTGCCATAGGTGTCTTCCTCACCCTTTGTACGTCTTCGTTAGGATCTTCACCTTCTGCAAAGGGTCCAGTATCACCTACTACATAAGGATATAGATCTGCAACATTAAATATTGGTGAAATACCCACTCTGGTAGTAATCTCTAACTCATAAGCATTTGCTGAGAATTTTCTGAGTATCTTGCAGGGTCCAATCTTCTTCATCTTCATCTTGTTATACTCTCCTTTTGGAAATCTTTTTCTCTTTAGATATGCTAATACCAAATCTCCTACTTCATAGTTCTTCTCTCTCCTTTTGGAATATGCTCTAGCCTTGTAACTGGTGTTACTTTGTTGTAACCTTGCTTTCACTTGATCTTGCAGTTTATTGATCCTCATTGAAAATTATTCTCCATCAACACCCCTTTTCTCCAATCGACCTAAGTCACGAATTTCACACACTCCTCTTGGATGCATTCCATACAAAATTTGAAATGGACTCATCCCTGTACTTCTGTTTGGTGAATCATTATAGGTAAAATCAGCTTGACAAAATACTTTGTCCCACTCCTTCTGACTCTCTCCAATCAGACTTCTCAACAGGTTCCCCAAACTCCTATTAACTACTTCTATCCATCCATTAGACTGTGGGTGATATTTTGAACTGAAGTTCATTCTAGTACCCAAATTCTTCCACAAGGTCCTCCAGAAATGGCCTATGAACTTCACATATCTGTATGATACAAGGCTTCTAGGTAAACTGTGTATCTTCACAACTTCATTAAAAAACAAGTTAGCAATGTGTGTAGCATCACTAGTCTTGTAGCATGGAATGAAATGCGCAATCTCAGTGAATCTATCAACAACTATGAAGATAGAATCATGTCCCTTCTGATTTCTTGGCAAACCTAGAATGAAATCCATGCTCACAGAATCCTAAGGCCTAGTTTGAAAAGGCAATGGTGTATAGAACTGTGTGTTCTTGCTTCTTCCTTTAGCATGTTGGCATACTTTGCATCTACTTACAAACTTCTCAACTTCATACCTCAGCCTTGGACAAAAATAGAAATGTCCTAACTGTCGAAATATTTTATCTTTTCCAAAGTGACCCACCATACCTCCATTGTGTTTTTCCTATATCAAGTTCTCCCTCATGGAACACTTTGGTATACACAGTTTACTGTTTCTAAAGAGTAAACCATCTTGTAGCATATACTCCATCCATGGCTCTTTTTCCACCTCCACTTGATTCTTACAAGCCCTGTAAGCCTCTTGGAAATCAATTTCAATCTCATACAAATCCCTTAAATTCTCAAATCCCAAGACTTGGATCTGATTCTCTTGCAAAATCACCAGTATCCTACTTAAGACATCAGCTACTCTGTTTGACTGTCCACTTATGTGCTTCAACACAAAGGTAAAGCTCTTTAAGAACTCAACCCACTTGACATGTTTCATGTTCAACTTAGGTTGCTGCATAATGTACTGCAATGCATGGTTATCACAATATAACACAAATTCTCAAGGCATCAAATAATGTCTCCATTGCTTCATTTCTTGAACAATAACATTAAAATCCTTGTCATAATATGAATACTTATGTTTTGCATCATTCATATTCTCACTGAAATACACTATAATCCTATCCTCCTCAATAAGCACAACTCCAATTGCTACTCCAATGGCGTCACACTCATTAGAGGAAATTTGGGGTCTAAAATGGGCCTTATAAGAAAACGTGCCAAAATAAGTTTTTGTGAGTTGGAATTCAAGAACCAATAGAATTTCAATAAAATAAGTCAACCATAATGGTTGACTTGACATATTTGTCATTAAAAAAAACTACTTTTTTTGTTCATATTTTCGACATATCTCTTTGTGTTTTTACTCAAATTTCGATCGGGAGAGCTCATTGGATGCGGAATTTGATTCCGCATCCAACGAGTACCCACACTGCACACTTTTTATGGACCCCTCTACCCCAAAAACAAGAAATACTTGAAAAAATGTGATGATGATGTCATCATCACGTTTTTTCAGGTATTTCTTGTTTTTGGGGTAGAGGGGTCCGTCAAAAGTATGTAGTGTGGGTACTCCTTGTATGCGGAATCAAATTCCACATCCAACGAGCTCTCCCGATCAAAATTTGAGTAAAAACACAGCGAGATATGTCGAAAATACGAACACAAAAAGTAGTTTTTTTCTTTCTTCCTCCAAAATTAATCAATATTATTTTATTATTTTAACTATTATTTTATTATTTTCCTTAGGAGGCCCATTTTAGACCCCAAAATTCCTCTAATGTTACTTGGAAAGGGTGTTTGAAGTTTGGTAACTTCAATACTCGATGTTCAGTGATATTCTTCTTTAAGAACTGAAAACTCCTTTCATCCTTTTCTGTCCATTGAAATGGTTGTCTATCCTTCTTAATTGTATAAAAAATATATGCACAAATACCATTGAAATTGTTTATAAATTTCGTATAAAAACTTGCCAATCCATGAAAAATTCTTACCTCAAATATGTTCCTAGGTGAAGGCCAATCAATGATTGATTTCTCCTTTTCTAGATCCTTCTTCAACCCATCTCTTGAGATAAAAAAACCTAAATATACTAGATTTGGATTCATCATGTACACTTCTTCACATTCACTAGCAACTTTTCCTATTGCAGCCTCCCTAAAACATATCTGAGATGCTTCAGATGCTCTTCTTTTTTTTTGGCTTAAAACCAAAATGTCATCAAGGTAAACTATCACAAACTTACCTATGAAATCTCTCAAGACTTAATTTGTCAATCTCATAAAAGTGCTTGATGCATTGGACAATCCAAATGGTATGACCAACCACTCATACAACCTATCATTTGTCTTAAAGCTTGTCTTCCACTCATCTCCTTCTCTGATTCTGATCTAATGATACCCACTCTTCAAATCCAATTTTGAAAAGCACATTTCCCCTCTTAGGCAATCCATCATGTCATCCATCCTTGGTAATGGAAACCTATATCTAATAGCAATCTTGTTAATCACTCTGGATTCAGTACACATCCTCCACTCACCATCATACTTTGGTGTCAATACTTTTGGTACTGCACATGGAATAAGACTCTTCTAGAACAATCCTTTATCTGACAATCCTTGGACCTGTTTCCTCACTTCTTCATTCTCTTGAGGTGTCAACCTATACACTGCCTTGTTTGGTAAACTGGCTCCTGGAATAAAATCAATTTGATGGCTTATATCCCTCCTTGGTGGTAACTCATTGGGTAAATCATCCACCATGATGTCACTAAACTCACTCGACATCTCTTGAATCTCCTTAGGTAGATCTGTCACGTTAGTATTCATTTTCATTGTTCTTGGTTCGCATACCACAACATATTTCAACTCTTCGTTCTCAATTTGCTGCAAATATCCATTTCCTCACAACATCAGGACTTTGGGTGATGACTGTCCTATTGTACAACCTTCTTGTAAAGGGTGAAGTACATGTCTTATCCCATTCTGCTAAAAACTATGACAATTAATCCTACCATCATGAATCACTTTCTTAGCAAATTGCCACGGTCTTCCTAATAGTATATGACAAACATCCATGGGCATAACATCACACAGAATCTTATCCTTATATGGAACTATTTGGATATCAACTTCACACTGATCACTTATGAGGATTTGATGTCCTTTACGTAACCAAGATACTTTGTAGGGAACATGATGCTTGGTCCTCTTTAAACTCATCTTCTCCACTATCTCTGTGGAAACAAGATTGTCAGTGCTCCCACTATCAATCACCATATTACAACACTTCCCTTGGACTTTACACGTGGTCCTGAACAAATATTTTCTTTGAGCAGGCTCTGCTTGCTCCTTCTCAGGTTTCAACAAGACCTTATTCATCATCAAAGACTCTCCTGTCTCTAGAAAAACTTCAGCCAGTGTCGACTATTCTTGTTGTTGCTCATTATGAGCTACATAGGATCCTCTTGGTCCCATGTCTTCATTCCTTGGACATTCAAATGATTTATGCCCCAATTGGTTGTATTTGTAGCACCTATAGATAGTTCCTCTGCCTCTTTCTCTACCTCTACCTCCTTGGTAAGGTCCTCTTCTGCTAGAGTCACCTCCTCTACCATGCTTCTCTTGCTGGTTAGAGTTACTGGACTCTCCCCTCTATGCTCCAAATATTCCTCTTCCAACTCCTTGTCATCTTCCTCTTGTTGAACCCTGACCTCTGTTGAAGATTTAATTCCTCACCATCTTTTCTTCTTCCCTTAAGGCACATTGATACGCTTCCTTCATTGTTCTAGGTGATATGATGCTGATCTCATCTTGGATATTCATCCTTAGACCATTGACATATATAGCAACCTTCTCTTCTGACTCTTCCACATATCTTGCCCTTAGGTTTACTTTGTAGAACTCTTCAGTGTACTCTCTCACTGTTAACATTCTTTGTCTAAGGTTTTGTACCTATCTATACATAATTAATTGGTAATACTTGGGCAAGAAATTATCCCTCATCTTTGCTACCATCCTATTCCAGCTCTTTATCAATGAATTATTCTTCCTCCTTCTTTCTTCTTGCACACTATCCCACCACAAGGATACATGCACTTTCATCCTTGTCATAGCCAATCAGACTCTCTTGTCTTCTTCAATCTCATCATACTCAAAGTACTTATCCAGCTCACTGATCCAGTCAATGAGATTCTCAACAATGAGAATTCCATCATAGGTAGACAACTCAGGTTTCATCCTTGAAGTTGCTCCTAGAATCGATTTGAAATACCTTGGATCAGGTGTTTCCTACATAGGTGCATCTTATTCTCTTTTCTCTTCATCCTCAGGTTCGATTACATTCCATGCTTCTTGGTCTCTTCGTCTGTCTCTCTCCATGGCTTCTAGACGTGCTCGTAGCTCCCTCATTTCCTCCATAACTTCTATGTTTGTTGTTGGTCAACCTATGCCACAACCTCTTTCTCTTTCTACGCATGCATCCATCCTCTTGCAATAGTCCTCTGCAATAACAGTTCTCTTTAACACTTCTACAATCTCACCTCACCAAGCCCCTTCTTTGTACCTAGTCTTTTGGTAACATTGGTCCTCTATCTAGAACCTCTTGAGCACTCTTGTTTGATTTTTCTAGGCTTCTACTACTACACTTCTCTCTCACAAGAGATTCTCCTTGTTTTGATACCAAAATTGGTGCAATTCAGATCAGCCAAAGCCAACCCAACCAGCACTTACAAGATCTGGTCACTCCAATGCTTAGCAGGATTACCAAATTTAGCCCTCGGCCAAATTTGGATCTAAATTATCTCCCTGTAGCTTCCTTTCTGCAACCTATTTTTTGCAGCTCTGTTTCCACAATAGGGTTTCCTCATGTGGGTTGATGGATGCGCGATGCGAGATGCAGGATGTTCGACCAACTTTCCAAAGTTGCTCCCCCACAACTTTCATTCTGCAACTTTTCTTCCACAATTTTTTTGCCGTCAAATCTTTGTGGCCTTCTCCATGACCATCGATCTACTCCTTGATGTGGATCTCACAGAACTTTGTAGATCCATTCTTGTCCTTGCAACTTCCATCACAGATCTCTCATGGACCATCAGATCTTTGTCTGTGGACTCAATCCCCACCGTTCATTCTATGCAAAACTTGTTAATGGTAGAAAATATGTGTGCTGCGTTGATTGATCAAAGAATTGATCAATCAGCCTACAATAATTAAGATTCATGATCCTAACACTTCTATTCATGCATTTATGACCTATTTCAACTATTCAATCAACAATATCATGCATGAATCAACAATTTCACAGAAATACACAGATGTTCAGGAAACCACCAAAGTTGGATCTTCACTGATTCACAATTCAAACAGTAAATGAATCTAGGATAATAACACTACAAACACACAACTAATCCTTCTATTAAGTAATAGAATAAACACACAACTCGACTCTTCTTCTTCAGTATTTTCAAAATATTTACAAGTGGAATAAGACACAGGTCTGACCTTCTCTCTGCAAATTGGAACTCTAATGTTGAAGAGTAGAACCCCCTCTACTTTTCTAATCTTCCTATTTAATCTAAACTGTTACTCCCACCTAGAGTAGTCTTGCAACTGAAAAAACAAACAACTACAAAGCATGATGAAACGTCCCTATCACAAAAACAACCTGCGGTTTGATCTCCTTGGAGGGAGTCATGATCCGTCATCATTCCTATCAGCACTAACAAACTATAAATTAGAAAAACAACCAAAAATATGCCACAACCCGTGACCAACTCATCACATTGTTGGCATGCCATGATGCTCCTGCATTTAACTCGCAAGTTAAAAAATATGAACCCCTGTTTACTAAATCGGCTACAGTGAAACCCTTGGCTTCCAACTCTGCAGTGCTCATCCAAGTAGAGTCCTCTTGGTCAATTCTTCCATTTGACCAAATACTCTAGATAGTCCTTCTTCCATGTACTCTTTACCACTTTAGTGTCCATAATGGCCTCAACTTCCAATGGTGCTGCCATAGGCGTCTGCCTCACCCATTGTAGGTCTTCAGTAGGATATTCACCTTCTGAAAAGGGTTTAGTATCACCTTCTACATAAGGATATAGACCCACAACATTAAATATTGGTGAAATACCCACTCCAGTAGGAATATCTAACTCATAATAACTTGCTGAGAATTTTCTAAGTATCCTGCAGGGTCCAATCTTCTTCATCTTTAGCTTGTTATACTCTCCTTTTGGAAATCTTTCTCTCTTCATATATGCTAAGACAAAATCTCATACTTCATAGTTATTCTCTCTCTATTTGGAATCTTCTCTCACCTTTTAACTGGTGTTACTCTGCTGCAACCTTGCTTTCACTTGCTCCTACAGTTCACTGATCCTCATTGTAAACTCTTCTCCATTAGCACTCCTTTTCTCCAATCGACCTAAGTCACGAAGTTCACACACTCCTCTTGGATGCATTCCATACAAAAATTGAAATGGACTCATCCCTATTCTTTTGTTTGGTGAATCATTATAGGAAAACTAAAATTTAACTAATACTCTATCTCACTGCTTTGGCCTCTCTCCAATCAGACGTCTCAATAGGTTCCCCAGACTCATATTAACTACCTTTGTCTATCCATCAGACTGTGGGTGATATGTTGAACTGAAGTTCAATCTGGTACCCAACTTCTTCCACAAGGTCCTCCAGAAATGACCTGTGAACTTCACATCTCTGTCTGATACAAGGCTTCCAAGTAAACCATGTATCTTTGAAAATTCATTGAAAAAAAAGTTAGCAATGTGTGTAGGATCATTAGTCTTGTAGCATGGAATGAAATGTTCCATCTTAGTGAATCTATCAACAACTACGAAGATAGAATCATGTCCCTTCTGAGTTCTTGGCAAACCCAAAATGAAATCCATGCTCATAGAATCCCAAGGCCTAGTTGGAATAGGCAATGGTGTATACAACCATGTGTTTTGGTGTCTTCCTCTAGCATGCTGGCATACTCTGCATCTTCTTACAAACTTCTCAACTTCAGACCTCATCCTTAGAAAAAATTAGAAATGGCCTAACTTTCCAAAGGTTTTATCACTTCCAAAGTGACCTGCCATACCTACATTTTTTGTTTTCTCTATCAATTTATCTCTCTTTAGAAATTGAACCCAAGTGATAGAACAATTACACTCACAAAATTACTAATCAAACATGCAAAATTCACACCAAAGGAGAGTGAAATTGGAGCATAGCACTAATCTGTATTGAGTAAGTGTAAAATATCCAAAATTATGAAGTAATAGGCTGCTCAAATATATAGTTACATGAGTGTTTATAAATCATAAGGATGCTATTCGAATTGGTAAAAAAGCAGGCTTACCAAAACTAGCCAAATCCCCCACAAGTGCTTAAAGCAGTTTCCAAATCTATGAAGATGCTGACGAACTTGCTAAAGAATGTGGGAAAGCTAAAGAGTGATGGAAATACAACTCATTCATGCTTTTATTTGGAGAAAAGGAGGGAGGATGATGTGGGAAAAAAACAAGGCAGTTACACCTAGACTAAATTTTTCCTTTTTCCTTAAAACTGCTATAAAGCAAGGTAGCTTTCAGAAAAAGTAGAACTACGCTTTAGTAACTAGGAATAAAAGAAGACCTGCTAAAAATGGTTTCCAATATTTTTCCCAAGTGCTCCATGACCCATTTTTAGCATGTGTTGACTTCTAGGACATGTGGAAGACAACTATCATAGAATGGAATCTAGGAATCTAGGTAATAAGACAAAAATGATTAATTAATGTAAAATGTGGGTAACTATGGGTTGATTATTCTAACACCCCACTTAAGCCTGAATTTATGAGTAAATATCAGAAAACTATAGGGCCTAGAAACAAGGCTTAATCACCCTTTACATACTGCTTGTCGATACAACCAAGGAAAGAGGCAAAAACCCAGTGGGACAAATACTCCCTTAAACATGGACATGAAACAAAATTTGGAAATATTTTCATCAATCATGATTTAGAGCATGATCAAAAATCCCCAATAGTGATTTTCGATTGCTGAAGGTATTCTCACAAAAAACTTTGGTGATTATGTCTGCTACTTGTTCTAAAGATGCACATAAGAGTAGAAAAATGGTACCATGATGCACAAGTTCTTTGATGTAGTGCATATGGATCTCAATGTGCTTGGTTCATTGTCTCTGCAATGGATCATTGAAGATTCAAATGGTTCTTTGATTATCATAGTAGATAATAGTTGGAAAATATGATTCGAAGCCACATTATCCAAGTACCCTCTGCAACCATAAACATTGAGTTGATGCATTTACAAATCCTCTATACTCTGCTTCTGTAGATGAGAGTGCTATGGCACTCTGCTTCTTGCTTGACCGACTGATTGGTCCTTCTGTAAGCATGAACACATATCTTGATGTAGACTATCGTTCTGTGTTTTCACCTACACAATCATTCTCAGTAAATCCAACCAAATCAAGATGAGATTTTTCTTTGTAGAAGATCCCATGAGTTTTTGTTCGTTGACCAAATTTTAGGATCCTATTGGATGCTCTCCAGTGGATCTCATGAGGCTTATCCATGTATCTCAAAGCCACACTAACTGCATAATATAAATCAGGTCAATTGTGTGTAAGATAAATCAAACACCTAATCAACTGCCTATACAGTGTATTATTTACCATAGGATAAGAGCCTACTTCTTCAAGCTTAACTCCTGAAAGGAATGGAGTCTTGCTTGGCTTGGAATATTTCATGTTGAACTTGATGAGAAAATCTAAAGCATACTTGGACTGATGAACTTTGATTCCATGTTGGGATTGAGCGATTTCGAGACCCAAGAATTGGCTCAATAATCCCAAATATGTCATGGAAAATGCATGGTTCATTGCATCCTTCAAGGAGGAAATCTCTTTCTTTGAACTTCCTATAATTAGTAGGTCATACACATATAAAAAAATAATCATCAAGGAACCATGAATCAGCTTCAAATAAACATTTGGATCATACTTGCATCGATCAAAACACAATGACAGCAGAAAGTGATCAATTTTGGCATACCAAGCCCTGGGGGCTTGCTTGAGCCCTTATAATGATTTCTTTAACCTGTACACTAAATATGGATTAGAAACAAACCCTTCAGGTTGCTGCATTTAAATATCTTCAGTGAGATATCCATTTAGGAAAGCACACTTAACATCCATGAGATGTACTTCCCACTGCTTCGAAGCTGCATTAATGGGTAGAGCTAACGTTATGGAGTCCATCTTTGCCACTGGTACAAAGGTTTCATTGTAGTCAATACCATGTAATTGTGAGTATCCCTTGGATACCAATATTGCATTCTATTTCAAAGGTGAACCATTAGCAACAAAATTATTTTTTAATACCCACTTACATTGAACTAGCTTCCTCCCTGGGGGAATATCAACCAGGAATTCTAGCCCAAGCCTTTGAGCCAAAAATCTTGAAATGGGTCACATCTGGCTTGTTCCAACTCCAAGATACAAAAGGAGTAATACCATCAAGCTGCTTATGAGGCACCCTATTCTCTATGTAAGATGCACACTTTATAGCCTCAGACCAAAAATTTGGTGGCAAAGTTTTAGCCTCCATCATGCAAGTTGCCATCTCTTTCAGTGATCTGTTCTTTCTCTTAACAACACCATTTTGCTGTGTTGTGTAAGGGATCGAATGCTGCATCTAGATACCTGCATATTTATAATACTGAATGAACTCAGACTTGACATATTCCTCACCATTTTCATATCTGAGGATCTTGAGTCTCCTCCTAGATTGGTTCTCAACCAAGGCTCGAAATACATTGAAGAGGTCAAAAAATTTAGACTTGTGCTTTAGGATATAGACCCAACAAAATCTGGAAAAGTCATCTAGGAAGGTGAGTGCATATTTGGCTTGAATTATGGACATATGATGGAATGGAACAGCAATGTCATTGTGGATCAACTCAATAGGTGTAGAGGTTGTCTCATGACTAGCTCTCTCATACTTGTGCTCTGGGTGTTCTCCTAGGATACAACCTTGACAGACTCCCTTATAAAACTTGATCTTTGGTAACCTTATGACCATATATTTTTCACTCAAGTCAGAAAGATAGTTATAGTTCAGATGGCCAAATATTTCATGACAAATATTTCTTTCTTCATTAGCATGAGTAAGAAGAGCAGAGGGGTTTGAGTAGGGTAGAAAATGGGAAAAATTGTATACCTTCGAAGTGTGATCAACAACACCTTTTTCTATGACTTTACCATTTGAAATCTCAGTGATTTCAACTTCATCAGGGGAGAAGATGCCCTTCTTTGGGGACCTAGTTTGATTCATCTGATACACTCACAAGAGATTAGAGGCAAGACCTGGAACATACATGACATTATTGAAATTACCATGGTAAAGATCAATCCTATCCTTCCCCAAACTGTCAGTGGGAGAGTCATCTCCCAAAACTATTGGTGGGCCTTTTGACATTTCAAGAGAGAAGAATATATCCCTTATCTAAATCATATGTCTATAAACTCCATAATCAATGATGAATATAGGTGAGCTTGATGTGCCAGCAACCAAGGCATGTACTATCTCTTTGTCTTCTGAATTTGATCCTCCTTCCCTCTTCTTTGAGGAAATAGGAAGGGATATGTTATTCTTCTCTAGGATTTACGTCAACATGTTAGTTTGCTTCTTCTTACAAGAGATCTCAGGATGATATCCCTTACTACAGTATGTGCACTTACTCATTTCTCCTTTATTCTTCTTCTTCTAGGAGTTCTTCTTGGAGCCTTGGGGATCCTCTTGAGACTTTGACTTGTCTCTCTTTTTCTCGTGTGGATTTTTATCTTTTTTCTTTCCTTTTGAATCCACCCTTGAATCTCTAGCAACCAAATATTGGTCTTTGGAAGGTTTGATGGTTCCCATCATCACTAATTTATCTTGCTCCTGGGTGAGGGATTCCATGAACTCTGCAAGCTTAGGCATCTTCCAAGATCGTGCTGTCAACTTGGTGGCATGAAAGGTTGAAACAAACACTAAGTAGTCAGGACCAAGCTTAGAGAGTATGTCCAAGACTATTTTCTCTTCCTTATTTTCGATGCCACACTATTTTAGCTACAGAACGAGGGCCTTAAAATTAGAAAAGTAGATTTGTAATGATTCAAAGCTACAGGGACTCAAGAAGATCAATTCATTCTTAATTTGATGTCCTCTCATCTCATCTATATTTCCAAAAATATATACAAGCTTCTCCCAAACCTCATTAGGTGATTTCAATCCATCAATATGAAAGAGGAGGTCTCTTGAAATGCTCAGACACAAAATACCATAGGCCTCATCCCTCCTATTGTGCCATTTAATTTTATCTGCAGCTACATTAGGCTCTTCCTTAGTTTCCATGGTATCCCTATAGAGTAATTTAACTCTTAAAAATATCTCCATCTCAGCTTTCCACTCAAATAAATTGAATGAATTCCAGATGATCTTCTAAGATTTGTACATACCTCAGCAACTTTGCTCTTCAGTCAAGAGAATGTGCTCCCAGTCAAGATGTTGAACCTAAAATAGAAATAAGGAAGGATATAAATTGATCTACAAAGGCTTTGATACCATGTGGAAATTGAACCCAAGTGATAGAGCAATTACACTCACAAAATTGCTAATCAAACATGCAAAATTCACACCAAAGGAGACTGAAATTGGAGCATAACAATAATTTGTATTGAGTAAGTGTACAATATCCAACCTTATGAAGTAATAGGCTTCTCAAAAATATAATTACATGAGTGCTTAAAAAGCATAATGATGCTATTCGAATTGGTAAAAAACAAGGCTTACCAAAACTAGTTAAATCCCCCATAGGTGCATAAAGCAGTTTCCAAATCTATGAAGATGCTCATGAATTTGCTAAATAAAGTGGGAAATCTAAAGAGTGATGGAAATTCAACTCATTCATTCTTTTATTTGGAGAAAAGGAGGGAGGATGATGTGGGAAAAAAACAAGGAAGTTACACCTAGACTAGCTTTTATGTTTGCCTTAAAACTGCTGTAAAGCAAGGAAGCTTTCTAAAAAAAGAAGAAATGCACTTTAGTAACCAAGAATAAAAGAAGAATTGATAAAATTGTTTTCCGGGATGTTTCCTAAGCGCTCCCTGACCCATTTTTAGCATGTGTTTACTTCTAGGACACGTGAAAGACAACTAGCATAGAATGGAATCTAGGAATCTAGGTAATAAGACAAAAATTATTAATTAATGTCAAATGTGGGTACCTATCAGTTGATTATTCTAACAATATCATGGAACACTTTGGTATACATAGTTTATTGTTTCTAAATAGTAAACTATCTTGTAGCGTATACTCCATCCATGCCTCTCTGTCCACCTCCACTAAATTCTTACAAGCCCTATAAGCCTCCTGGAAATCAATGTCAGTCTCATACAAATCCCTTAAATGCTCAAATACAAAGACTTGGATCTGATTCTATTGCACAATCAACAATCTCCTACTTAAGGCATCAGCTACCTTGTTTGAATATCCACTTATGTTCTTCAACACAAAGGTAAATATTTGTAAGAACTCAACCCACTTGACATGTTTTAGGTTCAACTTAGGTTGCTGCATAATGTACTGCAATGTATGGTTATTAGAATATAACTCAAATTATCTAGGAATCAAATAATGTATCCAATGCTTCATTTATTGAACAATAGCATAAAACTCCTTGTCATAATATGAATACTTTTGTCCTGCATCATCCAGCTTCTCATTGAAATATAGTATAGGCATGTCTTCTTGACTGAGCACAACTCTGATTACTTCTCCATTGGCATCACACTTTACATGGAAATGGTGTTTGAAGTATGGTAACTTCAATACTGGATCTTCAGTGATCTATTCTTCAATAAATAAAAACTCCTTTAAGCCTCTATTTTCCATTGAAATGGTTGTCTATACTTCTTAATTGCCTCGAAAATAGATGCACAAATACCACTAAAATTATTTATAAATTTCCTATAAAAAATTGCCCATCAATGAAAAATTCTTTCCTCAAATATGTTCCTAGGTGAAGGCCAATCAATGATTGCTTGCACCTTTTCTAGATCCATCTTCAACCCATCTCTTGAGATAACAAAACATAAATATACTAGCTCTAGATTCATAAAATGTACACTTCTTCACATTCAGATGCTCTTGTTCTATTTGGATGAAAACCAAAATGTCATCAAGGTAAACTATCACAAACTTACCTATGAAATCTCTCAATACTTCATTCATCAATCTCATAAAAGTGCTTGGTGCATTGGGGATTGACCAACCACTCACACAACCCATCATTTGTCTTAAAGGTTGTCTTCCACTCATCTCCTTCTCTGATTCTGATATGATGATACCCACTCTTCAAATCCAGTTTTGAAAAGCACGTTTCCCCACTTAGGCAATCCATCATGTCATCCATCCTTGGTAATGGAAACCTATATCTGATAGTAATATTGTTAATTTCTCTAGAGTCGGTACACATCCTCCACTCACCATCCTTATTTGGTGTTAGTACTGCACATGGACTCAGGTTCTTCTGGACCAATCCTTTGTCCCACAATCCTTAGACCTGTTTCCTGACTTATTCATTCTCTTGAGGTGTCAACCTATACGTTGCCTTGTTTGGTAAACTAGCTCCTGGAATAAAATCAATTTGATGGCTTATATCCTTCCTTGGTGGTAACTCATTGGGGAAATCATCCACCACGATGTCACTAAACTCACTTAGAATCTCTTGAATCTCCTCAGGTAGATCTGTCATGTTATTCTTCATTATCACCGTTCTCGGTTTGCATACCATAGCATAGTTCAACTCTTCCTTCTAAATCTACTGCAAATATTATTTTCCTAACAACCTCATGACTTTGTGTGATTACTATCCTACTCTACCACCTTCTTGTAAATGGTGAAGTACATGTCTTATCCCATTCTGCTCAAATATATGATAGTTACTCCTACTGTCATGAATCACTTTCTTATCAAATTTCCACTGTCTTCCTAATAGTATATGAAAAACATCCATGGGCATAACATCACACAAAATATTGTCCTTATATGGACCTATTTGGAAATCAACTTCACAGTGCTCACTTACTAGGATTTGATGTCCTTTATGTAACCAAGATACTTTGTAGGGAACATGATGCATGGTCCTATTTAAACTCAGCTTCTCCACCATCTTTGTGGAAACAAGATTTTCATTTCTCCCACTATCAATCACCATCTTACAACACTTCCCTTGGACTTTACATGTGGTCCTGAATAAAGATTTTCTTTGAGCAAGCTCTGCTTGCTCCTTCTCAGATTTCAACAAGACCTTGTTCATCATCAAATCCTCTCCTTTCTCTAGAAAAAATTCAGCTACTCTCGACTGTTCTTGTTGCTTCTCATTCTAAGCTACATATCCTCCTCTCTATCCTACGTCTTCCTTCCTTGGACATTCAAATGATTTATGCCCCAACTGGTTGCATTTGTAGCACCTATAGACAGTTCCTATTCCTCTTTCTCTATCTCTAGATCCTTGGTAAGGTCCTCTTCTTCTAGATCCACCTCCTCTACCATGCTGCTCTTGCTGGTTAGAGTTACTGGACTCTACCCTCTGCACTCCAAATATTTGTATTCCATCTACTTGTCCTCTTCCTTTGGTTGAACCTCGACCTCTGTTGAAGCTCTACTTCCTTGCTATCTTTTCTTCTACCCTTAAGGCACATTGATACGTCTCATCCATTGTTCTAGGTGATATCATGCTAATATCATCTTGGATATCCATCCTTATACCATTAACATATCTAGCAACCTTCTCTATTTACTCTTCCACATATCCTGCCCTTAGGTTTACTTTGTACAACTCTTCAGTGTACTCTCTCACTGTTAACATTCTTTGTCTAAGGTTCTGTACCTCTATATAAAGAATTAACTGGTAATATTTTGGAAAGAACTTAGCCCTCATCTTTGCTACCATCCTATCCCAACTCTTTATCAATGACGTATTCTTCCTCCTTCTTTATGCTTGCACACTATCCCACCGCAAGGATGCATTCCCTTTCAGCCTTGTCACAACCAATATGACTCTCTTGTCTTCTTCAATCTCATCATACTCAAAGTACATATCTAGCTTATTGATCTAGTCAATGAGATGCTCAGCAATGAGACTTCCATCATAGGTAGACAACTCAGGGTTTCATCCTTGAAGTTTCTCCTAGAATTGATCTGAAATACCTTAGCTCAGGTGTTTCCTACATAGGTGCAGCTTCTTCTCTTTTCTCTTCATCCTCAGGTTCGCTTACATCCCCTAATTCTGGGTCTCTTCATTTGTCTATCTCCATGGCTTCCAGATGTTCCTGTAGCTCCCTCATTTCCTCCATAACTTCTGCATTCACCACTGGTCGACCTCTGTCATGAACTCTTGCTCTACCTATGCGTACAACCATCCTCTTGCACTAAGCCTCTGTAATAATAGTTCTCTTTCACACTACTACAATCTTACATGACCAAGCCCCTTCTATGAACTTAGTCTTTTGGTAATGATGGTCCTCTATCTAGAACCTCTTGATCACTCTTCTTTGCTCTTTCTAGGCTTCTACTGCTACAATTATCTCTCACACGATATTCTCCTTTCTATGACACCAAAATTGGTGCAGGTTGGATCAACCACAGCCAAACCAACTAGCACTTACAGGATTTGGTCACTCCTATGCTTAATAGGATTACCAAATTTAGCCCTCAACCAAATTTGGCTCTAAAATTATCTCCCCACAGCTTCCTTTCCGTATCCTTTTTTCTGCAACTCTTCTTCCGCAATAGGGTTTCCGCATGCAGGTTGCAGGATGCGGTATGCGGGATGCTCGACCAACTTTCCAAAGTTACTCCCCCACAAGTTTCCTTCCAGAAATTTTCTTCCATAGTTTTTTCTGCTATCAGATCTTTGTGGCCTTCTCCACGACCATCGATATGCTCTTTGATGCAAATCTCACAGACCTTTGTAGATCGATTAATGTCCTCACAACTTCCATCATGGATATCTCCTTGACCATCATATCTTTGTCTCTAGACTCAATCCCCATTGTTCATTCTCTGCAAAACTTCTTAATGGTATAAAATATGCATGCTGCACTGATTGATCAGAGAATCGATCAATCCAACCTACAATCTTTAAGATTCATCATCCTAACACTTTTATGCATGCATTTACTATTAGGATTATTAATACTCCCTTGGTCAAATGTCTATTATATTAATTATTGCCTAACTTAGGAACTTTAAATTAATTACATGGGTCCACTAGTGTAATTAGGTCCACTTAGCTCAATGGGGCCACATGTACCTATCATTGAAGTGTGGGGAACACTTCTAGAAGTTAAATGCCACTTACTACATGTGCATGCATTAGTTAGGGTGCCTTCTAGAACAATCCCTACATTTTAGGAGACACGGGGAGTCCTCGCACCAACCTACTTCAATCAGTTGGTGTTAACACTAGTTAGTCTTAGTTAGCCCTCAGTTACAATCAATTATTCACAGTTAGCTAGGATAGCACTACTAATCCATGGATAATTCATGGTTGCATCAGGAGGAGCACTTTACCTACCTACTACACTCAGTTGCACTGAATTAACTAGCTATTAGTGGTTGTTGGAGCTATTGGTCATCGGGGAGTTGTCTATTTTGACTCCGATATTGATTGGGAGACATTGATTTAGAGATTCGGTTTGATATATTATTTTCCACTTGGAGGATTTGAATTCATTACCCATGCATTCTAATTTTACCTATGTAAACTACGTTGTAACACCGTATATTATTATGATGAATATACTATAAATTCTTGGGCAATACTTGTCTATTTCTTGTGTGGTTTTTTTGATTAGTTTGTATGTTCATTCTCCATTCAATTGCTGCAACATTATCATAACTCCCTTCTTGAAGATATTAATGGAATTCAAATTCTAATATGGCATCAGAGCCTTCTTAGGCAGATTTCATGCTTGTTTCTCCCCATCAAACATCAAAAGCAGCTAGGTTTCCATAGAAGCCCCCTATGAAAATTTGCTAGCTTTGGATTCATTCAGAGGAGAGGAGAGGGCAAGATGGACCCTGAAAACATGTTCATGCTGGGAGGAAAATCATGATTCTAACAGTTCATATTTTTAGTGTTATTTGCAGTGAAATTGAGAGGTGCTACGTAGCTTGAAAGAAGTAATTGCAGTCTCCCTCCTAGAGAAATTATGAATTTCAAACTCCTGAACCATAGATCCTCACAACTTCCAGTTAACTTGATTAGAGGATTGATATGCAGTTGGCCTTGCGCAAGCATGGCTACCACAAGATCATACATGGATGGGAGGCTGAGCCTCATCAGCCGGTAGAGTGGAACAAGTTCCTAAACTGTTGTGATGAAGCATTTGGGTAATTATGTACTTATATTTCCAAATATATCCTCTTTCATCTAGAAGGATTAAGGACTCCTAGAGAAGCATGGGAGAAGCTTGATATCTTGTTTAACAAACAAGATGAGCTTCAGGGACACATTCTAGAGAATGAGTTGGTATCTTTACATCCCAACAGTTTCAAGACTATTGAGCAATTCTTCTCCAAATTCAAGTCTCTAGTGCTACAATGCATACAGTGTGGGATGGAATGGAAGGATGAGCAGAATGTCCTTTCCACACTCAAAAAACTAGGTCGTGAGTACTCTGTCTATGTCTATATGTTTCATTCCAAGCGGGAAAGATTTCTTGATTGGAAACTTCCTTCTTTAGATTCATTTTCCATGTCCTTAATCAAGGAACGAGACAAATTGATTCGAATGGGAGTCATCCAGACTTCCAAAGATAAAAATCTCTTGGTTACTAACTCTTCCAAAGAACAATAAAAGGGGAGATCAAAGAAGAAGGATCCAAAGGAAGCTGATTCGAAGCCTAAACAAAATCAACAACCTTTCGAAGGGGCCTCCGGCT
Organism: Pseudotsuga menziesii; assembly: GCA_001517045.1. Lineage (NCBI taxonomy): Eukaryota > Viridiplantae > Streptophyta > Pinopsida > Pinales > Pinaceae > Pseudotsuga > Pseudotsuga menziesii. The sequence goes on along the minus strand of LPNX010542168.1, from coordinate 63,956 downwards.
CTAAGAAGAAGAATTTTGAAAAGAAGTTATGTCTGTATTGTGAAAAGGGAATACCATATCGAAGAACATTGTATGAGGAAGCAACTTGATGAGATGTCCACTCTTCTCAAGAAGCACAATATTTCTCCTCCAAGATCAAAGAATCTTGATAAAGAAGCATTGACATAAGATGCCAAAAGGTGTCATGCTTTGAAAGAAACTCTCTCTCCATCCTCAACATACATTATAGATTGTTGAGCCTCCAACCACATGGTTTCCTCCAAAGAATCATTCTCTACTCTTTCACTATCAAAGGGGCCTAATATTTACATTGGAGATGATTCCTAGATTCCAACAGAAGGAAGGGGCTCAGTCAGAGCAAAGCATGGTGAGTTCAAGAATGTCTTATATGTGTCCTCCCTTGCTGATAACCTATTATTTGTTTACCAGATGACTCATATAGGATCTCCCAAGTGGGTCACATTCAATCCAGACTCAGTTGATATTACAAAAAAATACACTAGAAATCTTGTAGCAAAAGGTATTGCAAATCACTCTACCAAAGATTATGAGTTTTCATATTTCTTACCTATTTCTCCTCCTACAACTTTATTGTCTCATGCTAACAACACCAACAATATTTGGCATGAAATATTTGGCCATCTCAATTTCAAATATCTGAAGCAGATTCACAATGATAACATGGTTGAAGTTTTTCCCTCCATCCAAACTTTCGATGGAGTATGTGTTGGGTGCTTGGTAGGTAAGCATCCAGAAAAGAAGTATGATGTTGGGAAGCCTCATAGAGCTATCTCTACACTTGATTTGATACATAGTGATGTAGTTGGACATATTCCCACAAACTCCATTAATGGTTGCAGGTATTTCCTGACCTTTATTGATGATTGTTATAGGTATTGCTGGATCTACTTCATGGGACTAAAATCAGAAGTTTTTGATACTTCTAAAAGTTTTAAAACTATGGTTGAGAACAGTTTCAATAAGAATATCAATTCAATAAGATCCGATGGAGGAGGAGAATATGTCAAAAGATATTTCCATAATTTCTATGAATTAGAGGGGATTCGAATGGAACACTCAGTTCCATACACACCACAACAAAATGGTGTGGCTGAGAGGAAGAATAGATCACCGAAAGAGATGGCAACATGCCTTCTCTATGGCAAGCATATACCTCCTTCTCTTTGGGATGAAGCACGAAACTATGCTTTCTATTTGCATAATAGGGTTCCCCACAATTCAGTGTTTTGGGTGACTCCATTTGAAGCACTACATGGGTATAAGCACAATGTCTCTCATCTGAGAGTTTTTGGTTCAAAAGCTTGGGCCAGGATACCACTTGACAAAAGAAAGGCCTTCCAAGACCAAATTAGCGAATGCATTCTATTAGGATGTGCAGATGATGCAAAAGCTTACAAACTGATGGAGGTTTCTACCAGAATATGCTTCATTGAAAGAAGTGTCCATTTCAAAGAATATTAGCTGCATGATACTCCTCCAGCAGCACAGGAAGGTATACATATTTCTCCTCCTATTTTTGATGATGATGATGTGCTACAGGTTTTAGATTCAGATGAAGAATATCACATATAGCATGATCATGTTATTGAGACTGAATCTCAACAGATTCATGATCCATATCTAGTACCCATTCCTATTCAAAATCCTAAACCTAGATGGGCTCAAAAGCTTCTTGATGTAGTTGGAAGTGGTGCTGGAGTTCCAGAAGGAAAAATAAGAACTAGGTCCCAGTATCAGAATGAGAATGTTGCACTATCTCTCACAGATTTTCTCTCTACAGAATGGTGCAGCAAAGTTCCAGGTTGATGCTACTTGAGGATAGCGAATGATCGGGTACATGGCCCACATAAGCATAGCTTTTATCATTCCCTACCTTCACTATCCAACAAAGAAAAATAGAGTCATCAGTTTAGAAGTACATTGAGAGGTCCATTGATGGACCATTCAGCTACATAGAGTTGGAATTTTGAAGAACTGTTTTTGCTCAAGTTATTTTTCTAAGGAGGAAGCTTCTTTCTTCTAAATATAGCTTGCACATTGCTATTTTCCTGCTTATTTTTTAGGGGGGTTTTTTCCCATGAGGTTTTCCCCTATTTCCTCAGTTGTATTAAGGAACATTTTTATATTATCTTCTAGATTGTATTTGGGTGACCTATGGTCTTATTACCAGGGCCCATAGTTTTCTAAGTTAGGATTCAGGGGGGGTGTTAGGATTATTAATCCTCTCTTGGTAAAATGTATATTAGATTAATTATTGCCTAATTTAGGAACCTTAAATTAATTAAATGGGTCCACTAGTGCAATTGGATCCACTTGGCCCAATGGGTCCACATGTACTAGTAATTGAAGTTTGGGGAACACTACTATAGGTTAATTGCCACTTACTACATGTGCATGCATCACTTAGGGTGCCTCCTAGACCAATACCTACATTTTAGGAGCCACTGGAAGTCCCAGCACCAACCTTCTTTAGTCAGTTGGTGTTAGCACTAGCTATTCTTAGTTAGCCCCCAGTTACAATCAGTTACTTCACAATCGGTTAGGCTAGCACTACTACTGCATGTATAATGCATGCTTTTATGGGGAGGATGTTAAATTTGAGCATATAGATCTGTAGACAAACACACAACTCACAAAGAAGATCTCACAATTTACTCAGCCATTGAAGAATGAAACAGTGCAAAAGGATTGCAGCTCTGAATGCTTTCATTAATAAAAAAAAGTAATCCAGATGATAATTACAATAATGTAAAATGGCTTTAATAGCCACAAGCAATTCGAATCCACATGAGGAAGTTTGAATTGATGACTCTACTTGACTGTAGGTAACCAATACATTGTCTAAATCACTATTGGAGGACCCAGTAGTTAACTGTCCTTGTCTAAATCATAACCAGAGTTCTAAAACACAGCCAAGTGTTATATTTAGTATTAAATAATGGTTAACTGACTGTGGTAGGTGAGAAAAATGCCCCACATGTGTGCAATTAATTAAACCTTTATTTAACTGAATGTAGAGAGCTAGAACTGAATGTAACTGACTCCTAACTTGGCTTGACTAGTCATTAACTAAAGTGAACTGACCTTGGTTGGTTTCGACACTCCCAGTTGCTTCCTAAATTGTAGGGATTGATGTAGGAGACTCCTAAACTTATGCAATCAAGTGCAATAAGTGGTAGTGAGCCTCAATTAGTGTTCCCCACACTTTGGTAACTGAAAGATGTGCCCCAATTAGGTCAAGTTTAACAAATGGTACTAATGACTATAAATAGACTGGATGGACTCCCGATTTAGACATGACTCCCGATTTAGACATATGACCAAATTTGGATAAGGGAGGATTAATAATCCTAACACCCCCCCTGAATTCTAACTTGGAAAAACTGTGGGCCCTGGTAACTAAGACCATAGGTCACCCATTACATCAAGTAAATTAAAGTAACTGCTCAAAAATAAGGTGCTTGGGGAAAAACCACATGGAAAAAAAAAACCCCTTCTAATTAAGCAGGTAGAATTAGGATCAATCTGGTTCTTCTGTGCATAGGTATCCTGGGGCCTGGCATGTGAACCTCTCCACCATATGTCTGGAGGAATCTTCCTCTTTGGAAGAATAATGATATGCTCAACTAAATCAGAAATATAGACAACTGCCAGATGAAGACTGGACCCATGTAGAGCAACTGAAGTCAATTGAAAAGTGAGGAAATGTTCTTGAGAATTCAGAGAATGTGAATAAAACTCAATAAACTGATATGTTTCAGCCATGAAAAGAAAACCATGAGTGGTAAGAACAGCCCCAAGTGTTAGGAGCAGGTGTCCAGGCGGATGCATAAAATCTTCCTCTTTACTAGTTCTGTGAGAAGATGAGCATGTGATCAATGGTAAAGAAGCACTGGGACTGTTGAGAGTGAATGCTGGAGCTCCATAGTATGATATAGCTTCTGAAATATATAATGAATCACATAATAAAATATCAGCAACCTCATATGAGGAAACTAACACCAAATCCCCATCAACAGTTTTGAAGAGAAAGTGCGGTACTTGATTTTTCACACTAGAATTGGTGAGAGCAGCTACAAGCACGACTGAATGCTTTTGAATTTTAAAATATGAAACAAATAATATCATATCAAAAATTAAATCAGATATAAATAGGTTCAAAACATATCCAAAACTGTGAAATGGAATCAAATCCCCAGTAGCAGTTTTGTAGGAGACTTGCGGTACTTGTTTCTTCACACCGTTGATGAGAACAGCTACAAGCGGTAATGAAAGATTATGAATTTGATATATTAAACCAAGAAATATCAGATAAAATCTAAATAATATCATATCAGATCCAATACTTTTAATATCAGATTCAAATAAATGGTTAACCGAGACGGTGGATGCACAGCTTTCTTCTTCTTCAAAATTCTGAATTTTGGTGCATGCAATCCTGCAGGAATTTGCTGGAAAAAATATATCATGGGGAGCGAATGGATCACTCTGGTAATCTGATATTTATTCCAAAATATCCAAGGTATCACATATTTTCACACCAGCAGCAACATTAGAGGAAGAAAAATCAAATTTCTCTTCACTTTCGGAAGCAATTACTAGTAAATTTTGCACAGAATTTAAAGGAAAATCACCGGTGAATGTTTGCATGGAAGTGCAGCAGAATTTTTCTTCAATATCAGAGATTTGAATGTATTTTTCTGTTTCAGCAATATGAGAATATGAGATATCAGAGATCTCATGAACTTCCGGAGCATCAGGAGAAGGAGTCACTGCATGGAGACTGTCTTCAATTCGAATTGACTGTGTAGAAGTTTCTGCTTCTTCTTCATCTTGAACAACTTCGTTAGAGAGAGTGGAGGCCGAGATTTTTGGATCAAGGATGCTTGTGGTGCTGGATGTGCTCCATGTGCTTCCAAATCCAAAGGTTATGTCCAATCTTCTCCAGATTTCCTTTGGATCTTTAATAGATCTACTGAGGTAGCGCATGCTAGGAGAAAGAGCCAGTTCCATTATTTCAAAAGCTTTATCCTTTGCCCTTAGCCATTCATTATCACTCTCAAAAGAATTTCTACTGAATCCATTAGACACTGAATTTTTTTTTTTTCTTCTCAGACATATAGTCATCTTCACCCCCCATTCAAAATAGTCCGAGGATCGGGTGAGAAGAGGAACTGATGAATTCATTTCGAAGTAGTACCTGTAAAACAAAAAAAATGATCCAGTAGGATATCTGAGGAGGAGAAGTGCCTTGTCTGTCGAGGCTCTGATACCATGTTAAATTTGAGCATATAGATCTGTAGACAAACACACAGTGCAAAAGGCTTGCAGCTGTGAATGCTTTCATTAATAAAAAAAGTAATCCAGATGATAATTACAATAATGTAAAATGGATTTAATAGCCACAAGCAATTCGAATGCACATGAGGAAGTTTGAATTGATGAATCTACTTGACTGTAGGTAACCAAGACATTGTCTAAATCACTATTGGAGGACCCAGTAGTTAACTGTCCTTGTCTAAATCATAACCGGAGTTCTAAAACACAACCAAGTGTTACATTTAGTATTAAATAATGGTTAACTGACTGTGGTAGGTGAGAAAAACGCCCCACATGTGTGCAATTAATTAAACCTTTATTTAACTGAATGTAGAGAGCTAGAACTGAATGTAACTGACTCCTAACTTGGCTTGACTAGTCACTAACTGAAGTGAACTGACCTTGGTTGGTTTCGGCACTCCTAGTTGCTTCCTAAATTGTAGGGATTGATGTAGGAGACTCATAAACTTATGCAATTAAGTGCAATAAGTGGCAGTGAGCCTCAATTAGTGTTCCCCACACTTTGGTAACTGAAACATGTGCCCCAATTAGGTCAAGTTTAACAAATGGTACTAATGACTATAAATAGACTGGATGGACTCCCGATTTAGACATGACTCCCGATTTAGACATATGACCAAATTTGGACAAAGGAGGATTAATAATCCTAATAGAGGAGCGCTTTACCTACCTACCACACTCAGTTAACTAGCTGTTAGTGGTTGTAGGAGCTATTGGTCATCGGGGAGTTGTCTATTTCGACTCCGATATTGATTGGGAGACCTTGAGTTAGAGATTCAGTTAGATATAGTCTTATCCACTTGGAGGATTCAAATTCATTACTCATGCATTCGAATTATACCTTTGTAAACTATATTATAACACCATATATTATTATGATGAATATACTGTAAATTCTTGAGCAATACGTGTATGTGTTGTGTGTGGTTTGTTTTCCTTAGTTTGTATGTTCATTCTCCATTCAATTGCTACAACATTATCAAAATTACCTACTTGAAGATATTAATGGAATTCAAATTCTAATATTTACGACCCATTTCAACTATTCAAGCAACAATCTCATGCGTGAATCAACAATTTCACATAAATACACAGATGTTTAGGAAACTGTCAAAGTTGGATCTTCATGGATTCATAGTTTAAACATTAAATGCATCTAGGATAATAACACTAAAAACACATATCTAATAATTCTATTAAGGAATAGAACAAACACACAACTCGAGTTGTCTTCTTCAGTATTTTCAAAATATTTACAAGTGGTATCAAACACAGGTCTGACCTTCTCTCTACAAATTGGAATTATAATGATGAAGAGAAGAACCCCCTATACTTCTCTAATATGCCTATTTAATCTAAATTGTTAGTCCCACCGCAAGTGGTCCTGTAACCAAAAAACAAACAACTAAAAACAATGATGAAACGTCCCTATCACACAAACAACTTGTGGCTTGATCTCCTCGCAGGGATTCATGATCCGCCATCATTCCTATCAGCGTTAACAAACTATGACTCAGCAAAAAACCAAAAATATGCCAAAGCATCTGACCAACTCATCACATTTCTGGCATGTCGTGATGCTCCTGCATCATTTACGATTAGCTAATTCTTGAAAAATAGACTATGGACAAGAAAATATTGGCTTGCAAAATAGACACTCATCTTGTTTTGCACCTAAAACTAGCCTGAATGGCATGAGGAAAATGCCAGCCATTTCTTACCTATGAGGGACAAAATAATTATGAGAGCATAAATTTGTAGATGGATGATTTATTCACTTCTCCATTGACTCATATTTGAAAACAAGTATCTTATATAGGAGATATTTTCCTTCCAAATCACCCATTCAACATGTTTTGCACCTTGACATAAAAATGGTTGCCATTGGAAAAATTGGTTAAGTATTGAAAGAAGGGCTTAAGTAGCCTTGGAAAAATTCCCACCATTTATCACCATAATATTTTTATAAAATCATTAACTTGTAGGTGGATTATTTATGCACTTAACCATTGTATCAACTATAAAAAAATGTTTATTGTCAAGAAAATATTGACCTCCCAAAATAGTCACTCAGCCTATTCTGCACCTAAGACTGGCCTAAATGGCCTCAAGAAATTTCCCTCTATTCTCACTTGTGAGGGATAAAAATATCATGAGACTATCAATTTGTAAGTGGATTATTTATTCACTTGTCCATCAATATATTTTTTAAAATAGGTCTCTGGTCAAGGAGATATTTTCATTCTAAAACAACAATTCATCATGTTTTTCACCATGACAGTCTTTCCATTGGAAAAATTAGTTAAGTATTGAAAAAGGGAATAAGTAGCCTTGGTAAAATGCCCACCATTTCTCATATGTGACGGATAATTTTTTTATGAAAGCATCATCTTGTATGTGGAAATTTTTTTCACTTTCCCATTGGATCAGTTTTTAAAAGAAATCTATGTTCTAGAAAATATTGGCCTACCAAAATAACCACTCAGCTTGTTTTGCACGTAAAACTCGCCTAAATGGACTTAGCAAATACCCACAATTTCTCACCTGCGAGGGATAAAAATGTCCTGATAGCATATATTTATAGGTGGATGATTTATTCACTTGTCCGTTGTCTCAAATTTGAAAACAATTCTCTGATCATGAATATATTTTCCTTCCAAATCACCTATTTATATTGTTTTGCACCTTGACAGAAAAATGCTCGCCATTGGAAAATTTTGTTAAGTATTGAAAAAATGGCTTAAGTATCCTTGGGAAAATGCCCACCATTTCTCACCTATATGGGATAAAAAAATTATGAAACCATCATACTATAGGTGGATTATTTATGCACTTTACGATAGGATCCTTTTTGAAAATTATTCTACAGTTAAGAAAATAAAATACCCACTCATCCTGTTTTGAACCTAAAGCTGGCATGAATGGCCTTAGGAAAACGCCCGCCATTTCTCCCATGTGAGGGATAAAATAATTATGAGAGCATAAATGTGTAGGTTAATGATTTATTCACTTCTCCATCGACTTTTAATTGAAAACAAGCCTTTGATCAAAGAGATACTTTCCTTCCAAATCACCCATTCGATCTGTTTTGCACCCTGACAGAAAAATGCTCACCATTGAAAAAAATGGTTAAATATTTAAAAAAGGGCTAAAGTAGCCTTGGTAAAAATGTCCACCATTTATCACCTGTGAGGTATAATGTATTTATGAAAGCATCATCTTTTAGGTATATGATTTATGAACTTGACCATTAGCTCATTTATGAAAAAATGTCTATGGTCATGAAAATATTGGCCTGCAAAAATAAACACTTAGTTTGTTTTGTAGCTAAAAATGACATAAATGGACTTAGGAAAATGCTTGCAATTTCTCACCTGTGAAGGATAAATAAATTATGAGAGCATCATTTTGTAGGTGGATGATTTATTCACTTGTCCAACGACTCATTTTTTAAAACAAGCTCGAGTAAAGGAGATATTTTCATTCCGAAACAACCATTTAGCCTATTTTGCACACTGGAAAATAAATGCTTTCTATTGGAAATTTTGGTTAACTATTGAAAAATGGGATTAAGTAGCCTTGGTAAAATTCCCACCATTTCTCACTTATGATAGATAAAGTTTTTATGTAAACATCATCTTGTATGTGGATGATTTTTGCACTTTCCCATTGGATGATTGTTTTTTTAAAATCTATTGTCCAAAAAATATTTTCACCCAAAATAGCCACTCATCCTATTTTGCACCCAAAACTAGCCTAAATGGTCACGTCAAATGCCTACAAATTCTCACATATGAGGGATAAAAAAAATCTCATAGCATATATTTGTAGGTTGATGATTTATTCACTAGTCCATTGATTAATATTTGAAAACAAGTCTCTTATCAAGGAGATATTTTCCTTCCAAATCACCCATTTAGTTTGTTTTGCACACTAACAAAAAAATGCTCTCCACTGGAATTATATGTTAATTATTAAGAAAATGGCTCAAGTAGCCTTGGTAAAATGCCCATGATTTCTCACCTATATGGGATTAAAATTTTCTGAAACAATCAGATTATAGGTGGATGTTTTACACACTTTACGATTGACTCCTTTTTGAAAAGCATTATATGGTCAAGAAAATATTGGCCTGCTAAAATAGCCACTCAACCTATTTTGCACCTAAAACTAGTCTCAATGGCCTTAGGAAAATGCCTACCATTTCTCACCTACGAGGGATAAGATCATTTTAAGAGAATAAATCTATAGGTGTATTATTTATTCACTCGTCCATTGACTCATATTTGAAAACAAGTCTCTGATCAAGGATATATTTTACTTCCAAATCATCCATTCAACATGTTTTTCACCTTCACAGAAAATGCTCTCCATTGGATAATTTGGTTAAGTATTGAAAAATGTTCTTATGTAGCCTTGGGAAAATGCCCACCATTTATCACCATAATATTTTTATGAAAGGATAAGCTTGCAAGTGGATGATTTATGCACTTGAGCATTGGCTCAATTATGAAAAAATGTCTATGGTCAAGAAAATATTTTCCTCCCAAAATACCCGCTCAGCCTGTTTTGAACCTAAAACCAGCCTAAATGGCCTTAGGAAAATGCCTGACATTTCTCACTTATGAGGGATAAGAAAATTATGAGGGCATAAGTTTTTAGGTGGATGATTTATTCGCTTGTCCATTGACTCATTTTTTAAAATAATTCTTTGGTCAAAGAGATATTGTTATTCCAAAACAACCATTCATTATATTTTGCACCCTAAAAGGAAAATGCTTGCCAATGGAAAAATTGGTTAAGTATTGTAAAAAGGGCATAAGTAGGCTTGCTAAAATGCCCACCATTTCTAACATGTGATGGATAATTTTTTTTATGAAAGAATAATATTATAGGTGGATGATTTGTGCATTTTCCCATTGGTAGAGATTTGAAAAAAACTCTATGGACCATAAAATATTGGCCTACAAAAATAGCCACTCAGCCTGTTTTGCACCTAAAACTGGCCTAAACGGCCTTAGGAAAATGCCTGCAATTTCTAACATGTGAGGGATACAAAAATTCTAAGAGCATGTATTTGTAGGTGGATTATTTATTCACTTGTCCATTGACTCATTTTGAAAACAAGTCTCTGATCAAGGATATATTTTCCTTCCAAATCACCCATTTAGTTAGTTTTGTACCCTGATAGAAAAATGTTCTCCATTGAAGACATAGCTTAAGTATCCTTGGGGAAATGCCCACCATTTCTTACCTATATGGGATAAATTTCTTATGAAACCATCAGATTATAGCTGGATGATTTACACACTCTAAGATTGACTCCTTTTTGAAAAACAATCTATGGTTCATAAAATATTGGCCTACCAAAATAGCCACTCAGACTATTTTGCACCTCAAAATGGCTTGGATGGCCTTACGAAAATTCCCTCCATTTCACACCTATGAGGGATAAAATAATTTCAAGAGCATAAATTTGTAGGTGGATGATTTATTCACTTCCCCATTGATTCATATTTGAAAACCAGTCTTTGATCAAGGAGATACTTTCCTTCCAAATCACCCATTCATCTTATTTTTCACCCTGACAAAACAATTCTCGTCGTTGGAAAAATTGGCTAAATATTGAAAAAAGGGCTTAAGAATCTTGGGAAAATTCCAACCATTGATCACATGTGAGAGATCATATTTTTATTAAAGAATCATCTTGTAGGTGGATGATTTATGCACTTGATCATTGCCTCAATTATGAAAAAATGTCTATGGTCAAGAAAATATTGGCCTACCAAAATAGCCACTTAGCATGTTTTGCAGCTAAAAATGGCATAAATGGCCTTAGGAAAATTCCCTCCATTTCTCACCTCTAAAGGATAAAAAAATATGAGAGCATCAGTTTGTAGGTGGATGATTAATTCACTTTTCCTTTGACTCATTTTTAAAAACAAGTCTTTGGCCAAGGAGATATTTTCATTCCAAAACATCCATTCAGCCTATTTTGCACCCTGACAGAAAAATGCTTGCCACTGAAAAATTTCGTTAAGTTTTCATTAAAGAGATTAAGTAGACTTGGTAAAATTCCCACCATTTCTCACATGTGGCGGATAATTTTTTTATTAAAGAATCATATTGTAGGTGGATGATTTGTGCACTTTCCCATTGGCTCAATTTAAAAAAATATGTTCTAGAAAATATTCACCTATGAATATAATCACTCGAACTGGTTTGCATCTAAAACTGGCCTAAATGGCCTTTCCCAAATTCACGCAATTTTCCACATATGATGGAAAAAAAATAATTCTGAGAGCATATATTTTTAGGTGGATGATTTATTCACTTGTCCATTGACTCATAGTTGAAAACGAGTCTCTAATCAAGGATATATTTTCCTTCCAAATGACTCATTCAACATGTTGTGCACCCTGACAGAAAAATGCTTTCCATTGGAAAAATTGATTAAGTATTGAAGAAATGGCTTAAGTAGGATTGTGAAAATGTCCACCATTTCTCACCTATATGGGATAAATTTTTTATGAAACGATTAGATTATAGGTTGATTATTTACACATTTTATGATTGTCTCTTTTTTGAAAAATAGTCTATGGTAATGACAATATTGGCTTTCCAAAGTAGCCACTCATCTTGGTTTGCACCTAAAACTAGCCTGAGTGGCCTAAGGAAAATGCCCGCCATTTCTCACCTATGAAGGATAAAATAATTCAGAGAGCATAACATTATAGGTGGATGATTTAATTACTTTTGAATTGAATCATATTTGAAAACAAGTCTATGATCAAGGATATGTTTTCTTTCCAAATCACCCATTTATCGTGTTTTGCACCATGATATAAAAATGCTCGCCATTGGAAAAACTGGTTGAGTATTGAAAAAAAGGCTTAAGTATCCTTGCGAAAATGCCCACCATTTATCAAATGTGAGGGATAATATTTCTATGAAAGCATCAACTTGTTGTTGGATGATTTATGCGCTTTACCATTGGATCAATTATGGAAAATTTTCTATGGTCAAGAAAATATTGGCCTACCAAAAGAGCCACTCATCTTGTTTTGTAGCTAAAACTAACCTAAATGGCCTTAGGAAAATGCCCTCCATTTCTCACCTGTGAGGGATAAAAAAATCATGATAGCATCAGTTTGTAGGTGGATGATTTATTCACTTGTCCATCACCTCATTTTTAAAACAAGCCTTTGGTCAAGGATATATTTTCATTCCAAAACAACCATTTAGCCTGTTTTGAACCCTGACAAAAAAAATGCTTGCCATTGGAAAAAGTTGGTTGTATTGAAAAAAGGGCTTAAGTAGCCTTGGTAAAATGCCCGCCATTTCTCACATATGAGCGATAAATTTTTTAGGTAAGAATCATCTTGTAGGTGGATGGTTTATGCACTTTCCTATTGGCTCCATTTTAAAGAAAAAACTCTATGTTCCAGAAAATATTGGCCTACTAAAATAGCCACCCAGCCTGTTTTGCACCCAAACTTGGCCTAAAAGGCCTTAGGAAAATTCTCACAGTTTCTCACCTGTGAGGGATAAAAATATTATGAGAACATATATTTGTAGGTGGATGATTTATTCACTTTTCTATTGACTCATATTTGAGAACAAGTCTCTTATAAAGGAGATACTTTCCTTCCAAATCACCCATTTAGCATGTTTTGCATCTTGACAGAAAAATGCTCTCCATTGACCAAATTGGTTGATTACTGAAAAAAATGCTCAAGTAACCTTGGGAAAATACTCACCATAGCTCACCTAAATGGGATGAAACTTTTATGAAAGAATCGAATTATAGGTGGATGATTTATGCACTTGACCATTAGCTCATGTTTGAAAAAATGTGTATGGTCAAGAAAATATTGGCCTTCCAAAATAGGAACTCAGCCTATTTTGCACCTAAAATTGACCTAAATGGCCTTAGAAAAATGCTCGTCATTTCTCACTTCTGAGGGATCAAAAACTTCCTACAACATCACTGTGTAGGTGGATATTTTATTCACTTGACCATTGACTCATTTAAAAAAAAGGGGTATGTGGTCAAGGATATAGTTTCCTTCGAAAACAACCATTCATCATGTTTTTCATCCTAATAGAAAAATGGTCACTATTGGCATAATTAGTTAGGTATTGAAAAAATGGTTTAAGTAGATTTGGGAAAATGCCCACCATTTCTTACCTGTGAGGGACACACAATTTCTAAAATCATAAGATTGCAGGTGGATGATTTAAAACATCATTTCCAGAAAGTTAGAGTCTCAACTAGTTATTTTATATAATCATTGTTAAAATAATAATTGAGATATAAAATAAATTTTCATGAAAAGTATTTGCTATCATTCCTAAAAAAATTATTGCAAGGAAATAAAAACAATGAACTAAATTTTCAATTGTATATTCAACGAAGGAAATTAACAAGTTCAAGAAATCATGTTTATGGTTCCTTATGTAAAATGTTCCATCTACAGTGAAATCCAATACTGCCAGATTAGTAGTTTATAGGGTTTCCTAATTTTTCATGTCTAACACAAAAATGCACATCGGGCCAATCCAAGTACACCCAATGTATGAAAACTAGTCTGAGGAATAATTACACATATATGAGCATAATTATCCATGAATCACCTCTTCCAAATTGGATGCATGCAAAATATACGAGACTACTTCTTCATGATTTGGTAGGGAAGCTAATTTTTCATGATTAGCACAACGATGCATGCTTCCTCAACCAATCGACCAATGATTTTTCTTACTAAAATCATTATCATCTCAGGATACCCTTTGAATGGGATACACATAGAAGCAATGATTTCAAAAATTCTATAAACATTAGTAAGTACATGCTCATATTTCTCATATTTCTTGTTTTTTATTGATCAATAGTAACTTGCAAGTGTATTTTTATTTCCTAAATAGATTACAATGTCTTGATAGAATGGTTTATTGCTATCCTATATGACATAGCTTCAACACACATTTTTTCTTGGATGAATTTTTCAGGATTTGTCTTTGGTGTGAGTCGTCTTGATGGCCAAATGTAAGAATGAATACACTAGCATGTTTTCGTTCTTTCATGTCCATGCCAAATATCACTAGGGAAAGAAAAAAATTCTGACAACATTCTGAGTTTAATTTCGTCCACAATGTTTTAAGTTTCCCGCCAGATCGATGACCAACAATCGATGCTCAAACACTCTGATTAAGTTTTGAAAAATATTATCAATTCAATTTCTTCCCTGAATTTTTTTTGAGTTCCGTCCAAATAGGTGATAAGAAATGGATTCTCAAACACTTCCATTTTCGGAAAAAATTATCAGTTTATTACTTGTCAAGTCATGATTAGGAATGGATGCTCCACCACTTCTATCACATAACTGTGCCATCATTTCCTTAAATATGTAGGAATTAAAAACACATTTACTTGCATGTTTCACTCCTGGAATAAGCTAGTTTTTTAATGTGATTTAGAAATTCAAGACAGTTAACCTACTATCAAATACAACTTTGCTTTTATATATCGCTTCCTAATTCATAATGAACCAATGTTAACTCTGTTTTTTTGTCGAAAATTATCATGATTTGCCGGGAAATTGTCCCCACTAAATTTTATGGCCAAAGACTTTTCAGATTGCCATTATTAACACGATGCATCTACCAACTTCACATTAAAAATAATATGTCTAAGACCATGTGATTGTTGGTTTAACCCACAATACTGAGAGGGAGGGGGGTGAATCACTATTGTCATTTTTTACTTTTAAAATACACAAAATAAACACTCGAGACACAAATTTTATTGTGGAAACCCAAAACGAGCAAACCACCAACACAAACTCATTAATAAGATGAATTTACAAAATTGTTTATCTGCTACAACAGAAAGGATGTAGATATAGCCTAGATTTTTCCTACAAATACAGACTAGGATTCTACGAGACCCCTATGGTTTTCTTCCTACTTCAATAGACAAGGATGCTACAACACCCTGTTCTATAGCTACGACTAGAAGGAGGCTACGACCCCCTGCAGACCTGTGGCCTACCCTAACACTACTCGGCCACCCTAGACTGATGTTCTTAGTCTTTTAGAACAGTTTAAAAACTATTCACTTTGGACTCTATCATACTTACTAACAAAGAAACTTTATTCTTTACACATTCATTTAATAAATGACTTTTACCTATTACCTACCACCGCATCTCTTCATATCTACGCTATTTTGTTTTGGATAGTGATTGTTTACTTACATACATACCTCTTCATCATCTACCCTTTCAACCGTCGCATCACTTCAGCAAAGGAAATGTTTCATTCTTCCCACAACTAAGAATTCATTTCCATAGCCTTGTTTATCATTTTCTAGTGCTTATCCAATATCCATGTTCTTTTTGCAAGATCATCTTCTAGCTTTAATAATACCCTTTGGTCCTTTTTCTAATTCTCTCAAGATTGTCAATCTAACACATATATTTACTCCTCAAAATCGTATTTCCGCACCATGGTTTCCTCATCAACAGTTCCCCACTGTTGATCTTCATTGGCCATTTCCTGATCGTTGATCTGAGGTAAGATACGGATTTTAGAATGCAGGTTTGTGAATTTTCCAAAATGTCTTTTTGACGATTTCCATAGTTGTCTTTCTGCACCAATCCTTCCACAATGTTGATCTCCTATGGGATCTTCCATGACCATTGATCTTCTGGAATGCGGGATGCAGATTGCGGGTTCTCAAAAGCTCAAACATTGCTTTCGTGCTTCTCTGCCTTACATTTTCTGCAATGACCTTTCTACACCGTCGATCTATCATGGAGGTCTTCCTGACCATCGATCTACCGGATTGCGGGGTGTAGGAAGCAGGATGCAGGATGCGAGATGTGGGTTCATTGAATATTTAAATGTTATTTCTATAATTCCCTTTCCACATTTTCCTTCTGCATCGTCGATCTCCTTTTAGTGAAACTAATCTTACCCGTCCGATCTTGATCTTTTGTAGAACTTCATCCTCCCACCTATCTTTTGTAGAACTGATCCTCAGTCGTTGGATCTCGTGCGGGATGCTTCTTGACCATTGAGTTCAGATCAAATTCAGATCTCATCATGACTTTGTGGATATTCATATCAGTCATTCATGATGTCTTATCCTCCATGTCCATCTCATTCATCTCATATGTTGTCATGCCACATTCTCAACTATGCCATGCCATGCCATCACTACCTTAGTCATTCACTGAGTTTGTCCTGCCATCATATCCACTAGTTATTCCTTTGTCATTCGTGAACACATTTGACATCAATGACAACTATATACTCAACAATCCCCCTCTTTGGCATTGATGGCAGCTTCTAACCATTCTCCCCCTTTTACAACAATGACAAAGGAACCTTTCTGTCTGACATCACCCCCTGTAAGAATTTCTCCCCCTAAGATTGAGATTTCTTCTCTTAGTACTTTTGTAACGGAATTACTCCCATTTTCTGTCTAAGACGCTCAAAGGCTTCCTTAGGTAGTGGTTTATTGAAAATGTCAGCAATCTGTTCTTTTGTGTCAATGTATTCTAATTTGACAT
The DNA here is from genome assembly GCA_001517045.1 of Pseudotsuga menziesii. Taxonomy (NCBI): domain Eukaryota; kingdom Viridiplantae; phylum Streptophyta; class Pinopsida; order Pinales; family Pinaceae; genus Pseudotsuga; species Pseudotsuga menziesii. Next base: position 47,016 of record LPNX010542168.1, on the reverse strand, counting down.
ATTTTTGAGATACCTGTTCTCTTAGATAGTGATACCTGATTGATATGTGTTTTTTCTTAGAATGACTGATAGGATTTTTAAACATATTTATAGCACTAGTGTTATCACACTTCATCACTATTTGATTTTCATATTTTAAAAGTAGATCTTCTAGGGTTTGTCTCATCCAAATAACTTGAGTGCAACATGAGGCGACATCAATATACTATTCTTTTGCTATAGAGAGTGAAATGGAGGATTGTTTTTTACTTGACCATGATACTAAACAATTTCCTAGAAAAAATGCTGCTCCAGTAGTACTTTTTTTTATCATCAACACTTCCTTCTTAATCTACATCAGTAAATGCCTTCAAGTTAAAGTCATGTCCTTTCAGATTCCATAAACCATACTCCATAGTACCTTTTAGATATTTGAAAATCCTTTTTACCGTTGTTACATGTGTTTATTTGGGAGATAATTGGAATCTAGCGACCAATCCAATATCTTTCCTCACATCTGGTCTTGTGGCTGTCACCTATAGCAGACTGCCAATTGTGGATCTAAACATGGTATGATCTACTTCCAGATATTCATCATCCTTACTTAATTTGCAACCAGTGACCATAAGAGTACCAAGAGGTTTGGAATCGTCCATTTTAAACTTTTTCAACATATCTTTGATAAACTTAGTTTGAGAGATGAAAATTCCTTGGTATGTTTGGTAGACTTACAATCCCTAGAAGAATGTCAATTCACCCAACATTGACATTTCGAATTATTTCCTCATTTTAGAGGAAAATTCTATGTTGAGCCTCATTTTGTTATCATTTTTGGTGTTAAAATAACACATTTAAATGCATATTTTATTATCTTTCATGTATTTTATGTCATGCAGGTTGTTATTCAGCACAAGGTAAGAACAAATTTAAAGTTTATTCAACTTTGGTTATTAATATCATTTTTTATGATTTTATTAACTCAAATATATATTATTTAAAGCATATTTATTATATTAATTGATTTACATATTTGTTTGCAGGTAATGTAGTCTGATTGGGAGAATTTATAAATAAAACACATTCAGCTTGCCATTTAGCCTGATTTGCGTACTTGTCATCCAGCTCGTTAATCAGGCTGCATGCTGTCCATAACCGATTTCAGGCATTAAACGTTGATGCAATATGCAAACCATTATGTTGACGATGTTCCCAGGTGATAGCATAATCAACAATATAGAAGGATCGCGGGTGCATTAATTTCTCCATTCTGTTTTCACTGCTCATGCATTCAAAGGAGAGAAAATTCTAGAGGATTGTCACTGTCACGATGTTGTTTCTTATTACCTCGTCATCCATCCAATTGTGAAAAATTCGTTGGTGGTTTTCCATGTTGCCCAAGATTAATGCTCTGTGTATCCAGCTCACAATGTAGCTAGCTGTTCAGCCTTCTGTCCAGATCGCCTATCAGCATGCGCACTGTAAATATAAAATAGCCCGCAAATAAATTGTTATCGGCATGTCTGGGTAATAAAGTTGTGTTCTGGATAGCGCACAAGCTTTCAATTTCCTTCGCTCACCAAAACTCCACTAGTCACATAGAAAGAGGAGTAGTTACACCACCATGACGCCCTGTTCATGCCAAAGAGAAGCCTGCATGCCACATTTATAATGAAGAAAACCATACTTACACCAAAGAAGCGATATTCCTATGTGCTTGCCTGTAAACTATTATTGACTTTTATGATTGACTAAATTTAGAAGAGCAGTCAACCACTAAAGGGTCAACTTGCTCAACCTCTTAAAAATAGTGTGTATATAAACACCTCCATACAGAGAGATAGGAGATTGATCAATCCATTAGATAGATAGTTAGTTTTCTTTGAGGGGAGGATATTGTAACTATGTTCCTTCTGTTTAATAAGAACTCTACGCTTTTCTATTTATGACTTCATGTGCAAGCATTCTCCAGGCATTATCCATGATTGCTGACAGGGCCCCTTGACAATCTATGGTTTCTATTTTCGTATGAGTTTTTGTTATCTCATCCTTACAGATAAGTAGATTTATTTCTAATTTGTTGAGGTAGTTAAGTTTTTACAATCATTTATTTCTTTGTTTCCTGTAGCATGTATTTGTTGTAGTTAATGAAATTCATACTATGTCGTTAATGTAGTTTTTGTTTATAAATGGCCGGTCACATATAGTTTTCTTTCAGGTTTTCTTTTAATCCTTTCATTCTTAGCTTATTGTTCAGTTTTATTTGCAAGCATATAGAATAGGTTGTTTTTATCAATTTAGATAGAATTTAAGTAAGCACATAGAATATGTTGTTTTCATCAATTTAGATAAAGTTAAGTTCTGTTTATTCCTGTTATAAGTTTATGTAATTTAAATTCCAGTTTGTTTATTAATATGCAATGATTTTCTTATTTTCATGTATTTCTTTTTGTTTATTTCACTGTTAAAAACAATGATTAATTAGGTTTAAACCCTGTCTTTATGCATCTTGTTTTCATATGCATAAAATCAACTGATGATTAAATCATTTAGGTCTATTTTTATTATTGTTTGTATATAGCTTCTCATTCGGACTATGTGTATGAACTATCATTCGTACCTTCCTTTCAGATTGCTATCCATCCTTCCATCCGACCTTTACTGTTCTTAGTTTATTTTTAAACCTGTTTTCAGTTCTGTTTCTTTGGCTTTCTTATTATGCTCTGATTGTAGTCATTAGGTAATAATTATGTTTTTATTTGAGCCATATATTAGATTGTTTTAAAGTATTTATTAAGTTTTATTTTTAATTTTCTCTTTCCAACTCATGCTTTGAATTGTGCATTGTGATTTTGTTCTTTTTAATTTCTGATTTTCTTCTTTAATACTGTTGTAATGTTTTGAAATTATGTTTGATTTATTTCTTTGTATATGGATTTGTAGGGTTAGGTGTGGTAATTTCTAGTATACTAGTATCTTGTCAACTTATCATAGTAATAAGACCTATTCCTTTCACTTTGTGATTATTGAAAATACTAGTAGCAAAGAACTTAAATTTATCTTTATTAAGTTTTCTACTTGCTTTTTATTTAATTATCTTATTTAAGTTTTCTACTTGCTTTTCTTTATTTAGTTTTCCATTCACTTATTAGTTAAATCTTCCTTGAACCCTAGCTTTTCAAGTAGTTGTTGATAGTATATTTTTCAGTCATAAATTATTTGTTTATAAACTATCTAGTTGTTGTGATTGTATTTCTAAATATGTACTTTCTATGAATTGTTAGCTCTCGAGTCATTTAATAGGTTTTGTTATATTCTCATTCGTTAGTCGAAAAAACATAGTTTGATATTATCCTAGTCTGATGTTTTGTTTTATTCCATCCATATTACTAATTTAGGAGTTTGACTCGGTTTTTCATTTTGAAAATTTTTCAATCTTTTGTTTATTTAAGTATTTCTACAACGCCCCAGGAACCCCTTTACCTTTGCATATATTTTGTAGCAACTCTAAGCCTACCAAACTTGGTTGATAATTAAATATTAGGTGTATTTAATATAGTAGAACACATCCAGATATTTTGGTATTAATCTAGTCAAGATAACACCCAAAATGTTTGGCACTGTTGCCAGGGGAGTTGTTCTGTAAGGTAGAAAAAAATAAAATTTTCTTATAAAGTTTAGAGATAGGTTGGTGGCGGGGGAGGGGTATGACGAGAGGTAAGAACCTACGTATCTGTTATAGTAGGCACCCCCAAACCCATCATTAGCAATAGTCTAGGTTTTCTTTTAGTTTAGTTTTTCATGTACAAAGTCTATATAGGTAAGGATATATATGTTTCCTTTACATTACACAACAAAGGGAAGGGGAAATAGTAAGAGGCAAAGATGACCTCACTATAGAATTTCCATAGTGTGATAGCCTGACGCATCCACTTTAGTGGGTCTCCCCAAAGCCTTGTTGTTCCTTTTTCACACAAGTATGTCTACTTTACACAAAGTTTGATTTATTTCCCTTAAGCATGCTTTTCTTTTCGCAGACATAAATATTTTTCTTTTTCATAAGTTCAATTTAATGTATGTATGCCTTTAGGAAATTTACTTTCATATAATTTACTCGAGTTCAAATGTAGGACTTATTTTACAATTAAATCACTTAGTGGTGTTGTAAGTACCACTCATACTGATAACAAACTGACAGGAACATTTGAAAGAGGAACCCCAATATAATATATGAATAATTATTTATGTCGTGGGAAGATACGGTAGGAAAGAAGGATGAAGAATTTTTTACCTTTGAATTCCCTATTAGAGATCCAGGAGTGTTATCCCAAAAAATCCCTCACTCAGCTCTACATGGCCTACAACACACAAGGACACCCATACACGACCTTTGTAACACCCCATTAGACCCCCACACCCTAAAAAGGCTTAAAAATGAGTAAAAGGGCTTTAAAAACCCAAAAAGGAGCCTAAATAACTCCCCTAGGGGCTAAAGCCTAAACGAAGGGGATAAAACCCCTCAAAGGAGCCTAAAACCCTAAAAGGAGCTAAAGTTAGGGAGGGAGGGGCTAAAATCCCCAAAAAAGGGGCTAAATCCCTGACTAAGGGCTTAAAACCGTAAAAGTCCCCCAAAAAGCTATAAAAGGAGGGTGGGGGGTCACTCTCAAACAAATATTCTCTTGCATACTATTATGCTTCCCGTGGATGCCTTGAGACTCTTTCCCTCTCAAGCCACCCACATCCCCCTCTCTTCCACTCATCTTCCCCATTGAGCCATAGCTCTTCCATTGCTGAGTGAGATAGGGAGGTGCTTCTTCCAACAAGGGCATGGTGGCCCATTTCACGAAAGAAGAGGTATAATCTAGTTTTGTTCATATGTTTGCTTTGTTAGTTTAGTTGTTTTCTGACCATTATTTGTTTGCAAGTTTTATCTTTAACATTTTTTGCAGGTAGCCAAGGTGAAGCCCTAACCTTGTTTGCAGAGGGGCTCATGGCCATTTTCTTTCTGACATTTACTTTCCTTTATGTTCAGTTTCGTTTCTACATTTTCCACACGCAGGAACCTACCCTTCCGTCCTATAGACGGAAGGGAACCATTCCCGCCCCTGTAGCAAGGAGAAATCCCTGCTACAGAACTGGTGACCATATCGGGTCGATCCCACAGGATCCCTGGTTCATTTTTTAAATTTCAAAGTTTTTCAGTTTATGCCCTAGTTTAAAAAAAAAAGGTTTCAAATCTAGCTTAGATCTAGTTTATTTTTAGTTTTTATTATTGCCAAAGCCTCTGCAAGGAAAATTTGAGTCTGTTTGGCCATAGTACAGGTTACTGTCGGCCGGATCTAGCTCAGGATCAGAAAAACCCCAAATCTAGAGCAGGTCGCACTTATCGGGCCTGAACAGGGGATGAGGTCACTCTTTTAGGCTTCACAGGCGTGAGCAGGTTTCCCTTTTCCCCCTGAAAGGTGCGACTTCACTCAGACAGGCAGACCGCTTCTGTTTGTGAAATTTGTGCGACCCCCTCGCCTGTTTCCAATTTTTTTTTACGACCCCCTCACCAAATTTGACCTGAAATGGGCGGTCTATCAATCAGTAGGTAATTTTTAGTTTATTAGGGATTGTCAATGTGGCTCAGCTGCCTCTGTCCAGCACAGTAGTTACATTTCTGTTTCTGTTTTAATTTTCTATAATTTCATGTTCAAACAAAGTGTAAATTCAAAAGGAAAATTTTTTAATGGCTTAATGAATGTAGCTTAACTAAAATTGATATAAAATTAACAGTCTTTCTTACCCTTCCTCCTCTACCTAGTCATCACCCTTTAGGGTATTCTGGGATACGACGAAGGGCATAGCTCATATAGTAATAGGACCTTCACTGAATATTATTCAAAACCACTAAAAACGGGTGACTTGGAAGGTAGAGGGGGTAGAGAAGGAGGGATTCTCATGGCACTAAGCATCCTCCATGTTGACCAACCTCACATCTGAGAGGTGAACTGTGGATCTATGGATGGGCTTAGTCCTATTGTGTTGAGATCCCAACACCTTGTCTCGGTTGAAGAAGAATATAGTTGTAAGGTAGTCACCTATTTAGGCCATCAACATTCAGGGTAAAAACAATTGTATCTGTTTACAAATTTCTGTTTATTTACTACTTGTACACATAATGATATGAACTCTACGACATATTCATAAACCACTTGAAACCACCTGATAACAGAAAAACAGAAAGACATATACACCATACCACTTAAATCAACCCAACTCAGTTCATGACGCTGAGAGAGCCCTTAAAATTTATCAATTTATACTAAGCTAAAAAAATATGCAGTCTTTGTGGACATAAGTCTCTGACTACCTTAACCATGGGAAGTACTTGGGCTCATCCCAGAAACTCATTGTGAGGAGCACCACGGGAACCCCAAAGTAGCTGGCTGCTGAGAGGAATTGCCAAGCAAAATGGGCAATGACCCCCACCAATTGAGTAGAAATGTCACTGAGGAAGAAGCCAAGCGCTGTCTTTTGGAAGTCTTGGTGGCCAATTGACCACCTACAGCCAATAGGAATCCATTGAAACTGGGGTCTAAACATCATTCCCACCAGTTTGATACAATCTAACACAATTGATCCCCCACGCTCTTCCTCAGACCTAAGAGGAGAACCACCACCATTCGAGACATTAAAATGACATCGTCAAAATCGCTCTCAATGACCTCTCACACCATCAGAAGACCACACATCCTCTGATTCAGATTTAGACCCATATCAGTCTGAACTAGACCTCCATACTGCACCATCAAGCGCCATGGCTGGTGCAAACCCGGATCCATTTTCTGGAATATCCATAGCTAGTGGACCCATGTCCACACCAGAAGTTGTCACTAACAATCCTGCAGGTGGCCCCAGCACGATCATGCAAACTTTCATCAGTCAACTACCACCACCCATAGTAACCACTCAGGTTGTCCCACCTACATCACTTGCGGGCAGTGGACCTTCCACATACATTGCCCCTCCTGTCACACAGGGGGGAAATGCCCCATCCACATACACTGTCCCTCCTATCACATGTGGGGGTAGTGTCCTTTCCATGCACACTGTCCCTCCTATCACACATGGGGGCAGTGTCCTTTCCTTGCACACTGTCCCTCACACCACACTTGCAGGAATTGGCCCATCTACAATGGTGCCACCACAAACACCCCCAACCATGTAGGTGCACTATGCACCTGCAAACCCCGCCACGATCGCTGCCCCATCTCACATTAAACTGGGGTCAAATATGCCTTTCATGGCTCATCTTAACTTGCCTAATTTGGATATATTGATGAACGACCCCATCCACCATCAAACCTTTTGGCCTCCCATGCCTACCAAGCTGACATCAGACATTCCCAAGTTTGAAGGAAAGGTAGGGGAGTGTCCCCAAAATCACATTATGACATTTCATCTATGGTGCTCCTCAAATAGCATCATAGATGACTCGATCAAAATAAGACTGTTCCAACACACCCTCACAGGTGCGGCAGCCAAATGGTACATTGAGCTCCCACAAGCCAAGTACCCATATTTCAACTCCTTAGCTTTCATGTTCCTACAGTATTTCCAACTCCTTGTCAGATATGATGAAGGGGTGGAGATCCTGTTATCCTGCCACCAGAGCACTGCGACACATATAACCGACCACATCCATGAGTGGCAGCGACGTCGTAGTTTATGTAAAATCCAACTTAACGACAGGATCTTCTTGGATTGGTTTCTAAAAACCTTACTCCCACCCATAGCAAAGGACGTCACATATGAATGTACCCAATCCAAAGAAGAGGCCATACTGAAATCCCAATAGTTTGAACTGATCTACGCTCATTCTGGATACCTTTACACCATCATTTCAGACGCTCCCCATCCAGGTACCTCCTACCGGGATGCTGCAGATGACATCATAGGCCCAGTCTCCCAATAGCCACAGCACTATCCGACACCACCTACAGCTCCACCACAACCAAGCAATACTGATAGTGTTGCTTACCAGAACCAAACTCCAGACTATGCCATAATGATGTCCCAGTCCGGAGCAACAACTTCCTATGCACAACCTGCACCACTGTAGCAGGCTCAAGCCATGGCTTGGCCAACACAGCAGTACGCAGGGAAAATTCCCACATTTGTGGCACCACCACCACCACAAATTTATTATGCACCACCAGTGAAAGCATTTCAAGCCCCCACCCCTACTCAACCTGCTCCGTTGGGACAAGTATTTGCACAACAAAATCATCCCAACCAGCATGTCCCCAACAATAAACAAGGGAAAGCTAGAAATAATCGGCCCCGGAACCAAGCCAATAACCAACCACAGGGAGGCAGTCAACAACCAAACACTCCCAACAATGTCACGACAAACCGACCTGCCTAAAACCCCCCACGACAAAATGCACCAAGATGCAACACCCCATTGCGCACAAACCAACCCTGCACACTCTGTGACGTCTATGGGCACTACACATTTGAGTGTTCCCTCATGGGTTGTGCTAAGCAGGCCATTCAGAACGAGGCCCAACAGGCCGCCAACGCTATGAACCAATCCCAACCCAACCCAGCACCACAAGGACCTCCCCCCATGGTGCTTCAAAACCCACTACTAGTCCAAGGATTGGTGGAAACTGCACCCCCTCTGCAGGCCAATACCAATGCTCCGGGGGCACCTTCCATAGTAGAAACAGGTGTCCACAACCTATTATCCATGACGACTGAAGAGGTTAACCTACAAACCATACATAATCAGTACGATACCACCACCGAAACTGCTGACACATCAGCGGCATCTACGTCCAAAAAAGTAAACCTACCTCTTCAATTACCCTCATTCCCCGACCCCCCATATGCTGAGTGACCAACAACGCCACAGCTAGAGATGCTGTTAGCTATAGCATCATGGATTATTTGTCCCAAACACCAACGACCATGTTCGCTCTTAAGGTACTCAAAATGTGCCCAACGCAGTGGAAAGCCTTACTAGCTTCCCTTGGGCCCGTAGACCCCTCCGAATCCAAGTTGATCACATTCGACACAGATAATGGAGAAATACGCATGCCATCCACCATCACCATCCAAATCTTGGTGTCTATCCAGAATTTGGTTGTGCACCGATGCATAGTAGATGAGGGGTCATATATGTGCATTATGTCTACCCTAGTCTGGCAGAAACTTGGATCTCCAATTCTGTAACCATCCTCAATAACTCTGTGGGATTATGATGGCCATCCCACTAAATCCTAAGGAATCCTCCCCGATTGCCCCATCACATTAGCCGGGAAGACAGTTCTGATTGACATAGAGTTTGTCATTGCTCAACTGGACTATAACCTTCTCCTCAGAAGAAGTTATATGTATGCCATGAGAGCTATCGCATCAACTATCTTCTGTCTCATGATGTCCCCCCATGAATGGAATATTGTGACAGTTGATCAGCTCACTTATCATGATCAGCAAGGGCTAACAACACCCGCCAACGTTATCCCTACAATCACCACCATTGAGCCACAAGGGATGACCATACATGCCAATGTTGTCCCTGCAATCAACACCATGGTTGACAACACACCAGCCTTCCCATTGTTGAATGTGGGCCCTGGGTTGTTTGTCGATACCACCATGATGGCTCATTTCCCCTTAGTGTCACCAGCACTGATACAAAATGAGACTGCAAACTTGTGCATGCTCTCATCCAGCACCGCTGCACCCAAACAACAATCACAACCACGGCCCCAACCACAACCATGACACCATCCGCAGCCCCAAAATCAACAACAGCCGCAACATCATCCATAGCTGTAGCATTATGTGAAGCTACAACCACAACTGCACCCCCACATACAACCAATAGGGAGTTATCTCAGCTCCTCACTAGTCCATACAATTCCCTTCCTCTTTCCCCTGCCTAGTGTTATGAGAAAGCCAATAATGGCCACCCTCAACCTGTCCAACTTTACATTGGGAATTTTGGTGTGGTATCTTGATCCACCAACTTAACCATCAATTCCCCAGGTAGTCTTAACACCTGTGCAGCCCATTGCGGTCGAGTCCCATCCTCCACCCAGTCCACAAAAACCAACCACCGCACCCACACCTACACCGCCCCACCCGAAAAGGGCCAGGGGAAAGAATGCCAACGCAATCACAGAACCTTAGCAGATCCCACCAACAGGGCCATCTAACTCAGAACTTCCCTGAGATTCCAATGATCCATGTGCATTTGGATGCCATGGACACAACTGAAAACCTCCTTGTGGTTGAACTTCCAACCGTGCCAATAGTTAGAAACAAGTCACTGAGAACAAACCATGCTTGTGCCCTTTGTAGATTGTATGGACATTATTCTCACCATTGCTAAGACTTGTCTAAGTTCTGAATGGCTTTAGTCGACTTTCAACAACATTCCCTTGAATTAGAGATCACTCTAATCGAAGAAGTTCACCCCCCACCTCCTTCTTTGGACACCATGTCCATTTACATGATTTCCAATTCTATACACCCTCTTGTCTCCACCATCACCAATGGTCCATCGGACCTGTCTCTTCCATTGTTCCCCCAGCCACAGCTGCAACCTCATTTGCAACCTCAACCTCAGTTACCAGGGAAATAGTGGGGTTCATTCCCACTCAACACGATCCTTTTCCTTTTCCTTTTCCTACCATCCGATATCGTGAGTAAGTATGTCTTGGCAACCCACAATCTATAGGATTTCACATTGGGAGATCCTGTGTGGTACCATGAACCACCTATCCTACCCCTAAGGTCCCAGGACGTGTTGACTCATGTCCATCCAATTGAGATGATGTTGCACCTACCTCCAGGTCCATCAAAGACCCCTCCTGTCTCCAGGCCTGCCCCTCTTCCTCCAACAGAGACTGGGGGAAAGGCCACAAAAACCACAACCAATACCATTTACATGATCTCTAGCACCAGTCGCCCTTTCATCTCCTCGCTTGTGGAAGATCCACCTGATCTATCCTGGAACCACTTAAGTGATAATAGAGAGATCTATAAGACCTCCTCCGGTTTTACCCCATTCCCCTTAAACCATAGTGTGGAATTGGTTCTTCCCATAAAAGACCAGATTCTGTCATCTCGCCTTGCCAATGACCTTCATCTCAACAAGGGGTCATACCTCTTCGCTGACTCAAAGGGTCAACTCTTGAAGAATCCATGCAATGGGCTCCACCTCAAGAGAGTCTATGCCTGATATAACCACTATGAGTCCCTTATAGTGTAGTTTTTTCCCTTTCTTGTTTTTCAACATTTTTTAGCACAAGTTAGGGGCAGCACCATCAGCTGCTAATTCAAAGTCACTCAGAACTTGTTTGAGACACCCCTCGCACCTCCAGGCCCAAATTTCTATCTCCTTATGAGACCATTGTCTCATGTTTAACAAACAAATTTCGGGACCGCTTCCTGGAAGCTACCTCAATTTACGAGCCACATCATGGTGATGCAAGTGTCTGCAGACTTGTACTTGCATCACATTTTCCTAACACTACTCATGCGGGTTTTCGGACCACCTCCCATTAAGGGTTACCATTTTTCTTCTTGTTTTGTATTTTAACACATAGTTGTCTTCTCTATCCACCGCACCTTATGCGGACCTTTGGACCATTGTCCACAAAACAATTTATTTTTCTTGTACGTATTTGGCATATAACTTCCCCTGAACTTGCACTCACATCACATGTAGTCAATTCCATCCACTGCAACTCACACATAGCTCTCTTGACCTCTATTCGAGAGCCACCTTGGTTTGCGTGTGTCTGCCGCATCGACTCGCGAGCCTCTGTCATGATCTATCTCACGCACGTATTGGTACATTTGAGAGCCTTCTGCTCCGTTCATACTGCATGGATGACCTTTGGACCACTATCCACCATCCCGACATGGGGCACCGCCTGTGCCACCGCAATCGGTTGACCATACTAGAGTTTCATTTAAGCTCTTTTCTGACTCCTAAAAACAATCAAAAGATAGCCGAGCACAACTGCTTCCTTTCCCACTCAATAAAGGATAGGAAAGGGCGTCTAGATCATCTCATTTACCTCCTTTTGAGGACCATGTAGACCATCAAATGAAAAGGACCCCCTTGGCGTATTCAAGCCAAGACCATTCCCCTCTGCATACTTTTATGCTTTCTCGGGCAGAGGGACCGCACTTTATGAAAAATCTCACCATGGGTTGTCATTAGGCTCTTTTCCAGCCTTCTCATTAAGAAAACACTGCCGAGCAAACTTGGTTTCATTCATGCTCGTAAAAGTATCTGAATGACCGTCTAGTCAGTATAGGTTTAAGCTTTTTCGGCTTGATTGGAATACCAATGGTAAAGAAGTCTCTCATCCCCCAAAGATGGGTGAGCTCTCCTATGTATAATTTTATCCTTATTCGGGCACAGGAGACTACCAATGAAAAAGAGTCCCCATTGGAGTCTTCTTCGTGCTTTCAGACTCTCTAAAATTGAAAGCACCATCGAGCATTTACTTTCTTGGGCTTGCCAAAAATCCACGAGATCGTACCATAACGGTGTCCCTAGAAACCACCCCATAGAAAATATTTTGGCAGCATTCCCCCTTTGGGTTGCCTTTGTTTAGAGTACTCTGCAATGTGTCTTTCTTGGATCCCATCAATATCAAAAGTGTCCACCTCCTCCAAGTATTTCCCATCTGCAGTAACATTCCCGGTATTACAGCCATGATCCCATTCCCATGAGTCAGTTTCATTTGTTGCCTGGTTCTCCTTGTCATCATACTCTGAACAAAGGAAGTTTGAGTCTACCACACTCCCCCTACCCCTATTCAATTCTTTCCCCCCCCCCCCCCCCCCCCCATTTAGTGGGTCAGTCCACAGATTGTCTCACACCTTTCGGTTATTTTCCTTGCACTTCTGGTCAAGGAAACATCATTTCCTTGACTAGGTGCAGGTCTCCCTTTGTTGACAACAACACACATATTCCAGAGGATAGACCTAGAGGTCCCTGTACCTTCGTTTCATTAAAATCATTGAAGATTTCCTTGGACCACTTGAAAGGAGTCCTTAGTGCCTCTCAGGATGGTTGTTTCTCACGTTCTTGACTTCAACCACATCATCGCACCGTTGAGATTCATACAGGGTTTGGTCCGTGCAGTATTTGGTTGAAGACCTTGGATGTCACCTGACTCTAGCACATTGATGAGTCTAATCAAGGGACCTAAACAGGTTATGTCCCTTGTGATTTCTGGGTTGCATTGGAGACAACGTTTAGAAGCCCCAGGAGTGCTTCTATATAGATTTATGATTGATGCAGCATACTTGTACCACAAAGACTCTGATTCTCAATCAGTGAGTCCATACATCTATGTACCATCCCAGATCCAGTAGGCCATCAGTCATGAAGATATAACATTCCATGAGAATTCCATGGGTCCAATGTACTAGATCAGTATTGTATTCAGCCTCACATTGAGGCAACCATTATTGTATCATCGGTTGTATATGATCGGCTCTTGTATTTTAGAGCATAGATCAAATTATTCTTTTGACATTTTCATGAGCATGGGGATGCCTGCGTCATCCATATACATGTCACACATTATTTGTATCTCACCAATTGATGGGAACCATATTAATACAAAAACCAAAAGCCACCATGCCCTAGCCCCAGAAGCACCACCTCTACGCAGCAAATCCTATGATGTCCATCGGCCATACAATGAGCTCCTGCCCTCACACATTAGGGGGAAATCTGTTAACCCCAAAAATCCCTCACTCAGCTCTACATGGCCTACACCACCCAAGGACACCCATACATGACCTTTGTAACACCCCATTAGACCCCCACACCCTCAAAAAGGCTTAAAAATGAGTAAAAGGGCTTAAAAACCCCAAAAAGGAGCCTAAATAACTCTCCTATGGGCTAAAGCCTTAAAAAAGGGGCTAAAACCCCTCAAAGGAGCCTAAAACCCTAAAAGGAGCTAAAGTTAGGGCAGAAGGGGCTAAAATCCCAAAAAAAAGGGCTAAAGCCCTGACCAAGGGCTTAAAACCCTAAAAGTCCCCAAAATGCTATAAAAGCAAGGTGGGGGGTCACTCTCAAACAACTCCTCTCTTGCATACTGTTATGCTGCCCATGGATGCCTTGAGACTCTTTGCCTCTTAAGCCACCCACATCCCCCTCTCTTCCACTCATCTTCCCCATTGAGCCATAGCTCTTCCATTGCTAAGTGAGATAGGTAGGTGCTTCTTCTAGCCAGGGCATGGTGGCCCATTTCACTAAAGAAGAGGTATAATCTAGTTTTGTTCATATGTTTTCTTTGTTAGTTTAGTTGTTTTCTGACCATTATTTGTTTGTAGGTTTGATCTCTAACATGTTTTGCAGGTTTATTGTAGCTTAATAGTTGTTTGTAGGTAGCCAAGGTGAAGCCCTAACCTTGTTTGCAGAGGGGCTCTCAGTCATTTTCTTTCTGTCATTTAATTTCCTTTCTGTTCAGTTTCTTTTCTGCATTTTCCACACGTAAGAACCTACCCTTTCATCCTATAGATGGAAGGGAGCCATTCTTGCCCCTGTAGCAAGGAGAAATCCCTGCTACAAGGAGGAATGTCACAATTACAGTACATTCCCCCATCCATTTTTCCCAATTTTCACGGACTAGAGAATGAAGACCCCGATGAATTTTTATTTCAATTGGAAATTATTTGTAGAGCATATAATGTTCAAAATCTGAATTTTTTACCTCTTACTTTGAAAGGGGCAGCCCTCCAATGGTTCATGAGCTTAGGTGGGAATTGCATTCAAAATTGGGAAGACATGAGACATATGTTCTTGAAAATATACCAAGAGTATTACAGGGTTAACGAGGACATCTTTGAAATAAAACAGGGAGAAGAAGAAACTTTGGAAAACTATGTCGAACACTTTCAATACAACCTTCAGAGATCAAAAGTAAGACAGATAGGGAAAAATACTTTAAAAGAACTTTTACTCAAAGGAATAAAAAGTGAATATTTAGAAATTTTAAACTTGATGGGAACAGGTGATGTATCTCAGTTATCATATGATAATGTTTGTGAATTATGTAGAAGGTATTCAAGAGGAAAATTTAAGATTAGTAAGAATACACCCTCTTTTCACCCTTATCTTAATCCTTGTCAACCTTGTTCACAAATATTTTATGTCCCATATGATGATCATAGGGATACTTTCTCTTATGATGCAACACTTCCTGTTCTACAAGATTTTCAACAAATTCTTTAGGCAGGATCAATCACACAAGCTAATGAATTACCCCTGCCACAATTACCTTCTCATAAACCTCCTCTACGCCTTACGCATATTCCTATTCAGTCTAGTCCACCTTCTAATAGCAATAAAGCAGTACAATATGCTTACAGTGTTGAACTACAACATTTATCTACCTTACCTACCTCACCAACATTATTGCAAGAAATTCATACGAGATTTGGAGAGGCTATAGATCAAGGGATTGTAAAGACTACGGAAGAAAACAAAATTTATATTTTTCCTTTTTCAGAAGAATATAAGATAAACCTATATTGCCTTTCATTAAATGAGGAAGGGACATTAGAACCTGAATATTCCCTTTCATTAAACTTTAGAATGCGTACAAAATCTGAGTTTAATGAAATATCTCGTGACATAACAAATGAAGAAGAAAACATAGAATACATAAGTCACATTGAAATATGGTTCCAAGAGGGAACTATGCCACGGTACCATCCTCTTCTTCAATGTTTATTACTGCTAAATCAAATAGCTCAGTTGATTCTTCATATCTTGGTAATTATTATAATATTTTTCTTTTTTTTTTCCTAGGAAAAAAAGCATAATTTTGTATCATCCGAAGAGAGACAAAATTACATTTTGTATATATGCAATGCATATTCAAATCACCAACCATGACTGATAGCCAAGTCCATGAAATCCAATCTGATCCATCCATCAGATTTCTATAAGGTCATACAATGATAGCGAAAACCGGGCCCTGCCCTCACAAAAAAGAATCATCCCTTCCTGTCAATCGCGATCATGAAATGTAGCTGAACATATATGCTAGAATAAAATCTGATATAGTCTCAATAAAAATAAACATAGAATAAACAGTCATATGTTATCATAAATAGAGTCTGAAAGAGTAACTGGCCCCATCCTCAAAAAAACAAACATAGAATAACATCAGGTCACCCCTAGATCGAAAAAGGGGCGATGGTAGTATTCAAACTCTTCATCACCTAGCCGTTCCTTAACCTTCCACACGCTTGGATCCAGCAGAAGCCCCGCCTTCGATGAAGTGTCCACCTGGCAGTTGTTCTCCCTGTATACATGTATGAATGTAATCAGATCAAAGGATTCCATCACATCCCAGATAGATAGTAAAATGTTTCCTAACAGAAGGTCGCTGCAATTTTGAATTTTTTTAACCCAATTGATCACATTTAATGAGTCACCAAAAATATGAATGGTTCTACACCCCTTCTAAGCTGCAAAAATAAGGAGTAATTGAAGGCTTAATAGTTCCACTCAATTGTTACTTCCCACCCCCAAACCTGTAATCAGTTCAAAGTAATGATTCTCATCCAAATTTAAAATGGCACCACCTCCACAAATGTGGTTTTGAGAGGCACCATAAAAGAATCCCCAGGGATTTGTCCTATCAATCTCAAGTGCCAGAAATTCCCTTTGTTTTTTAACCTTCATGTGTATTGGAAGTGCAGTAGCAATCCCACAAACCAGCCCAGCCATGATAGCCGGGGTACATTCTTTCCCAGAGAAGATAAGTTTATTCCTTCCCAATCAAATTCCCCATGTCACTAGTAGGGGAAGAACAGTCATAACATCCGAAGATCCAAATCTATGCGAACGTTCCCAAGACAGTAGAATAGTGGCCCCTTCCCAACGACACACTGGATTCAATCGTAGCAGTGTGCAGGATTCTTTCCACACCTCCACACAATCTCGACATGAGAGAAAAAGATGAAGGGTCATTTCCCCCCAATACCGACACAGAGCACACCATCCTGGACCATGTATTCCCCATTTGGTAAGGTTTTCCCAGTAAGGAATTTTATTTTCTAAACGCACCACCAGAAAAGACGCGTTTTTGGGGGACAGTGAAATTTCCAAATCTTTTGCCACCACCACACTGGGCACACCTCAAAATTCTATGCACTCAGAAAGTTATATCCTTCCTTAGGAGTGTACTTCCCACTAGAAGCCCCATTCCAAATGATTTCATCCTCCACCACTCGCAGTTTAATCATGGAAGATCTCAATTCCCCCATATACTGGATCAGTTCGATCCTCTCACGGTCATTTAGTTCAAAATCAGTGACCGACCTCCAGGTCTATAGCCAGCGGACCACCTGTTCATTAGTAGCTAGCTGGTAGAGAAAGTGAACACCATGCTGCCTCAGAGAGGCCACCAAAGGATCAGACAGTCTAAATCTACCATTGCATCTGAGCCACGGGTCAATGCCAACCAGCACTCTCCTTCCATTACCCACCTTCCAAATCAAGTTTTCTTCAATAATAGGAAAGGATTTGATCACAGCTTTCCAGATGACCGGTCCACCCTTGTGTCCTTTTTGAGGGCTCCTAATCCAATCCACAACAGTGGCAGGGGAAATATATTTTTCTGTCATAACCCTGGTCCATATATTTTCCGAATGGATCAATCGCCACCCCACTTTTGCTGCCAGCGCTCCTGCAAAATGGAAGATATTTTTAAGGCCCCATCCCCCCAAGGATTTCGGCTTAGAAATATTTTCCAATCGGACCCAAGGTGTAACTGAAGCATTCTTATGACCGCTCCACAAAAAATGTAGACAAATTCTATGCACTTTATCCAGTGTAGCCATTGGGATCCAAGATAGAGACATCCAGTAAACAGGAATAGCTTCCAGAACCGACTTAACCAAGATGAGTCACCCTGCTCTAGAGAGCCAACGATGAATCCAAGAGTGTAGACGCTTCTCCAGTTTCTCAATCAATCACACCCAGTCCTTCTTCAGATAGTTGTTGGGTTTCAACATAAAACCCAGATATTTAAGTCCCTCATCTAGAGTGACACGAATAAAAGGGAGAAGAGTAGTTGCATGTCTCACTTCCACTTCGTCCATACCATGAGTCATCATTGAAGACTTCCCCTCATTTATTTCCATGCTAGTTGCAATGGAAAATAGGTCAAGGATTCCAGAGATAGTATTGACATCATGTTCAATCCCTGAACAGAATATAAGTACATCATCCACGAACAGTAGGTTTGTAATCTAAAGATGTGGGGAAACAACTATACCAATCAAATGTCCATCTTGATGTGCTTTCTTTAGGAGACGACTTAAGCCCTCAGCCACAAGCAGAAAAAGTAAAGGAGATAATGGACATCCCTGTCGTAATCCTCTCTCTGCATGAAAGAAGGGGGATGCAGCCCCATTGATCAGAACAGAGAATGGCATAGTAGTAATACAGCTCATGACCCACCTGACAAAAGCAATCCCAAATCCAAGATGAATTACTAGCATATGTAAATATAGCCAGCTTACCTTATCATATGATTTGGAGATATCAATCTTCAAAATAGTCCCCTTTTATTTTACAGGTCTTCATACTGTGAAGACCTTCCTGCGCCACACCAATAGCCTCATGAATTTGTCTTCCTTTTAGGAATCCAAATTGTTCATCAGAAATATGTGCAGACAATAGGTCCTTCAACCTCTGGGAAATTACCTTAGTGATCACTTTGTATATACAGTTATATAGTGAAATAGGTCTGAAATCATGCAGAGACTTAGGGTTATCCATATTAGGGATAATAGCAATGAAATTCGAATTAAAACAGGCAGGGATCCTTCTAGATAGACGGGAATCCTCCACCACCTTTAGAATGTTGGCCCCCAAGAGGTCATATAGATCAATAAATAATTCTATGGTCCATCCGTCAGGTCCAGGGCTTTTGTCCTTCTGATAAATTTGAAGATCCACTTTCAGTTCATCTTCAGAAACTTCTTCCACCAACAAATTGTTTTCCTCCTCCCCTATGAACCTTGGAAAGATTTGTGCAACTTGCATGATCTCCACAATATGTGCCCCAGCTGGGGCCTTGAATAAATTCTGAAAATGTTCAACCCCAGTATCAGCTAATTCCTCAAATGTTTCCCACCTCCGACCTCGGTCATCCACGAGGCTCCAAATGGTATTCACAGCTTTCCTTCCCTTGGCATAGGCATGAAAAAACTTGGTGTTTTCATCCCCACACGCCAGCCAGATATCCCTACTCTTTAATCACCAAGTTTCCTCCCTATTGAATAGTATTGTGTTCCTACACCCCACAAGACCTACCAAGATGTCCTTAGAGTCCTGATTTAGCATACCCCCATCATCCGAGTCAATAATGAATTCAATATCCTTTTCAATCTGCTGCAACTCAAATTCTTCTCATCTCATTTTTTCCTTCTCCCACTGCTTAATAAGCCCTTTCAACAAGGAAAAATTCTTTGCAAATTGAAAAGTCGCTGATAGTTGGATGCCCGGATTAAAGGGAACCCAATTGGAGAGAATCATTTGCCGAAAGGATTCATCCTTTAGCCAAGTCTTATTGAATTTGAGAGCGCTAGGAAGTTTTACCGGCCCATTCCGATATTCTAGAAAAATGGGCAGGTGATCAGGGAAACCCCCACAACCCACCCATTGCTTCATATAGTGTTGATGTTCCACCATCTTCTCACTAACCAAAAAACGGTCAAGTCGTTTAGCCACATGCCCATCCCCACACCGATTGTTATGCCACGTCGGCTTCAGTTTAACAGGTTCAATACCAAGCCAGTTTCTCTCTATGAGCTTCTGAGTAAAGTAATCTGTATGAAGGTCCAGGCGAGCATATGGCCCCCAGACCTCTGCCTGTCCCAAAGAAAAAAATAGATCTCCGCCAATAACAGCCAAATCCCCACACAATAAATCCAGTGAGAAAATGTTGTCCTAGAAGGGAATACGGTTAATATAAGGACCATAAATGTTGAAGATATCCACAGGATCCCCATGATCCAAACCTTGCACCATCATTTCCAAAACTGAATCCATACCCCAAATATTAAGGGCCTTAACCACACGGGTGTCCCAACCCATCGCAAGACCCCCCGACTGACCCCGGACATCCAAGGTCACAAAATTCCATCCACAAAACCATTTCTCCAACTTCTCCTTGTTCATATCACCAGCACCAAGCATTTCCTGTAACAACAAAATATCTGGGTTTTCTAAATCAACCACATGTCGCAGTGTAGGTATTTTAAGGGGACCTGCCAGACCCCGATAGTTGAAGGACATAATCTTCATCTATGGCCCTTTTTCTGGGCCTGCACTGCTCTAAGTGCCCGTTCAATTGATAATTGTTTCCCCTCGGTCAAGTCCTTTTGTGCCTGAGACTGAGCCTTAGCCAGAAAATATTTCCATTTCCTACCCCAAGACAATGAGAGAGAATCGTTTCCTAAGCCCCCATGAGGTTTTTTTATCCCCGACCTATGGAAATAGCCAGTGGCCACAGAGGTGGGTTGGTTGGGTGGCCCTTCATCAATCTCATCAGAATCCAGGGGAATACCCGGTATCTCCTCTAAAATTGCAGTAGTGGAAGGGGTGGAATCTATAAGGAAGTGGAGAAATAGCAATGTTTTTTAATTTTTCCCCCATCCAGTCCATTTCGGATACCTGGAAAATATTTGCAAAAACATTTAAAGACGGTGAAGGGGCAAAGGAAAAAGTAGCTGGAGGAATCAGCCCCAGTCCCAAATGTTCATCCTTGTGATTCCTCTGCAGCAGCAAAAGGAGCCTCCGTCTCCTTGTGCATCTCCTCAGCCTTAGATGAAGAGGGTCCCAAGGAAGGCGATGACACCCCCCGACTCGAACCAGTCCCACGTTGATCCTACTGTGGACTGCGCCCATTAATCATGCGGACCCCTAAACTGCAATCCACCACCAGGTCTCCATAAGTGTGACACCTACGACAACAAAAATGGATATTTGCGTAATCCAACCTTTTCTTAAAATAAATATATCCCCATGACAGGTGAATTTCTTCATACAGACCCTCGCACACATTGATATTCACAAGAATCCGGGCTACCCTATGCAGTTTAGTGACCTTGAAGGACATATCCACCTCCAGAAAAGTACCCAGTATATTACCAATACAAACAAAGTGCTCCTCAGACCAATATTGACGCGGCAAGCCCGGAAGCCGAACCCAGATCGACACTTCGTCCACCCTCTCGCGAGAGGCATCAAAATTAGGTGTCCATAATTTGAGAAAAATGGGACATTGGTCGATTGACCAGTTTCTTGCCAAGACCCAATTCACATGTTCCTATTGAATGAAATTTAGGGCAAACCATCCCCTGGCCAAGCCCTCTAGCTCCGGGAGCATCCCCAAATGTTTATCCCAAGAAGAGTTGAGCCACTGCTCAATCACTTGAATCGAAACATTCTTGCCAATGATCTTTCCAACCACCATCAAGGAGGCCATCTGCACAATCTGTGACCACCAAATATCCTCCCCCAGCACATACGAGCATGCCACCCTCTTCTTCTTGAAAAAAGCCTTCCGGCACTTGTTAACCCCACAACCTCCAACCCTAGCCCCCAAAGGGTCAGATCCACCACCAGTGTCACTTACGGGAACGAATCCATCCAGTTCAATGTTCGCATGTCCCTCCGCAGTTGCTGCTGGAGCTGGATGCCCACAACCCTGTTCCAAAAACTCAACACCTTGCACAGCCTGACCCGCAATAGCAAAAACCATAGGATTCACCACGACCTCCAAAATCATAGGTGTATTTTCGCATCTGCTCAAAATAGGTCCCCCATCCATAGGAGGAATAGAACAAAGAGAAACCACTTCCTGACCCCCCGGAAGCACAACATTATCTCCAAGAGCACAAAGAGGAGAATCAACAAAAAATATCGACGGGGAGAAGGACCCCCCCAAGTTCCATTTGCAAAGATTCTGATAGCAAACCATCACCCCAATAGTTAGTTCTCAAAACGCCCATCCCAAAACCGCCTGAAGAATAGTGGAAAACCCCTTCCGGCACCGGATCCGCCGAATAATCAACCTCATCCTCCAAACCCATGACGGTCACCGACAAAAGACCTAATTAGAGTAATGGTAACAATAACGGATAACTGCACCCATTTCCTGTGTAGAAACCTCGGTCTAATACAGCCAGGTAATATGCCTCAGCAAACACAGGTAAAAAAAACAACCCCGTCCTGGAAAGCCCCACCGTCATTTACCAAAACATTAAAACCACGATCAAAGCATATACTGGGAAGAAGGAATAGGTAAATGCGCGTCATCATGAAAACGACGGCCACATCTGGACCTGCCAGAGGTAGTTTGGCTCATAGACCGAGGCCCCTATAATATTTTTCTTATATGTGGATAAATGCATATTTCTAATTTTGCTTCGAACATGGTTACATTGAAAGAATTCATATACTTGAATTGTTTTCTTCCTTTCTTTTAGTAGAATAGGATATTATGTAAATATGTTTTTGTTTTATCAAATAAATAAGAGTCATTTCGAATAAATTGTTTGCATGAGAATTTTTTTTTTATATATATAAATAAATACGAATCATCTCACAAATGGTTTTGCAGCATGATTATTAGAATTTTATCTATAAGCAGCTAATGGAGTATTATCTAAAAGACAATTTACAATCATAAGCTATCTTAAACCTTTCTTAAAAATTGCACCTTATAGTGATAATTAAAAACAATTCTATGTACATCATTCTTAACCTTTCCTTTTATGATTCAGATAGTTTTTGGGTATTCTGATTCAGACATGTATATTTGTGATTTTCTATTTTAAACAGTTGCATGATAAGACTTACTCTCATTATTCGAATCTTATCTTATACCTCTGGATTACTAGTTCATTCTATCTGTATTATCAAAACTTGTCTCTTGAGCATCTTTGTGTGATAACTCAATAGTAGGTGGAATTTTTGCCTATGGGGAGCATTATTTATCTTTCATGAAGAAGAAGGATTATAAGGTCAAAGAACAACTTTAAGTTATTCTCTTTTGAGATGATTTATGATTAAGGCCATTATGAGAATTATTTAAAAGTTTTTACAAAATTGAATTATGTGTTTTAGTAGGGCTTAGCACGCTCTAGTACCAATCGTCTTCCATATACTTAATATCATTATACAAGGAAAACCCGTCGGGGTACTGAATAGGCCTGCTGGTAGCGGTTCAATGCTAAGTAAAAACTTACAACAAGGAAGCTCAATAAATGCAAGTAAACCCGTCAGGGTACTGAACAGGCTCGTTGGTAGCGAGACTATGCTTGCATGGTACCAAAATAAACCCGTCGGGGTAATAAACAGGCCTGCTGGAAGTGGGGAAATGTTGGGTAAAAGAGATCTAGTTAATGCACTACTATGCACATTATTCAGATTACTTACTAGAGCCGACATCTCTAAGAGTGTCTAATAACTCTAGTGCCCCACAACTTGTGGGGACTTTGCCTCCTCCAACCAATAAGAGGGTAACACAACGGTGGGGACTAAATCCCCAACTTACAATGACTTACCTAAGGTTGACTTCACTAGGATAGTCTAATAACCCTAGGGCCCCACAACTGTGGGGACTTTAACCCTTGAGCAATAGGAGGGTTACCCAAAATGAATTGACATGACTTTCTCATTATAGAAACTTCCTCGAATAAGCATTGGGGTATGACATGACTCAATTACATTATATACACACCTCGAAATAAACATCGAGGTACAATACATAAGATATACAGATGAATACATTCTGAAGTTACAAATACATTAACACTCCCTCTTAACTAGGAAGGTATTCTCTCGACACAATATATCAACACAAGTCTTCTTCTCTGTATCATCTGGATCGTCATCAAGTCATATTCATATTCAAGTCATCTTCATCTTCAAGTCATCTTCATCTTCGGATCTGGATCATCACTTGATCTAGATCATCACTGGTCATCATCACTAGATCTAGATCATCACTGGTCATCATCACTAGATCTAGATCATCACTGGATTTGGATCATCACTGGATCTGGATCATCATCACTGGATCTGGATCATCACTGGGTCATCATCATGAGTGCTATCTCTTGATTCTTCTTGTCATAGGAACCTATACAGAGCCAGTCCTTTTTCATACTGGATGTATCATCACAGAGCTAGTCCTTTTTCATACTAGATGAGACATCACAGAGCTAGTCCTTTTTCATACCAGATGAGGCATCATAGAGCTGTTCCTTTTTCATACCAGATGAGGCATCATAGAGCTAGTCCTTTTTCATACCAGATGTGGTAGCTACTCAGAGCTAGTCCTTTTTCATACTAGATGAGTCTTCACAGAGCTAGTCCTTTTTCATACCAGATGAGCAACCTACACAGAGCTAGTCATTTTTCATACTAGATGTGTCATTATAGAGCTAGCCCTTTTTCATGGGATGTGGTATCAACACAGAGCTAGTCCTTTTCCATACTAGATGTGTCTTCACAGAGCTAGCCCTTTTTCATGTTGGATGTGGCATCATCACATACATCTGACAATGGAAGGAACCAATCCTCTCACCATGTCATAGCTCTTACATCTGACCATGGAAGGAACCAATCCTCTCACCATGTTAGAAGGGCACAACACTTATATCTGACCATGGAAGGAACCAATCCTTTAACCATGTCAGAAGGGCTCATGAAATCATCACTTCCCTTTGGAGAGAACCTTGATCTGGAGAACACTGAGCTTCTCCTTGAAGTACTCAAACTTCACTCTAGCCATTTCTAGCATAGAATCACATAAGGGATGATTACGCCCAAGGATAACCCGCAAGCTTCTCCAGGACCAATTACATCCGAGGACAACCTATGGGACTGTTTACGTCTGAGCAACCTACAAGCTTCGCCAGGATTTATTCTTAGACAACCTGTCTCCTAGCTATGCTAGAACTCCCTCTTTCGAGATATCTCGATCTGTATCACAAACTAGAGCTTCACTGCTCCTCTCTGCATCATACCAAAAATGCAAGTCAGATCAATCAAATCAAATAGTAGTTTTCAAAAGAAATGTACTACCTCTCGAAGAGCAAGTGGAAACATCTTTTGCCTCAGCTGTACTCAGTGCCATGCAGGAATCCATCCTACCAATCAAAAGATCACACATGATCTCACACTGAAGAAGCACCCCAAATTGGTCTTCCTATCAATGGCACTTCCCAATCTGAATCCATATAACCTTCTAGCTTAATCTTTTGATTCGTATCATACTTGCATCCATCAACTGAACATGTCTCAATGTGTTCACAACAAAGAAAGTATCTGGTCTCGTATCCGTTAGGTACATCAAGGAACAAATCATCGAATGATACATCATGGCATCAACCGACTCTGATGAAGCAACACCCAATAGCTTCAGGTTCGATGCCATAGGTGTGGTCATGCATTCTATCATCCTGAACCTCTTTAGTATCTCTACTACATACTTCCCTTGTCCACACCTCCATGCCTAGAACGTAGTGCATCGACACATAACAGGAGCATCACTAGTCTTCCGCCTTCAACCTTGAAGCAAAGGTTGGAATCCACTTTACTCTTAGTAAATCCTAGAGTCATTAGTAATATATCCATCCTGTCGCACCATGTCGAACCTCAATATCTTCTGTAGTAATTCCCTCTGTCTTTCGTATTCTATGCACTGAAACATTCTGTACCGAAGTGACAAGTGGCTTCCTATGCTACTAATCTTCTATGTATCCATCTAGGATCATTGGATACCAATATCCTCTATCTTGAACCTTTTCAAAAGTTCCTCTTGCACCCATCTGTGAGCTTGTCATCCTTTATCCACCTTGTAGAAAAGGTTCATATCTTCATCAATATCCTCATGTATGTGTTATCCCATGGGTGTCTTCTGAGCTCGTACAAGGCCTTCTTTCATTTGCACACATGATTCTTCCTATCATGTGTCTTCACTTGCAATGGCTACAAATGTCTCTTCCTAGTCTATGCCTTCTTTTCATGAGAAGCCTCGTGCTACGAATCTTGCCTTGTATCCCACGAAGTTTCCATCTACTACATGATGGAACTACAAACTTCCCTTCATGTATCGATACTGTATCCTAGACATCATTCTTCCTGAACTGATCTTCCCTTTGTTCTTGGAAGGTTCTGCATCAATGATGTCGCTGCATTCATCATATTATTTTTCATTTTGAAATGTCGTCACTTGTTCTTCGAAACAAGTCTC
The DNA here is from genome assembly GCA_001517045.1 of Pseudotsuga menziesii. Taxonomy (NCBI): domain Eukaryota; kingdom Viridiplantae; phylum Streptophyta; class Pinopsida; order Pinales; family Pinaceae; genus Pseudotsuga; species Pseudotsuga menziesii. Next base: position 20,716 of record LPNX010542168.1, on the reverse strand, counting down.
ATCCTTCTTTGCTTGTAGCCGATTATGTATGCAATTTTTCCTACAAGTCAAATGCATTTGTATGGTTAGAAAAATTTCATAAGCAATGTTCATACTGGCAAATTCTTATGCATAAATGTATGATCATGCAACTACTTTAGCCAATACAACATTCATCCATATCTCACGGAAACTTTTTCTAGATGCCTTCAATCTTCACCAAGACAACATTGAGATTGTGCACTAATCCAATATGTCAGCAAAGAGGTTTCATTCTAGATAAGTAGCAATGGAGAGTTGTATAGCACCACGAGCTACTTACCCATATCATGCATATTAGTAGTATATTTTCGTTGATGCAAACATTCTATCATGCATAATACATCAATTGAATATAAACAAATGCATAACAAAAGCAATATCATGAAATGACAATTGAATACTTATCTTTATTTGTTTCATGGGTGGACTCCTTCTTGAGCCTTCAGCTTCATTGTCTTCTTCATTCATAATAGCATCGTTTCTTATCCAAATGCTAAGATGGATAAGAGGTTCTTCAAGAGTTGAGTTCTTCATATTCCTCATCGCTTGAGGGATCTTCTTTCGATGGTGAGAGCTAGATATTCAGTTCCTCACATCTTCTCTTCTCTTATTATGAGTCGACATTTTTCTTCTTCCCAGAGTCTACTGAAAGTAATCACTTCCTTCTAGCACACATTCCTTGCATGAATGAATCCCATGATCCTGCGTGGCCATTCAAGGTGGCTATCACCACTTCTGCATTCTTCACTTCTTCTTTTATTGCTTCAAGTTGTTCTTTGATTTGAGAGACCCTTGTAAAGTATGATTGCATGGTCTCTACATTCTGTATCTTCGCATTGTTCAATTGGTTTCTTAAGGTCATATTCTGATTTATGTTCTTCCCTTCAAATAGATTGGTCAAGGAATCAAACATCTTTGGTGTCTTTAGGGAATATACTTGTGGTACAAGTTGACCCGTGATTGAATCAACAATGATCTTCTTGGCGTTGACCAAGTTCTCCTTGTGTAAGGCTTCTAGCCTCATCTCCCTCTGGAACTAGAACCTCTCTACTCATGTAGATGTCCAATTCATTTTATTCAGAGAGATCATATACTTCCATTCTTGGAAGTTGTCAACTTCACCAATCTTATCATCAAGCTGTCGTGATAGATCATTTTGAAATGAGAACCTAAAATGAAAATAGCAAAAGATTAGATCTTACCGATTTGAGGTATTCATCCCGGTTCCGGAGCTGGCTAATCTAGTGTTTGTCAAAGAAACCCTAACTTTTAAAACTTGGAATATTTTAGATCTTATTGGATAGAAGGATATATCTCTTCAAATGGAGCTGTCCAATGTAATCCTTTTCTGAAAACAGTGGAGGGAAGCTCCCGGAACAGGAAGCCCTAGTTTTCCAATTTCTCCTACCGAAATGCATGTTACTGTTTCTGTGATATCTCTGAAGTTGCTACTCCTCTATCTCTAAAACTTTTCACTAAGGTATCCTCGCATGTCCCTAATGCAACACCATAGGCTTCATTAGAATTGGTTTAACCAATTAGGACTTATGAGTGTTTTCCCAAGGTGAAATGTTACAGGACTGTTCAGAACAACGAAGTTGTACAGATTGCCATGTGTCACCGGTTCATATTTTGAGTCTGAATCTCATACCACAGAAATTAATGTTAGTTCCATTTCTATAAAATCTTCATAAATTTAATTTGGACCTTTGTAGCCAAAGATATAGCAATTCGCCCTAGGTGTCCTGTTTATGGATGAATTCTAGAAGAGGCTGGAACCCTAACTTGGAGGGATCATATCTCTTAGAATATAGTGAACCTGAGGCTGAATTTTGGACACAGTGTAAATAAAGATTTTATATTTTGCCTTTGTAATTTTAAGCTCCTGATCCTTCACCAATATCAGGATAAAGAGAATGTACCAAAACTTAGCAGATTTAGTATTTAGGGTTTTTCTAGCTCGGGGTCAAACTAGGGTTTGACTTTCTTGAAGTTTCATCCAACCAAAAATATTGATCCAGGTCTCTAAGCTTCGATTTTTATGAGGATAAAAATCCTATGCTAGGCTCACTCAAAAATTCCTCTTCTGTAGAAAGCCCTAATTTTCCATGCCAAAACTAAAAATGCTCGGAATCAAATTCTGCTTCGACAGAAAGATGCACCCTTCAATGGAGAGTCAGCCTAGCATACTTTTGTTGATGGATTGTGGAGAGAGACCCAAAAAGTAAGAATCCCAAGCTTCTACAACTGCACAATGTCTTCTTCTTAGGTTATCTCTAATACCATGTTAGATTTTTATCATTAAGCTAGTATAACATTAAGATCTTTAACTGAGAGAATAACAAGCACAACAATCAAACACAAGAGATAATGAAAATAGTGTTTATCCTCAGGGAAACCATAAATGATGAAAAACAAGCAACTTCCTCAGAGATAGAATCAACACCAAAAGTAAAACCTGAAAACATAAACGTGATCTCCACAGCTTCTGTCTCTCTCTCTCTCACTGAGAGAGCTTCTCCTCTCTCACTCATGCGCCCCAATGAGTGAGTGTGTGTATGATAAATAGAGAGATTCACTCTCTATTTATATTCTTCCATTCACTTGGAACCCACTCCAACATGTTGGCCTTACTTAACAATTACTTACTAGAGCCGAAATCTCTAGGAGTGTCTAATAACTCTAGTGCCCCACAACTTCTAGGGACTTTGCCTCCTCCGACCAATAGGAGGGTAACAGAACGGTGGGGAATATTTCCCCAACTTACAATGACTCACCTAGGGTTGACTTCACTAGGATATTCTAATAATCCTAGGTCCCCACAACTATGGGGACTTTATCCCTTGACCAATAGGAGGGTTACCCACAATGACTTGACATGACTTTCTCATTATAGAAACTTCCTGGAATAAGCATCGGGGTATGACATGACTCAGTTACATTACAGACACATCCCGGAATAAACATCGGGGTACAATACATAATATACACAGATGAATACATTCCAAAGTTACAAATACATCAACATCTACCACACAATTTGCATTCATGTCGATGATTTAGTTTAGGAAAGGATGGGTTATCTTAGGCATAATTCCAACTTGTGAAACCCATCTTCAGCCATGGATTTGATTCTACCACGATATCGACCATCAAGCCTGCTTAGAATTAAAAATCATTTATCATCGATCCTTACAGCGATCGATTGTTGCTCCATAACCTATGACAGGGTTATTTGTTCATGAAATCTCAATTGACTATTCATCGAACTCTCATTCGATTGATCAGAGAATTGATCAATCGATCTCAGTTTCTCTCCCTTTCAGAAGCCATACTTCACACATAGGCTTATCAACTATTACGAAAGAATTAATAAATCATTCATTTCATGAAACCACACATTCAAGCAAAATTATAAGTACACATAGAGATTATGCCGAAATAGGATATTTGATTCACACAATGAAACTATACATACATACTTGTCTCAGAACCAGTGTTTTGATATCCTTAGTCCTAATACATATTTAAGTGGACTTGCTTGATTCCTACAGGACCTACTGACCTCCATATCTTTGTCTCTACTAATCCTATTCTCTCTTTCTTTTGTTTGTCTATGCCTTGTAGGCTTATATATTTATACACAACAATGTTTATGAACGATTTTGGTTCAGATCCTCAATTCACTCAACAACATGCTGAATTAACTCAACTATCAAACCTATCCTATGACTCATTGCCATTAGATGAGGGTTCTGTTACATGACTCATCAATGAATCATCACTCGCCTAGTGACTCACCCAAATGACTCATTATCCATCTAGAATCACCTATTTTACATAGGTTTAATTACAATGTGATGGTTCGAAGACCATCAATTCAAAATTTGAAACCCCTTGCAGGTCTGGTCAAGCATTGAGCTTGGAATTTGAATGGAGAGCAGGATGCTCTTGCATAATATATTATTTCCCCTATTATTAATTACATTGTCCTACAAAGGCTTAATAATTTCAGGTTTATCATGGTTGGCCACACGCTAGCCAAGTTATTTGCTACAGTTATTTATGACATGATCCCTGAGTTACTTCAATTGAAAAATATTTGTACAAAAGGACAAGTAGGTTTAGATGCAATCATTTGATGGTGGATGTCCTTTTGACATAATTCTATATCCACATAAGAAAAACCTAGTAATTGACATGTCTATTGTTGCTTGGAATACTTCCATAAGGCCTTTTACATAGAATACTTACATATGTCATCTTGAGGCAGTGGTATTTGTACTTTTGTTCCATCAAATGATATTATTACCCTTGTAATGATCCTTTATAAAAATGTATTTGGACATCTAGATAGAACTTCAATGTAATCCCCCATTTTTTTTATTAGACATTTTTATCAGTTGGACATGTAGTATTCTATTTGTTATTTGTTGGATTTGTCTAGACTGATAAAACTATATTTTGTGACATGATGGGCCTAATTATATTCTATTACTATTTTTTACAATAATTGTTTCTCTTATTTAATGATGACAATTATATGTTTAATTTTATTTCCATAGATAAGATGTGAAATATATAGTGCGGTATGTGGATACCATTTTCATTATGATATAGTCAACTGAATTCTTAAATATCATGCATCTCTGGGATGGATTATATTGTATACAGATGATGATGATCAATTGATGATCAAAATGAAATATTTTCTATAAATGTATGTTTTTGAAAATACTAACCACATGACAAAGGGGCTAAGTGATAGTCGGGTATTGAATATGATGTTTGTATTATCAGTTATTTATGCAGGAAACCTTATCAACAAGACTGATAATATCATGACACAAACCGATAATATTGATAGCAACTTAGCATGCTTTTTGATAGGGTATAGACCCAATATGTTGATAGGTAAGGAATTATTACCCACCCTATGTTTTATGATACCCAAGTTCGTGGGAGGGATGTACAGAGTCATGCTCCCATAGACATGTGATGACAATGGTTGGATTCCTTCTAGGAGAGTATAGGTCCACTGTTTAGTCAATGCTTCTACTCTCGGGTTCTATATGTGGCTAGGTCGATGAAGTCGACACCACATAATTACTAGCAGAGGAAGGATAGGGAGGATGTGGAAGTAGGGTAGGATGGGACGATTTGTTAGCCAGTATTGTTTGGGGTTGAGGGTTTATGACAACAAGATAGTGGTAGTAAGTACCTTTCCCTTGAGAATAACTGATTTATTAGCTATTGTGAATATAAATTATAATGATGTTATAACTTCATTGGTTAATTATTAATGATTGATGATTCTGAAATGATTATGTTGAAATTATGTTGATTAGGTTATATATATGTGATCGTCATGTCTTGTATGTATGATTTTTATTCCTGCATGGATGATTATAATTTTGTCAGTTAGTATATATGCGTAGGCAATATGATGTTTTCTTATATTATGTATATGATCTATGCGTATGCTATCCACGCACGCATACCTTGTACACGTGCACTAGTATTGATGTGATGAATACTTAACATGCTAAATTATTGTAATGTTATTTCGAATAAGATTCAGCCATGCATTGATAAAGTTTGAATGGTGATTTTTTAATCATGTGGATATGAATTTATAGGTCAATTATTTTAGTTATTAGTTACATATAAGTGATGCATTAGTAATTAATTGTTGTTGTTAAGAAGGAATTGTCATGAGATAGTTACTGTAAATAACATACATACTTATCGATCAAAACAATTCCATCCCCTTCCTTGACATCCTTGTAACCCATAATAACAATGGATCTCTCTCCTATCATATTTATAGAAATAAAACTCATACTAATATCTACCTCAATGCTCTCTCGCATCACCACCCTTCCAAAAAGATATGAGTTCTAAACACCATAGCTGATATATCTCTCTGGGTCTCTGACAAAAACCATCTCCCTAAAGAACAAAAACATTTAAAACAAACCCTTAAAAGCAATGGATACACTTTTACCCAAATAGAAAAATCTCAATACCCTTTACCCAAATGCCTGCATGTAACCCCAAACTCCCAAGCCTACCTCCCCTACATCCATGGAACCACATACAAATTTGCTAAAATTCTAATAAAAAAGAACATTAAAACAATATTATAACCCATCAAAACTATTAAATAAACTTTCACTTATGTAAAGGACAAAACTGACCCTCTACTCCTCCAGGGTGTCTACAAGATTCTCTGCTCCTGTGACACTTCCTATATTGGTCAAATTGGTCGCTCCTTTAAAATGAGAATAAAAGAACACATGGATGACACCCAGCAAATCTGAACCTCAATATCATTCATTGCTAAATACTCCTCCAAAACAAAACATCTTATCCAATTTGAGCAAACAAAATTTTTGGCTTTAGACTCCCACTATTCTACTCACTTAATGAGAGAAGCCATAGAAATCGAAAAGAACCTGAATAACATCAAAAAGAGGATGGACTAAAAATTAGTCAATATTGGTCTCCCTTTATCCACATAATCTCTAACCCCTTTGAGAATTCTCAATTATTTCCAAAATTCATAAAAACTCTCTCTTACCCATTTTCCTTTCACCCCATTTTCCTTTCCCGTCTTTTTATTTTTATTTTTTTATTTTAATTTTAATTTTTTAATTCTGATTTTCATATTATTTTGTTTTATTTTATATTCCTCTCTTCATATTTCCTCCTTCTATTTCCATTCATCTTCTTCCTTTGCCATTATTACTCTCGATTTAATTTCAGTGTCTCACGTTTTTTTATTTTACTATTATTTTCATTATTATTAATTGTTTTATTATGTTAATTTTTTTTTTGGGCTACTTATTGGACCCTTATGCCCTTCCTTTCCTCGTTCCTGTAATGATTTATTTGATATTATTATATTCCATTTATGTGGTTATTTAAACTTTATTTGTAAATCAACACTTCATTGTTGAATCTAGGTTTTTATTTAGTAATAAACACATGAGAATCCTCAATATGTAAATTCAAGATTGTATTTATTATATTATCCTGAACGCATTTAAAGATCAATTGATGGAATAAATTCTATATTTATTTACTCGTTTGGTAAGTTTAAATAAGACAAGTCATGATTATTCTTTAAATGAATTAAACAAAGGAAATCAATTTAATGGACAAACTTAATTGGAATTAAATTATTTTACTGGTCTAGAGAATCAAGAAATATGAAAAACACATTTAATTATTTTATCCTTCATTAGTGTGTTTTATTTATGGTTTATATTTCTAAAAAAACACAAAGAGGGTGAAGTCAATGGAGTAAGAATCAAGTTTGGAGGAGGAAATTGGTATTTAGGAAAGGTCTCAAAGAGTTGATGGGAGTTGTATTTTCTTTTAAACAATTATACAATATCATTTTGAAAAGGAGGAATATGAGGAGGGGGACAAATCGAAGCATTGAGGAGGTGAGAAACCCAAATATTGAGGAGGGGGTTAACTCAAATGAAATGGGTTTTGTTAAATTGCACTTTTGATCTATGGAAATTGAAATTTATGGAGAATGGTACAAATGAAATCTACTCTCGGGATTATTGTTTTGTGGGATCGGGGGCTAGGAAATCTATTGGTTTCCTAGGCCCAGAATGAGAAGAGATGGTTGACAATATTGTTTATTGGTTTGGTTTCTAAGGGGTCCAAAGGGGACTACAAGTAATTAGGGACCTAAAGGGAGCTATATACAAACACAAATTACAGATATTGTACAAAGAATAAATTAGGCATTAGATATTTATATTGTGTATGAAATTGAAATGTGTTTTTATGGTTTCATCATATCTTCTCATTATGTTGCAATATTTTAAAACAATTGGAACTATGAGAAATTCTAAACTACATGTTTGTTTATGTTGTCATAATGTATTAATTCCTAAGTAGTGCAATAGAAGTATAAGAAAAAAGTATGTTGCAAAACTATTCTATTTGAAGAGAGGATAGATTACATCACAAAGCTTAGAAATTGATTGAGTTAGTGCCTCGTCCTAAAGGAGGGGAACTACATTTAAGACATCAAATGGCAAGGGTATATGATCTCATGTATTGAGAGGTGTATGCAAAATTCAATTTCCCAAATGGTGGATTTTCCTAATTTTTAGAGTAGTATTTCTAGTATTGTAAATATCTGTGATTTCACCCAATATTTCTAATTTCAAATGAGTTAGTCAAGTTGTTGATTTCCCCAATATTTTTTCAGGGTTTTCTAGGTCCAATTTTTTCTTTCCAATATTTTCCCCAATATTTATAATAAGTTTATTCCTATACCCTTGGCTTATATTCCTGAAAATGATATTTGAAACACTGATTATTGATAATATTCTTTTTATGGATGATATTGTATGATGTCTAATATGGTGGTAGGTTTCCAGTATTAGATTGACATCAAGTACATCTTATGATACATATATACTGGTAGTTAATTTGTGAAAAAAAAGATAATGATATTCAATATTTACATAATGGAATTGTATATAGTATCTCTCAGTTATAAGGATGACATGGTGAAAGTAGTATCCTCCTATGTGTTTCTTCATTGGTCCATCATTTTGTATGTCTCTATCTTAAAAAATGAGGTTGTGTAAGAGTTCAATAGTGAGCAACATACTAAAGAGACTAATGTTTCCAACTCAATTTCTTAGATGTTCGGGTAAAAGTATGAATCTCTAGTATCATTTCCACATCGAGAGTGACATATGGATATGGGATTTGGGGACTTGGTTTGCAGTACTAAAATTGGTCACTTATTGAGAGACCCCATGTTTTTTTCGTACTATTGAAAAATATGTCAAATATTTACATAAACGTATTTACAAGAAACAAATTAAAATTGTGGAAGCATTTATATAATAGAACTTATACCCTCTTCCTCATTGCTACTAATTCATAATTAAAATTAGAATAAGCTCCTTTGGAGTTCTTAGTTTCTTGTGTACATACAAAAATGAAAAATCCAATCTTGAAATGACTTTTGAAGGGAGGATTTGTAGGAGATGCCTCCTCAACCATAGTTCCTTGAACAAAAAAAATGTTTAAATATTTGTCTATGGATGGGGTAAATGCCATTTTCCGTACCCCACAATCCTATTAATATTTCATTGGAGATCACTAATACAAGCGTTGATCCTAATTTCTAGCATGTTATATACATTTAGAAAAAGATAGGGTTTCTCATTTTTAACTCCTTCCCATTCCAAAAAATGCATATCCATGTGCCATATTTACATGTTTGATAGTGTTCCTAATAAGTAAAGTTAAAACATTACTTAAAAAGGACTAAGAAGCAATGCCTAATTTTTTGCTTTATTTTTTACTAAATAATCAATTTTCTTCCATATTGGATTTCATTCTAGCATCTAATTGAGTACTTTCATCTTAGTTCCTTGTCAATGTTTCTATTGTTAACACCAATGTATTTGATTTTGTGTCCTTGTGTTATCTAAATTATTTGAAATTTGTTAATTAACATACATATTAATATTGAAATGAAGAACATCAAAGATGGATCAACGTCAAAGGTTGACAATGGATCAATACCATACATATGATGAGAGAATAGAAATTGAAGAGAAAGTGGATATATATGCATGTTCATCTAATGGTTGTCTTCGTCGAAAGGTGATAAAAATAATTGTGATTTTCTAACATATGATAATACATGGGAATAGTGGTGGTATGATCCCTTGGAATCATATATATTATGAAGATATGATATAATTGCATAGCATGAGAGATGAAAAGACACCAAACATATATGAAGAGGAACCAAACATAGACAAAGAGGCAACAATGCTAGACAAAGGGTTTACAATTTATAGAATGTTGAATGAGAGTCGAAATTATGATTGGGCCAAGTCGATGGAGGATGCTTTAAAACTTGTGTGTGATAATTGAAAGTTAAGACATTTGACAACAATCCTTCAAATTATTAACTTGAAAGTGGTGAATGGTTGGAAAATGAGAGTGTATATTTATTATTGGCATTATTAAGTCATTTATACCACCTGACTCCACATTTCCAACAAAATGAATTCAATATAAAAATGAAATCACTAAGATAGGATTAGGGCATGAAAGCATCCACATATCTGAGAATGTTTTTGTATTATTTTACAAAAGTATTGCAAGTGAGACTGGATGTATGAAATGTGAAGAAGAGGGGTATAAATGAAGTTTGAAATCAAATATGGTTCCTAGAAAGTTTCTTCACCACTTTTCGTTAATCCCGCAACTACTCTGTGTAGAATTATAAAAGGAAATGATATAATTCCATGTAGAGATTTGATATCCTATACTTGGATACCATGTAGAAATTCAATAGGTGAATCTTCCTACAAAAGATATCTCTTACAGAGATGCACAAGAAAACTAAATACATGCATAATGATATTTAACACAATAGAAGTGAAGAATTATTGAGAAATATTCAATGAATTATTGATCAACAATAGTGTACATAAATAATACATCCTTGAGAGTCAAAATTGAGTTTCTAAGGAAACAACTCAGTCTAGCTCATAAAGCAGGCTTACTAAATATGATAAACCCTCATAGGTGACTAAATACTTTCTAAATCAGACCAAGATCTCATGAAAAGGATAAATAATGAGTGATGGGAAATATTGTTAATCATGGAATATGGAGAGAAAATCATGGAGGATGAGTTGGTCACAAAATATAGAAGTTTCCTAGTTAACTAGCTTTACCTTATCCACTAAAAAAGTAGGACAAATAGTATAACAGAAGAAAAGGACATGAAAGTGCAGTTACTAATCTAGGAAGTTAATAAAGTTAGCAGAATCTTATCCAAAATTAGTATAAGGCACTCCTGGGGTAAATATGGAAAGTATTGACCAAGTGGTGCAAGTGGAGGCCAACTACCTAGTCTAGAATTAAGTAAATTAACCAAAAATGATTAATTAATTATATCCTAAGTGTGTAGTGGGTTTATAATATTCTAAAACCCCCACACCCCCTCTTAAGTCTAACTTTATGGTGGATTATATGAAAAATATCAGAATTATATGTGTACATAGGGCCCAATAACAAGGCTATGGTCATCCTTTACAATTTATTTTGTCCAAAAACTAACGAAAGAGGAAAAACCACATGGGTAAAATCCTCCCTCAAAAAAGGACTTGGCACTAAAATGAACAACCTCTCTTCACTTTTTATTTTTCTTCACTTGGATGATCTAATTGAACTGCTTCTTGCTGACTAATTTGATTAAGAAGTTGTGAACTCCATGATCATGTGCTAAAGTATCAATATAGTCTGTACAAAAAACAAGTGGAGAGGCTCCTTAGTGTCTCAGCATATGATGATGGAAGAGAATTATATTAATTATTTTTTATTCCAACATAATATGATATGAAAACATAATAATTAAAGGAAATAAGATATGTGCATAGTCCTTCCCAAAGACTAAAAGACTCAATACAATCATTTCCTTGTATAGTTGTAAAATGGTGAACTATACCATATCTATTCCTTTCAAACTGATATAGAACCATCCAAATTATGAAATGAAGCTTAAAATATTCTGAAATATGAGAAATATTTTTATATGGAGTAGCAAACACTAGAGGTATAGTGTCTCCATGAGTATACAAGGCTATAGTAGGAAAAGAATGCGCAACTGAGTAAAACTGATGGATGAGTAAATTTGAATGGTATATGGACTTGAAATGTGAACCATATATGTTGAGATATGATCCATGTTGGTTTATTGGTCAATACTGAGAAGGGGGGGTGAATTAGTATTGTTATATTATTACTATTTCAACCACTTTTAAATCTATCATTAGAAACACATAACAACAAGAATACACAGAACAAAATTTTAACATGGAAGCCCAATAGGGTAAACCACTAATACGTCCTATTACTTCAAAAAATTTATTTACAAATAGTTTTATCTACTGCTACATACAAGGATGGTATTACACCCTGTTTACTAATACCAATTGGAAGGAGGCTATGACTCCCTGGTTCATTAGCTATGACTGAAAGGATTCTTTAACACCCTATTTACCAATTCCAATTGGAAGGAGGCTACACCCCCCTAGTTTATAAACTACAACTGAAAGTACGCTACACCACACTATTTACCAATGCCAATTCGAAGAAGGCTACGACCCCCTAGGTTATCAGCTACAACTGAAAGGAGGAAACAACCCCCTGTAGGCCTGTTGCCTACCCTAGCATTGCCCTGCCACCCTGATATGTTTTTCATGATTTCTCTCCCACTGAATTCTATCACACCGACTGGTCTCTGATTCTGATCATGCAATCCAAACTATAGAGACATCTTCCTTCTTACTCAGGACGTTGCTTAAATACTTCTCACAGTTTAAGCTTCTTTCAACAGTTGTGTCTCTTCAAATTGAGAAAGCATACCTTTCACTCTTGCACTCTTTTAGATATGAATATCACACCTTTAAGAACATCCTTTCATTTTCTTCCATTTATACTGCACCTCAAAGATCGTTTCCGCAGCTTGGAAACCATTTCGACACCACTGTCCAACGTTTGTAGGTGCTTCCGCACTTCCAAACTTCTTTTTGTAGGATCAACTTCCTGATCCAATCATATTAATTGATATTATGTCTAAGCCAATCTGTACCTTCGATCTAACCATCGATTTCTACCTTAAAATATCCTTTCCGCACCAATATTATGTTTTAGCAATTTCCCACCATTGATCTTCATCGGGCGTTTTCCTAACTGTTGATCTCCAGATTATGGGATGCAGGATGTCGAATTCCCACCTTTTCTTTTCTAGAAACTTCTTTCTGTAATCCTTCTTCCACATTGTTGATTTGTTTTAGCAGAACTAACATCAACCATCTGATCTCTCCATATTGTAGGATGCGGGATGTGGAAACTTAACATTTCAAATTTCTGCAAGCTCATTTCCGCAATTTTGTTTCCACATTACAGATTGCGGGATGTGGGATGCGGAATCACACTTTCCTATTTTGGACTTCTGTAACTTTGTTTCCGCATTTTCCTGGACCATTGATTTCCTTGTGGATTTACCCCTTACCATCCATCATGATATTTTGCAGAACTTTGGCTTTTTCACCTAACTTATGTAGACTTGATCTTCACCGTCAAATCTAGTGCGGGTCGCTCCCTAACCATCCATTGTAGAACTGATGCAAATCTGCATTCTATCTTTGTGAATTATACAAAAATTGATCCTCATTCATCGGATCTCATGTAGATAAATATGCCACCTCATCATCATTCCATGTCATCACTACCTTTGTCTATGCCACCTCATCATCCTGCCATTTTGTCTTTACTTTGACTTATAGTGCGTTAACTTTTCCATGGTATCTTTTACTTATCCTTTGTACTTCATAAGAAACTTTTCCACCACTACCTTATTCTTTCATCATCATTAGGACACCATCATATTCCATCTCATCATATGTGTCATGCCACATCCTCAACTATGTCATGCCATGCCATCACTACTTTAGTCTTTCACTATGTTTGTCCTGCCATCATATCCATTGTTTATTCCTTTGTCATTCGTGAACACCTTTGACATCAATGACAACTATAAACCAAATTTTTCAACAATCTCCCCCTTTGGCACTGATGGAAACCTCTAAAAATTCTCCCCATTTGAAAACAATGACAAAGGATAACCTGTTATGCCAATGCTGCACTTATTTTGATATACGATTTCTTGTCTCTCTTGTTTTTGAAAACTCCTCCTATAATCATATATCCCCTTTAAATGAACTTCGTTATTTAACAGATGTATTATCATTTATCTTAACATTTCATGTTCTTGAATGATAGCTTAACTGAAAGATCCATGTACTCCCCATGTCACTGTACTTATTCTCCTTTGTCAACATTTTTTCCAACACTCTTCCATTTTCTGTTCTAGGATACATGTTTTTTTTTAAGCTATGTTCCCGCTGCCATATCTAATGGTCTATTCTTCCTGTAAGTTAACTGGCTTCCGCTTTTACCATAATTCCTTAAGCCTGTTCATTTAGATCTTCATATAAAAACCTAGCATATATTGCTAGATTCTTTTGGATTTTAGATCTATATTATCAACTGTCCAGAGGCCCATCCTCAACAAAGAGATTACTTCAGATTATTACATAGTTTCTCTGGTCTCACTATCTCAGACATAAAGACTCATAACCTCAAACTTTTTCTTTGTCAATGCTGAAGTGATCCTACTACCTTATCAATGGACTGGATTTTTTATTTCTTTTAGACTTGAGTTTTCTTCTACGGTCAACAAATTTTATGTGTCGTGACTTCAAATACTAAGTGAACATAATCATCTTTATCTTATATTTGATTGCAGACATCGTGGTCTTCATGACTCTCACATTTTTTTGTTCTTGTGTTACTTCATACTTTCTCTTATGTCATCCATACACCAACCTTGATCACCCATCATCTTTCAAGAAGTTAGCTTTCAATATACTTCAACATTAGATACCAATTAAATTTTTTATTAGATACCAATTGGAATTTTCTAACTTTAACTCCCCCTGAGTATAAGATCCCTTCTAATGCCATTTTCATGGTTTTCTTTAAATCGTGAGAGACCTTTTTAGAAAAAGATCCCACAGTCATCACTACATCCTTCTTCATCACCTTCATCTTTATCGGTCGATTCTTCTACATTACTAAGTATATTTTCCTCATGATGAGTTACATTTTTATCTATGACCTCATTATTCTCAACATCAACTACTGAGACTTCATTAATTATTGAAATTTGTGTTTCTTCTGACACTTCTAATTCTTTCATCCACACTTTTTCAGGAGATGTATTATTTACTTGTCCTTCACCATGCTCTGCATTGGTGTCATGTTCCCTTTTCATCCTTTGATTTTCTCCACTGAATCTGTAGTCAACCACCTTGTGACCAAACTTATGACAGTAATGAAAATAACCATGAAATTGTTCTTTATCCACAGGAGGTATTTGGTCTCTCTTTCTCCTAACTGCCATTTTCTTCCACTTTGTCTGAGCTTCTAATGGAGCATCACATTTCAGTTTACAATTCCTAGCCAAGTGTCCAAAGTTATTACATTTGTAACACTCTAAATCAAAACTTTGGAGAGGTCCAAACTGGTTATGATTCCTTACCTTCATCTTTTTAATTTCATCCTTCTTGTACTCATGAACCTTTTCATAAGCCTTGAATTTCAGGGCTTTATGACCAAAGTTATTATAGGAATAACAATGACCTAGAAATATTTTCCAATTTCTATTTATTGCTTGTGTATTGAACTCCTCATGAGTTGTGTCTTTGTCATGAAAAGATAAAGCATATTCTTTGCACTTTTCCTTTTTAACAGGACTCTTCAATACTTCACCATAGCTCTTTGTACTTCCTCTCTGATTAGTGAGTGGGAAACTCCTTGGCTTCTTCTCTTTAATGAACCACAAACCAGATCTGTCACTAGATGATCTTTGACTATTCAGAATGTCATCCAGAATCCTTGAGATGTTTTTAAAATTAGATTTGATGAATATTTCATCAACCCCTTCTCTAAGTCGAGCAATTTCTTTCTTAAGTTTTTTAGAATCTTGAATTCTCTTCCGGAGAAGAACTTCTTGATATTCCTCAGTCTTCTTGGCCTCTTGAAGTTGCTTTCTCAAATCAGTAATAATATAATTTGTCTCTTCTTGGTATTTAGACAGTTTATCTTTCAAAACTTTGTTCTTTTCCCTACATCTTTCAATTTCATCTACAACAGCCATGTATTCAGCTTCTATGTCAACTTGTGATTCCTCATCTGAGTTTGTTCTTCCTAAAAATAGGATTTCATTATCTTCACTCATTTCCACATACTCACTTTCTTCCTTGGAATAGAAGTTCTTCGTTTTCTCTTTATACTTCTTTCTACCCTTATGATAGCATGATTCTTCATGGTCACTCGCCTCTTGTTTTGGGTAGGGACAGTTATGGTAAAAATGTCCAATCCTGCCACAGTTAAAACATTTCAAATGTAGTTTACCTTTATGTTTCCCAGTTCCTTTATTAAGTCTACTTACAAAGAGGGCTTCCTCATCATCTATATTTTCTGATTTATTTTTGGAAGTGACTTTAAACGCTGCTTCTTTCTTCGATTTTTTATCCTGTCCAATTCTCATCTCATAAGTAGTGAGAATTCCATGCAGCTCATCTACTGTTACCTTTTTAAAGTCATCTCATTCCTCTAGGGTGGAAACCTTTGAGTCATATCTCACTGGTAATGTTCTTAGTATCTTTCTTACCACTTCTTTTTCTTTCAATTTTCCTCCAAGACCTCTAACAACATTAACCACCTCATCTACATGAAGAAGGTATTCCCCAATATTCTCTTTGTTGGAGACATTTAACATCATACACACTCTTTTGGTCAAATTGGCTTAGTTAAGCCACTATCCTAAGTTTAATTGACATCAGTGGAGAATTAATTGCCATCATCCAGTCACACCCATGCCTACCTACAGTCAAGGAGGCTAACTGGAGCACTCCAGGGGTGATCTGTGTGACATTAATGCACCTAATTGCTAACTGGTGCTTACAATCAGTTCAACCAGTCAGTTACAGTCAGTTAAGGTGCCTCCATTCATTAAATATATTATTTAATGATTATTTATTATTATTTAATGAACTGGAGTCAACAAGGTGCCTCCACCAAATTATGATGGTCAGTTCAGCTTCAGTTAACTTCATCAGGGTTCATTGGAGTCATGCAAGACTAGCACTTAATGGTTGGATTGCTATGACATGTGTTTGATCTCCTTCAGTTGAGATTCAGTCATTTATTGCACTTCGACTTCAGTTAGGGTTTGGTGAGTCATTTAGGGTTTTAGTCAAGTGGTTAACTGAGTGAGATTGCATGGCAAAGAGTCAATTAAGCTAGACTCACTCATTGAATTTGAATTGTCCCTTAGGTATTCTAATTCTTCATGGATTTAAGCCATTGCTCAGCATGGAAATTGTAACCCATTATTGTTTATAAAATATACAGAGAGGAAACCTATTTTGGTTCCAGTTATTTCCAATTCATGAGTATTTGTTAATAATTCTTTGATGATTTTGATTCCTAGTTCCTAGATCATGTGCAAGAATGAATATGGTATCAGAGCATGTGGAGGAACGAAGAACAAGCTTTTTGACAGATTTCTCCATGAGAAGTGAGCAATAGCTCAAAATTCCAGCACTGCACCAGAAGCCAAGGCTTACCACTTAATACCCCAAGTAAAGAACTTGTTGATCAAGCTTCCTTGATTGACTATGCTGGGTGTGATGAAATCCTAGAATGTGCAGGCTGTCCGACCTTATTTTTCCCTTTCTATTTTGATTTTTAGGTTTCTACAGGTGAAGCATTCACTGCAGCATATCCATATGGCCTCCTCAGTACCTCTGTTGACTCCATACAATTTCCACACATGGAAAAGAAAAATGGAAAATCAGTTGAAATGCTAAGGACTCCATAGAGTCACCATGGACACTAAACCTAAGCCTGGATTCGCCATAGAAAAATCAAGATTCTTGAACAAGAAGGATGAAGCCTTCGGTTTCTTATGCCTCTCTATTTCTGATGACCTTCTCTTCCATCTTACGGATCTGAAGACACCGAAAGAAATATGGGACAAATGGGAATCTCTGTATGGAAAGCATGATGACATGAGAGTTTATCAACTCAAAAATGAACTCATGTCTCTCCAACCTTCCAATTTCGAGACTCTGAATGATTTCTTTACAAAGTTCAAGCATACTATTTTTCTCTTGAAGCAATGCAAAGTGGAGAAGGAAGATGATCAGCTCATCCTAGCCATCCTCTCCAAACTCAGGGCTGATTATTTAGTTTTTGTTTCTACATTATGTGTGGGGAAGCTCACAACACCCGCATCGAAGATGCCTACATTCAATGCCTTCATTGAGTCCCTAACTAATGAACATGACAAGCTTGTCCAGATGGGGATCATCCGATCTTCCCGTGATCAAGCCCTCCATGTCTTGGGGCCCAAAGATACGAAGGGTAAAGGAAAGCAGCAGAAAAATCAGAAAACTAAATTTGATGCTCCAAAGCCTAGATTTGAAAATCAGCAGCATGATGAATCTTCCGACTCAAGGAAGAACAAAGGAAAAGGGCACAATGGGAAAGAAAAAGTCAGGTGTTCTTACTGCAGGAAGGGTTTTCACCCTGAACATGCCTGTATGAAGAAAAATCTTGATGAAGCAACCTCTCTCCTTGAGAGGAATCACATCAATATTTCGGAGAGCTTTCGTAGGAGATATCACCAAGATCGGGAACCACAGCATGAGAAAGGTCATGCCCTCATGGCAAGCACTTCGAATTCCAAATCACCGCTGATTGATAGTGGATACTTGAATCACATGATGGATGAAAAAGACTCATTTTCATCCTTGGATACCAGCAAATCCATCCCCATCCACTTGGGAGATGACTCCACCATCATTACCAAAGGACAAGGTACTGTAGATCTAGAAAATGGTTTTTTTTCTAATGTTTTGTATGTACCATCTCTAGTAGAAAATCTCCTTAGTGTCTATCAAATGACACATAAAGGAATGCCTAAGAGGGTCTCTTTCAGACCAAATGATGTGGAGATAACAGAAATTGCATCTGGGAAACTCATTGCAAAAGGCCATGCAAATCATCATGCAAAAGCCTATGAGTTCTCTCACTTTGTTGCGGATGCAAAGCCCACCGCTTTGCTAACTCATGGAAATGAGGTTAGTAGGTTGTGGCATGAAAGGTTTGGCCATATTAATTTCAAATATTTTCAGAAATTACAGAAAAAATCCATGGTTGAAGGCCTTCTGGTCATCAAGGCAACCACTGGAGTCTGCAAGGGCTGTGTGATTGGAAAACACCCTGAGCACAAGTTTGATCGGGGGAAGGCAAACCGAGCTACAAGCATATTGGGGCTGATACATTCTGATATTAGTGGTCCAATGCCTATCACATCCATGAATGGATCAAGGTACCTCCTTACCTTTATTGATGATTTTTCAAGGTATACATGGGTTTTTTTTCTCAAAAAGAAATCAGAAGTATGTGAAACAATTTCTGAATTGAAGGCTTTGATCGAAAATGCCTCTGGGCTTAAGATCAAGATCTTGAGATCTAATAATGGAGGGGAGTATGTCAGTAATGAGTTTCTGTACATATTCTCCCAAAGTAGTATTCAGTTCCAACATTCAATTCCCTACACTCCCCAGCAGAACGGAGTAGCGAAAAGGAAGAACCGGTCTCTCAAAGAGATGACCACCTGTATGTTGGAGTCAAAGAAGCTTGCTACAAATTTGTGGGCTGAAGCCATGCATGCTGTAGCATATATTTAGAACAGGGTTCCACATTCATCATTGAAAGGAAAGACTCCTTTCAAAGCATACTTTGGACACAAGCTAGATGTGTCGAACCTACGGGTGTTTGGGTCCACTACATGGGCCCGGATTCTGCTTGATAAAAGAAGGGCTTTGCAACCGCAGAGCATAGAATGTATATTTATTAGATATCTTGATGAATCTAAAGGATTCAAGCTGCTGGATATCAAGACCAAACAGATCATCATCGAGAGAAGTGTCAAGTTCGATGAGCCTCTTCAGGAGGTGGAACTAGTGGAGGAGAAAACTGTGGAAATTCCTTCCTATTCCACTGAATATTTGGATGATGAAATTGGGGGTGATGACCCTGATTTGGATCCTTTGATTTTTGATATCAGTGTGTAGAAAACATCAGATATTGAATCATAACCTGAAGTGCAAAATCATGTTCCTACATGGGCCCGACAGACACTCTCCTCTGCAGGAGACAACATTGGAAATCCGGATGATCCAAGGAGAACCCAGTCTGATTTCCAAAGAGCAGGTATTGCACTCTCTTGTTCTGATAATTTGCTGTACAAAACTTGCTATTTTATGATTAGTTCATATCCAAAATCCTACTACCATGCTCGGAAGGATCCGAGATGGCAAGTTTCCATGGATGAAGAGATGAATTCTCTTCAGAAAAACACTACTTGGGAGCTAGTTCCTCTTCCTTCGGGAGGGAAATTGGTTCAATGAAAGTGGGTGTTTCATAAAAAGGTTGCTGTTGATGGAAGCACCTGAAAATATAAGGCAAGGATGGTAGCAAAAGTTTTCTCTCAGGTCCAAGGAGTGGACTACCATGAGACCTTTGCACCGGTTGCAAAAATGGACTCCATCTGCCTTGTTTTGGCTATTTCCGCATCCAAGCACTGGGAGGTGCATCACATGGATGTTAATTCAGCCTTTCTGCATGGAGATATTCATGAGGAGATATACATGAAGCAGCTTGAGGGCTACATCACTGATCCATATTTGGTTTGCAAGCTAAAGAAGTCACTATACGGGTTAAAACAGGCCCCAAGAGAGTGGTATTCCAAGATGGATGCCTTCCTTCTCTCGCAAAACTTTCAGAGATGTATATCAGATCCAAATGTGTATTTACAGAAGCATTATGGTCATATAATTATCATTGTTTTATATGTTGATGACTTACTGATCACAGTTAGCACAATTTCCTCCATTTCAGCCATCAAAACTGCTCTCCACAATGCCTTTGAAATGAGTGATTTGGGGCTTCTAAAACAATTTTTGGGGCTCGAAATTGAGAA
>LPNX010542155.1:32444-219561 GCA_001517045.1 Pseudotsuga menziesii | reverse complement strand
ATTTGGCGCCAAAACCCAAATTGTCAAACTACATTAACATGATAAAACATGATAGAATGAAATTTGTATTTGTTAATTTGAATTCTATCATATTATATTTGTATTTATTACACTTAATTTTTTTATATGTATTAATAGTATATAATAAAAAATTACTTGGTATATTTTTTTTAAATTTTATATGTATTATTAGTACATAATAAAAAATATCTAGTAACATTTTTTTTTAATTTATAATGTAAATAGTTTAATAATTAATATTATTTATAATTAAAATATTTAAAAACAAATGTATAAAGGTATATTTGTATAGTTATTTTCAAATATATAAGTAATAGCTTACCGCTAGGACATTGTCATAGTTAATTTACCATTAAGACATTGTCATAGTTAATTTGGTGTTAACAATGGAGTTGTAACATGTGAGGTTCTGCAATTTACTAAGTTCTATTGGGTCTATGAATCCATTTGTAGTCTTAGAATTTAGAAAAATATACAACATTGTCAAAACTGTAATTTTTCATTGCCGAACTGATCCACAACTAAAAATGACCAAATAAATGACCAATTGTTATGTGGTCATTTTTTTCTAGATACCCCGTGACCAGATTTGGTCATTTATCTTAGTCTTTTTTAGTTTAGTTTTATCATGTGACCAAAATTGGTCATTTATCTTGGTCTTTTTTAGTTATCCCGCTTAAATTTATCAATTTTGGTCATTTATCCCTTTAAAAAAATTGTGGTGACCAAAATTTTTGGTCTCTTGGTCACTAATCTCTCATTTTGCACTAGTGGACAGATTATTGGGTTACTAATGCATTTGAAAAATACAAGACCAGATATATATTTTGATGTAAACAAATTGACTTAGTATATGATGGATCATAAACATGTTCATTTAGTTGCAGCGAAACATGTGATGAGGTACCTAAAAGGTACATTTGATTATGGACTCATATATGCAATCAATAATGTGTTCAGATTGTGTGGTTATATTGATTCAGTTTGGGAAGGAAGTGTTGAAGATAGGAAGATAAATTTGGGATCTTGTTTCAGTCTAGGATCAGGCATGATCTTATGGCTTAGTAGAAAACAAACTAGTTTTCCGCTCAGTATAGTATAGGATGAATACATTGCAACATGTTGATCATGTAGCGAAGCAATGTGGCTTCACAAGTTATTGGAAGAATTATTTGATGTTGAGATGGATGAAATTGATATTTATTGTGATTACCAGAGTTGCATCAAATTAACAGAGAACATGGTGTTTCATGATAGGTCAAACCATATAGAGATGAAGCATCATTCTTATTCAGGGAAATACAACCTTGTAACCTAGGGTCTAGGTTTACCAGCATACTAATTAAAGTTGTATACTTTCAACTATTTAAGAATTTGATAAAAAAATAAGGAAGAAAGTAAGTGTACCTTATTTATGCAAGATGGTATTAGCTTTCTTCTTCAATCCAAATGCTCCAACAAATTCTAGGGATCTTCACACATGCCAAAGAGATGAACACTTTCCTTCAATATCTTAGATGTTATATTACAGATTAATGAAATATAATGATTGCAAAAGACATTAAGATAATTCAGAAATTATAACATATAAGAATACTACTGCAAAAATTGGAATAAATTCTTTCTTTATTGATAAGCAGTGATGAACGATTACAACTAGTATCTGATACAAGTCCTCCTCTACTAGCCAAGGAAACTGAGTTCTGTCGCTCCGAGATCTCCAAAGGAAATCCACCAGCATAACCTTTCTCTTCTATTTATGATGTCTTAGTATCAACCCTTACCCTCTATTTATACTTGATGAATGAGAGGAGTTTTGTAAGTTGAGATGGTTGAGGAAGTTGGGATAGTTATGATTATGAGCCCAAATATCCTTAACTAAGCATGCTTTTATTTTTTAACTTTTGTATTAGGGCATTCATGACTATTGATACTTGCAAGTCGCGAGTGACTCGTGACTTTTTGTAAAGTGAACCCGCAAATTCCAAACATGATCATGTATTCACAAGTTGTATATATAAGTACCCGTGAATGACGTGTGGGTTGCAATGGCAATAGTCGCGAATGAAACCTAAGCATATTATAAAAAATAGACAAGGGTGGAAGGAACGATGATCCATCAAGGCTCATGCACATCTATAGTGTTTTCACTACTTCTATCCATTTTTTCCTTTTGTGTATTGACACATTGAGTGTCAATATTCAGACAGAGAAGTTCCATTTCATCAGATAACATATGCCCCCTAATGTGTGACATTAGAGGGAAGCGATGGATGAAATACATTACAATCTTTATTCTTGGAGAAATCAGTTACCAAGGCTGCATAGAGGTACCTGAAACAAACATATCAAAGTCATGTACAAAATCATTTCTGAGGATGCCATGTTCAATATAGTGGAATGCTATCTCCTTTACAATATTTTATTACATCATATGATACAAACAACAAGGTCACATATGTATTACAATGGTGGATCAAAGCCACAATATACAATGATGAGTCTTCAAAATATGGAAGTAGTGTTGTTGAGCATAATACAATCTTGTACAACTTAGGTTATAGAGATTGTAACCTAACTTCTTCATCCAAATCCATAGTAACTGATACAATGCCTACCATGTGAATATGTAACTTGAAGTCAAACATGGAAGGCATTAATCAGAATGTCAGCAAATGAGTGATGCTGACAACTGATGCAAGGGAATTCACCAATATGGATAGTGAATCATAGGGTACCATCTTTGAAACTCTAGGTCTTCGTCTTTAGGAGATGTTGATGAGAAATCATAATGTAATGAGGAAGGCAATGAATCATTCAACATATCACAAGAGTAACTGAAATACTGGATAAGGGAAGGTCGAAATAAGGAATTCTCAGAGATGATGATGATGGGAATCAAGATGACTAGATAGAGGTATAGATCCTTGAACACTGATCACGACACAGAGATTACCTAAGGAATATTTAGACTTTAGGATAGGACAACTAGAATTATCTGTCATGTAGGAGACATGATCAGATTCCCCATGTATAAATGACAAGTGGAGGAGTAATAACTCGAAGTAAAGCTGAGCTGGAAGTGCAAAAAGAGAAATGAGTATCAGGAAGTTCAGAGAGTGCTTTGTTCAAGGATGACATGTTTCCACTGCTTATAACCCAAAAAGTGAAATTCTTCCTTACCTTTCTTGTTAAGTTTTAAAGAGTCCAAGAAAGTAAACTTGAGTCTCTCTTCATTTTTGACAAGCTTGAAGAGGGGAGAGAATAATGCCTGATATGTCACTGATTCGTGGATTTTACAATCCCAAACTAGTAGATGCTCATTGGTGTTTTCATAGTTTTGAGATTCTAGAAACTCCAAAGAATACTATAGGGGGTGTTTTTTTGTACAATTTAGTCTCTTGAGGATGAAAAAAGTATAAAAAAATCCACAGAAGAACTCTCTTAGATCCTGAAGGACTAAGGTATACCTTTTTTGTACTTAGTCGAAAAGGTCCGGAAAAGGAGTAAACTATCACCAGACTGATGCACCTTCAAAAGCATCATATAACTTGAGTTTAATGAGTGTGAAGGAAGGAAATATTACTCATAAATTTACATTTGTGTATGAGGAATGGGACTTACAACACTAAAAATCAATGCTTTTTTCTTTAGGGTTTAGCAAGCATAACAAAGACATAAAGTACACTCGAAATATTTTTCATGTTTAGGTCTAGAGCATAGAAAAGAGAAAACTAAGCTCATACTGGGGGTTCCTTTTCCGTAGATTTAGTCCTTCAAGTCCAGAAAAGTGATAAACCTACGCCTTAAGATAATCTTCTCAATTCTGAAGAAAAGAGAGTGTTCCTTTTTGATAAATAATCTACATTTTCTGAAAAAGAGATAACATACCACCAATGTAGATGATCGTTCTTGTTAACTTAACGAGTCTGAACGAACAAGTTTACTCTACTATCCAATCTGTTTTGAAAGAGTCAGACCATGGCCTGAAGAAAAATACATAAGGGCGAGGAGCCTTATAATCAAGTATAACTTGCGAAATGAGGTTCATTTTGTCATGAAAAACAAGTAAAAAGGCTCCTGCAAACCTACCACAACTACGACATGGGTACAATAAGATGTTCTAAACTAGGGTAACCCATGTAAAGGAGGCCCTATCCATGGAAGAACAATGATGTGTACATGGTAAAAGTGGTTAAACACCATAGTCCATGGATGCAAAAGTGATCCTAGGGTTAAGCGGAGGATAAGGTGTAAGTGCAAAGTTTCCAAAATGAAGACCAAACCCTACCCTCTATGCGACAGAAAACATATTTTTGATCATTCATGACTTGTTGTAGCTATTAAAACCATGGTATTAGTTCATATATTAAAAAAGTGATTTTAAACAATAGGAAATGGGTAAAAATTTAAAATTTTTACTATAAATAGGTCAAAACCAAAAATAAAAATACCATTTGGAAATTTGACTATATTTGGCAATTTTACCTTTGAATTTCAATTGATCATAACGAACAATCCTGTGGACCAATTTCAAAACTGCAAGTTGTAGGTTAGTGGTATCTCCCTCCTCTTTCATTTCATCCATTCAATTTTCAATTTTAATAATCAAATTTGTGGTTTTTTTCTTTCCCTAAAAGCATCTCAGGGAACTCGCGGGTGTCCTTCAATAGATTTTCATGTGTGAGTTTTACTCATGAGTTTTCTGTAGTGCAACCTGCGTGTGCTTCACGTTGAGCAAAAAGCGCAGCCACGAATATTGCGTGACCTCAAATTGCTTAAAAATGAAAAAAATGCAAGTGATTTTTAATGGCTTCTAATGAATAATGATGTTCTTTGGCAGGAAAATATGGTTCTTGAGTGGAGAGAACGATATCATGAGGACATGGATCGAGATTCCATGCCAGATGCCACCACTTTACAAGCTTTACAAATATGCCGCTTGTTAAATTTCTATTGTACTTCGAATATGCAAGCTCAAGTATGCCTCTTAGAGACCTTGGTGAGCTACTAGGACCATGATCTCTTGCTCTTTGACCTCCAAGGAGAGACCTTGGAATTGATAATAGATGATATCTACTTCATCATGGGGCTATCTCACAAGGGTACACCTGTGAACTTAGAGGGCACGGGCCGAGGACGTGAACCTCTAAGTGTGCAAGATTACATCAACACCTACTATTTTATAGGGACACAAAAGTCAAGGACACAAGTAAGTCCCCATTTTGCAGATAACTAGATTTCCATTAAAAGTGATGGTAAGCATAGTGGCTAGGGTTGCTCATTCATCTTGTTTGCATTTCGAAACATGGACCCACATGCATGTTGTGGTGGATTGTATGCAGGGGGAGTTGTTTGATAGGTGCTCGGGATTTCTCCCAATAATGAAAAAAAACTTTCTGACTGCAAGAGGGGTCAAAGAAATAACTTTGGGTATGCTAGTATATTAGTGGCATTTTTCTTCAAGAGGGATCCTACCATCAATCCCGAGGTACCCTTACCATCGCTCGCACCCCATCATCCTAGACTCACAGAGTGGAGAGACATTTTCCTCTGCCAAGGTGGTGGAGGTGGGATCCAAAGTGGCTATGATGATGACTTCTATTCCTGGTGGGATAGACAGGTGCATGCTCTTGAGCAATTTCCCTATGCCAAAATATATTTTCAAGGAGATCCAGAACTCATCCTCCCTCCTAGAGGACTGTGGGGGGAGATAGGTAAATATTTTTATCTGTTTCATTATTTTATTTTCTGATATTTTATTCATAAAAATATATATACATATGTATACGAGTTTGACCTGTCTTTATGTTTATATGCATATGTTGGACCAGTTTTCCATGACGTACATCCCATGACATTTGTGTGGCCTATGCAGGTTGGA
Organism: Pseudotsuga menziesii; assembly: GCA_001517045.1. Taxonomy (NCBI): domain Eukaryota; kingdom Viridiplantae; phylum Streptophyta; class Pinopsida; order Pinales; family Pinaceae; genus Pseudotsuga; species Pseudotsuga menziesii. Next base: position 213,656 of record LPNX010542155.1, on the reverse strand, counting down.
GGAGATGACGGGATACTCCATGTTGTGGAGGGAAAGCTAGCTAGGCTTACCCAGGATTTTCCTACTCTCAGGATGGAGCAAATTCCCATGATTATGTAGGAACATGTGGTTGGGGTTCCTCCAACCTCATTACTCCTTCTTAGAATGGTAACTAGGGTTGGCTTATGTTATAGGGAGGATGTAGAGGCATTTGTAGCTGAGAAGGCTGAGGGTCAAACCTAGACTTAGGCATATTACAAACTATGATCCTAGTTTTGAATATTGATTTACTTTTGACAGGATCTTCGGACAAAAACTTGATATATCTATTTATGTACATGTGTCTTAAATGTGTGTCTATGTATTTCTTTTATAATGGGTGTGTTAAATGCCAGTCAAGTACATATGCATCAATAACCCTATTTTGAGATCTCAAAATATGAATGTATGCAATTTATTCAAAATTTATTTCAAGCAACCCGACACATAGAAACTAATGCAGTAAATTAGGGTTCCACACCTGATACTCACCAATAAGCTGGGAACCCACTAGTTGGATTCAAGCCCGTCCTCCAAACGGGTAATGCCACACAGCGTAGCATCCAATAACAACTCAATGACTGCACTCAACAACATTATTAGTTGCAGTACTTAAGGAGGCACCACCATAGGTAACCAGTTGTCTTGAGGGTGTATAGACAACCTAGGAAGCTAAAGCCAAATTATAAGGTGGCAGATAGCACCATCAATAAAACCTACGAACCACTCTGATGACATTTAAAACAACCAACAAAAAGATTGTATAAGAAACGCTAACCAAGTAGTGACCTATTGTACATTAAAAAAAACAATAAAAATACAAGAACAAGCACCATGCTTAAGCGTATTACTTCTTCATATAGAGCATATTCCAAGGCTTAGGAAACTTGTTACCATCACAGTCTGTAAATTCATAAGCTCCTTTATTTGAAACCTTTGACACAACGTAAGGCCCTAACCACATAGATTTGAATTTTCCCGCTCCCAAGGGTTCCTTGTCTTGGTACCAGAGCAAAACAAGTTATCCCTTAGAAAAAACCCTAGGTTTAACAGATTTGTAGTGCTATTTTTTTACCCTATTCTTGTGAGCTTCATTTGTAGTCAATGCATCTTTACATTTCTCATCTATATTTTCTAAGTGAAGCAAATGTTCTTCGAGCTCAGTGGTGTCAAAAAACACATGAATAGTTATTTTAAGGGACGGTATCTCACATTCAATTGGTGAGACTTCCTCCACCCCGTGAATGAGCTAGAAAGGAGAGAATCCTATAGCATTCTTGACATTAGTCTAGTATGCCCAAAGTGTAGGGTACAACATGATATGCCAATTTGACCTACTTGCATTAATAATGCACTTTAGAATGGTTTTCAAGGTTTTATTAATCACCTCTACTTTTCCATTTGCTTGCGAGTAAAAGGAAGATGAGTGATCTTGCCTAAACCCTAGAATCTAGGTCAACTCAGTCATCATGCGGTTCTGAAAATGACTTCCATGGTCAGTGAAAATCTGCTTTGGTATTCCAAACCGAGCAATGATTTGGTTAAAAATGAAATAAGTTTTCGTTTCGCCATCGTCTTTGAAGGTAGGAATTTCCTCTACCCACTTCATGAAGTAGTATACAACGACAATGATGTAATGGTGCCCCCAACATAAACTCAGTTACATGTCATGTAATCAAACCCCCACTTGGTGAAGGGCCCTACCGTGATGATGGGGAATGAAGGAGTGGGATGTGACTGCATATTTCTAGTATAGAGATGATAAGGATGACAAAGCTTTATAGCTTCCACACAATCCTTAAATATGGTGGGCCAAAAATAACCAACACGTAAAATCTTCTAGGCCGTTGCTAACCCTGATAAATGAGCCCCACACGCTCCTCTATAAGAATAATTCAAGACAAGATCTCCCTCCTCGTGGGTGAGGCATCAATGCAATATAGAATCTACCCCTTGTCGATAAAGGTATCACCAAGGATTAGGTAGTTTTTAGCATTGACACGCAACTTACGTCGATCTTCCCGCGAGAAGGAAACAGGGCACTTAAGAGTATGAAGATATACTAATATATCTCTATACTAGGGATCAGATGTTGACATTAAAAATACATACTCATCTGGGAATGAGTTTTCGTGCACCACTATAGTCTCTTCAGTAGGGGATTCTGTAATCAATTCGACCGAAAAATAAGGACTTTTTTTACTTAGAAGACTGAATTTATGGATCAAACTCCTGGAGAATCACTATTCACTTATTAAATTTACCCTCTATTATACATCGGGATAAAACATACTGGAACATATTCACATATTCCACCACTGTGGTGTTCCTCAGTAAGATGTAGTGTCCCAGTAAGAAGTAGTGTCCTCAGTAAGATGTAGTTTCCAATGCCAACTTCTCGACATGGGAGTACCTAAGTTCAGGGCCTACTAATGCATGACTAAGGTAATAGAAAACATGCTCTTGGAGCTTGTCATCCTACTAAACTAATACTACTCATATGGTCGACTACGACCTAGCCAGATACAATATAAAATTCTTGGTGTAATCTGGTGGACATAGTAAAGGAGCCGATAATAAAGCCTTATTTAATGCCTCAAAAGTGAGTTGTGTGGTTTCATCCCATAGGCATGTATTGCTTTAACAAGTGCATGAAACCCTTAGTTATCTTGACATAATTAAGTATGAAACGTCAAAGGAAATTGGATTTTCCTTACAGGCTATGAATTTTTTTGATGGAAGGAGGAGGAGGTAGATTTACAACAGCCTCAACTTTCAAAGGATCCACATCTATTCCTTTGTTTGACACAATGAACCCAAGTAACCTCCCTGACTTGACACAGAAAACACACTTGTGGGGATTCAAGTGTATTTTATAGTTCCTGCATCATTCAAGAATCATACAAAGATGGTATGGATGGTCCTTCCTCTTACGAGAATGGGAAGCAAATCATCCAAGTAGGGTTCAACAATATTTTTAATATCGTGGAAGGAAAATTTTATTGCCCGCTGGAAAGTAGCTCTGACATTTTTCAAACCGAAGGGAATTTTCTTGTATGAAAAGGTCCCCCAAGGACAGATGAAGGTTGTTTTATGCTTCTCTTTTGGCTTAATTTGAATTTGATTATACCTGAAAAACCTGTCCAAAAATGAAAAGACTTCACTTCCCGCACAAGCATCAATAATATGATCAAAGAAGGGCATGGCGTAGTTATACTTGGGACATGTTTTTTTTTAAATCATGAAAGTTAGTGGAAACACACATGGTCCCTTGTTTTTTATCAACATGAAAAGGATTGGATACCCATTCCTTTAGAGAAATCGGGCAAATGAACCTGACTTTCAGCAGTTTCTCCACTTCAGCCTTAACGGTTGCCGCTTTCCCCGAATTTACAGGTCTCAACTATTGTCGAACAAGTTTTGCGTCAGGATAGGTACAGATTTTGTGTTTGAATATAGATGGATCAATTCCTGGAATCTCCTTATATGACCCAGAAAATACGTCATTAAACTCTTTAAAGTTAGATGTATAGATGGCAATCTCCTTGTTGAGCCTCGAAATTGTATTTTATAATGGTTTTTTTTACATTAATTTCTGACCTATTTACCGTAATTTAATACCTATATGTTCAATAAGGTTTCCTTTTACTCTGTTTTATTAATTAGAAATATCGTAAATATAAAATAAGACAAATATGTTATTTTTATGTATCAAATGTAGTATTTTGCAAATAATAGATCTTTTGCACTCCATTCATCCCCTTCTTTCGGTCCTAAGTTCTGAATTAGATTTGATTGCATGTTAGTTTATTGGTTTGGATTACCTGTTTCTTCTGATCTTGCATGTGCAAATTGAAACCATGAAATAATCATCAACTTTAAAGTAATAATGTTTAAAGCAATAAGGTAATCATTATCTTTAAAGAATTGGTTTAACTTTAAGATGGAATNATGCCATATAAAGTAACACATAAAACTTATTAAAAAGTGGTAAATATTAATTGTTTGTTTAATACATTAAATCATGGCAAGGCACCTCACGTTGCATTTTATAATGCTCATAAAACATTTAAATTATCACCCCACATTTCTTTAATATTATGTGTGTCTTTTAACTATATCACATGGTTTCATACATAGTAACTTTATGGTATTACATTGCCTTCTTTAGTCAACATAACTATTTATTATATATGTGTAGGCCATGAAGTAATGCATGTATAGTGGAGGATTAAGCCATGCATCATGTGAGGGAGGCAAGCAACAAGAATGATGCACCCAATCAATGGAACTCAGCCATAGTTCAACAATATAGAACCCAACCATTAATTTGTCCAACAAACTAGCAGAAAATCCACTCAAAATCCGGATTTATGAACAAATCGTGGTTACAAGTCATCCGGACATTCATCCAAATGCCCATGCAGACCACGTGTTTTTAACAGACAGATGATTTTCAGGCTATATTTGTGGGAAAACAGAAGCGAAATTGAGAATTCTAGCACATGGGTTTTGTACAGAATAGGAAATGAGGAATTTTCGCCAAATTCATAGCCATTTGGGAGAAAATCGTGGTTCTCTGAAACCAATGTTTCCAGAAATTGTGGTTAGACATTTTCTGAATTCATGGGTAGTTGTTACAGCATTAATGAACCTCTATTTTGAGGAAGAGGTGGTCGACCTAATCTCCATTGTAATCATCTTATAAATACCTCTTTGGTTTTGAAGAGGAGGGGGAGAAAACTCTTTGTAAAACATTGCTTCAGTTTAATAAAATGTCTCTATTTCAGCTGTTGGTGATCATTCTTGTTTCTCTTTTAATGATCGATGACTGAGTAGCATAAGAACGCAGCCCTTGATTACTGAGAAGGACCCCTCAACAACCAGAGGTTTTATCTGTGTATATTCATCAGTTTCTTTTTATGGTTGTGGCTAAGTCATTTTGTTATATATATATATATTAAGTTTCCCTGTAAGTTATTTCATTTCTGCAAGCAAGAAGTTTGTTTTCTTGTAGGTGACACTTTGTTGTTTATTTCCTGCGTTTTTATGCAATTTTTGCCTTCAGAATCTAAACGAATGGCTAGTCATCCCTCTGTTGAGACTGTCGTTCAGCACTTTATTCATACTTAGATAGAATTTTAATTCATTTTCAGAATTTTTAGTATTTTGTTTTTGCAGAAATAGTTAGTTAAGGTAGAGGTTAATTTTCCAACATTCCACCATGTTATGTAGCTACTTGATATTCAAATCCACCTCTAACAATTCATATTTAGTTCTATATTAACACATATATTAATTATTTCAGTTTTAATGATGATAAAATCCATTTATATTCAACCTATATTTTACTGTTTAAGTGAAAAATAGTTCTGGTTTGAATAGAAGCAACATTGTTTTATTTTTGTTTATGACTTAGATAGTTTATGAGTTACTTTCATTTGTTTTCATGCCTAAAACCTAGATTAGCTTAAGCTTGTTTAAAATAATGTCATATAATTTGTTGAATATTAGTTTGTCTCCTTTCTGAAATAGGTTCAACATTCCATTTTCAATTTTCATTTGAGTCCATAATCAGTCCTTCATTTTCAGTTACACAACATTTCATTGTCTTAGACTTTGTTAGTTTCATTTCTTCAAGTTATTTCATTTCAATAGATGTAAACGATTAGTACTTAATTTCAAATTCAAACTTAATAGGTTCATTTAGATTTTAAAGATGCATTGGTTTTCAGTATTTTAAAGTTTGATGATAAAAGTTCACATAATCTAGTTTAGCGTAAGTTTACTTTTCAAATTGTAAATTAGTTGCATGATCTTTTTATAATTGGTTAACATTCTTTAGTTTATGGTATAGTTTGCTAAAGAGGTAGAGTAGAAGTATTTTGCTTTTCTGTTGTAGGTTTGCTTACAAATTGAATATATTTCCAGTTATTGTTTTGTACTTAGTTTTATATTTTATTATGAAGCTCCAAGTTTAGTTGGCTATGATTAGTTTACTGTTTTGCAATGCATTTATTTATGCTTTTCTTTAGAATAATTTTTTTTTTGCTTTCTACGAATCCACAGTTACTTGTTTTTCTTTCTATGAATTAGCAATTAAATAATTCATTGCTTTCCATAACTAAATTGCACTTGCATTCTTAGATAAGCATTTACTTATGCATACATGGAATAGTCTCCAATTTATAATCTAGATCAGATAATTTCCTACAAGTAGTTAATTTTTCTCTCATTAGTTAAGTCGTTTTTGGACCAAGCGACTGCTTTCTAGAATAGATTAGCATAGTGTTAGACTAGTTTGAATCTCAGTTATTAATCAGTTTCCTGCCTGTATAGAATACATTAGATTAGATTTTAAATTATAGTCATTTTTCAAGTTCTTAGTTAATTTCATGTTTTCATAGATAGATTAAATTCTTGTATTTGAATTATGAAAGTCATGCATGTAGATTAAAATCATATAGTTGCATGTTAACGAATTTGCATCTTTAGTTAGCTTAGGTTAAGCCTTCAATCCTGCACATATAGTGTTTGCATCTCACAAGCTCCCTTCCTGGGTTGACAATTAAGTGTTGAATTAGATAGTGCATATTTTACCAAACATTTTGCGCCATTGCCGAGGAGGTGCTAAAGGGATTGGAGTCTAGGTAGATAGGGGTAGATAGGTTGCATTTGCATTACACAACAAGGGGGAGGGGATAATGATAAGATGAGAGGTAAGAACCTACGCATCCACTATAGTGGGGTGTCCCAAGTCCTTGTTGTCCTATTTTCACACAAGTGCATTTACTTCATGCAAAGTTTGATTTATTTCCTTTAAGTGTACTTTTCTTTCTACAAACATAGGTAGTTTACTTTCCCATCATTAGGTGTATTTTTCTTTCAGCAAACGTAGATAGTTTACTTCGTCATAGTTTAATTTCATATATGTGTGCCTTGCAAGTTTAGGTAGTTTACTTTCCTTCCATTTACTCTTATACAAGTGTGTTATCTCTTCAGCAAGCTTAGGTGAACTGCATTCAGATTTGTTATGTTCGATTAATTTTTTTTAGGTGTGTTTATGTTTGTGATAAGGTCTTTTCTTTTCAAGTGTGTGATATGTTTTGTAACTAAATTCTAAAGTAAAGAAAAATATAAACATAAAAATAAATTTTTTTGGGGTGCTGTAAGAACCCCGAAGACTAATCATTCTGTGAAGCAGGACCTATAAACCAACAAAATGGATTCAAAGGTGCTCATTAGCAAGAGAGAATTTTCTCAAATCCTAGCAATAGCTGGGATCTCGATCTCTCAAGAAGAAAAGATATTGATAGCAGTTTAGATCTTATCAACATCTCCCAAAATAACAGACAAACTAAAATCCCAATAACTACAAAAATATGTTCTTTGCAAGACTGCAAAAGAAGCTGATACATTGGGGATTACATCCGAAGGAGAGCAACAAAAAACTAAAGAGTTCTCCACATGCAAGCTAATAGATCCATCATGTGCTCAAACAACTGCTCAATTAGAAGAAGAGGATCTGTATGACATAGAAAAGGAAGGTGAGTATGAAGACTACATCAAAATATGGTTTCAGGAGGTAACTCGACTGCAATACCATTCCTTCTTTCGACACTTGTTAATGCAAAGAAAAGTAAGTTGGTTAAACTTCCACATTCAAGTAATCACTGCAACAATCTGTTCATATGTGGATAAAGGTATAATTCTTATTTTGCTTCTCACTTGGTTTCATTGGAAAATATCATATACTTGAATAAACACGTTTTCTTTCTTCTCAGGGAAGGGAAATATGTATATAAATAAAAGGTTGCATTCTTAGTTTAGGGAATAATGCAACTTTGTTTTTTGTTTTTTTTTTTCAAATAAAAGAACTAAGAAAAAGATCACGTTAATGACTAAACCAAAACAATCCTACATAATTATTCATTTTCATAGATGTATATTTCTTATTATACCAGTTACTTAAGACCAACTTTAAATATCATGGGGATTTGTCATAAATTAAGGTCCATCTAAAACCTAGAGGTCACTCGTACATCCTAGCTTCTTTATTAGGTCATGTTATTTAAGCATCTTTACTATAGGGTAGCATACGGGTGAATGAAATTCCTAGTTTGAGGGGAACACTACTACAACTATATATGAAAGAGACGAGATTTGGGACTAGAGACACCTTTCATTCATTATCTTATGGCTTCTTCCACTTTACACTAAATCCATCAATCCTGTGTATCTTTGATTCGGTATATTCCTCTTGCAGCCTTTATTTTGGTTCCATGATAATAATAATAATAAAAAACTAGTTGTCTTTCAACCCATATACCATCCCACCCTGTAACATAGTTTTCAGAGCTACTCCGCCACCACTCCTTCATAGGCAAATTTATTTGTTGAATATCTATAGGGAGTGGATATTTGGGACAAGACCCTCTGATAGAAAATGGGTTTAAGAGGTTAACCCGTCGGGTTACTGAACAGGCTCGCTGGCAGCGGGTACCAACCTGTGGTATGACCAGGTAAACCCGACGGGGTATTGAATAGGCCTGACTGAAAAAGGAGAATCTTCCTGGGAAGGATAGTTTGTTAAAAAGAGAGAGAAAAAGTCTAATAATAATAAGAATAAGAATAATATATATCTATGAAAATGTCTCTGTGATAATAAAGGTTGTTGTGGCTCTATTGGAGGAAGGTATGCATGGTTGATTTAAGGAAAATGAACTCCATCAATCTGCTATTTGAGAATGTTTGTAAGTTGCACTTAAGACTCTGTTGTCTAAATTCATACCATACCTAGGATATCACTATCCTAGAAGTGAGACCCATAAACTTAGGAGTCTAATGAACTTGAAATGCAAACTTTGTCCATAATTACTTGAATAATGATATACCTTTGAGAAGTAGCATGGATGACCAATTTCTTATAGGCTTTACTGACTATCTATACCGTCATGTTTTCTATTTTAACTCAGTCTTAATTCATTCATGGCACGAGGACGTGCCATACCTTCGGTCTAGGGGAGGGAGTCTCAATTTATAGGGTATTCATCATAATGAATTATTACTAGTGGCCGAATTGTATGCATTAAGAAATATTAACTAATATGAAGTTGTTTTGGTCATCTCCTAACATAAAAAAAAATTTCTCTAAGTTCTAGTTTTCATGTAGTAATAAAGATGACTTCGTTTTGCTGAACAATTGCCTATAAACTATTTATGATCAAGCAGAGTTTTTGATTAAATAAAATACCACTTCCGATTCATTCATGGCACGGGGACGTGCCATACCTTTGGTTTGGGGGTATGATGGGCCTCGAAATTATCTTTTATAATGGTTTTATTTACATTAATTTCCGACCTATTTACTGTAATTTAATACATCTATATTCAATAAGGTTGTCCTTTACTCTGTTTTATTAATTAAAATCTTGTAAATATAAAATAAGACAAATATGTTATTTTTATGTATTAAATGCAGTATTTTTCAAATAATAGACGTTTTGCACTCCATTGATCCCCTTCTTTTGGTCCTAAGTTCTTAATTAGATTTGATTGCATGTTAGTTTACTGGTTTCGCTTACCAGTTTCTTCCGATCCTACATGTGCAAATTGAAACCATGAAATAATCATCAACTTTAAAGTAATAATGTTTAAAGTAGTAAGGTAATCATTAGCTTTAAATAATTAGTTTAACTTTAAGATGAAATTATTTAAAGTGATAATGTTTTCATGCCATATAAAGTAACACATAAAACTTATTAAAAGTGGTAAATATTAATTGTTTGTTTAATACATTAAATCATGGAAAGGAACCTCCCGTTGCATTTTATCATGCTCATAAAACATTTAAATTATTACCCCACCTTTCTTTAATAGTATGTGTGTCTTTTAACGATATCACATGGTTTCATACATAGTAACTTTATGGTATTACGTTGCCTTCTTTATTCAACATAACTATTTATTATATATGTGCAGGCCATGAATTAATGCACGCACAGTGGAGGATTAACACATGAAGCATGTGAGGGAGACAAGCAATAAGAATGACGCTCCCAATCAATGGAACTCAACCACAGTTCAATAATCTAGAACCCAACCATCAATTTGTCCAACAAACTAGCAGAAAATCCGATCAGAATCTGGATTTATGAACAAATCTTGGTTACAAGTCATCCGGACATTCATCCAGATGCCCATGCAGGCCATGTGTTTTTAACAAATAGTTGATTTTTGGGATAGATTTGAGGCAAACAGAATCAAAATTGAAAATTATGGCACATGGGTTTTGTGCAGAATAGGCCCATTTTCGCCAAATTCATATCTATTTGGGAGAAAATCGTGGTTCTCTGAAACCAACTTTTTAAGAAATTATGGTTGGTCATTTTCTGAATTTGTGGGTAGTTGTTACAATAGTAATGAACCTTTATTTTTAGTAAGAGGTGGTTGACCTAATATCCATTGTAATCATCTTATAAATACCTCTTTGGTTTTGAAGAGGAGGGAGAGAAAACTCTTTGTAAAACTTTGCTTCAGTTTAATAAAAAATCTATATTTCAGCTATTGGTGATCATTCTCGTTTCTCTATTAATGATCAGTGACCGAGTAGAGTAGGAACCCAGCCCCTAATTGTTGAGAAGGGCCCCTCAACAACCAGAGGTTCTATTTGTGTATATTCATCAGTTTCTTTTTATGTTTGTAGATAAGTCATTTTGTTTATATATATATATTAAGTTTTTCTTGTAAGTTATTTCATTTTTGCAAGAAAGAAGTTTTGTTCCCTATAGGTGACACTTTGATGTTTATTTCCTGAGTTTTTATGTAATTTTTTCCTTCAAAATCCATACGATCAGCCAGTCATCTCTTTGTTCGAACTGTCTTTTCACCCTTCTATTTGTCCCTCTATGCAGACTGTTTTTCAACCTTTTGTTCATCCCTTTGTGCAGACTGTTTTTCAGCCTTCTGTTTGCACCTTAATGTAGACTGTCGTTCAACACTTTATTCCCACTTAGACAAAATTTTAATTCATTTTTAGAATTTTTAGTATTTTGTTTTTGCAGAAATAGTTAATTAAAGTAGAGGTTAATTTTCCAGCATTCCACGATGTTGTGTAGCTAGTTGGGATTCGAATCCACCTCTAACAATTCATATTTAGTTCTATATTAACACATAAATTAATTATTTCAGTTTTAATCATGATAAAATCCATTTATATTCAACCTATATTTTACTGTTTAAGTGAAAAATAGTTCTAGTTTGAATAGAAGCAACATAGTTTTATTTTTGTTTATGACTTAGATAGTTTATGAGTTACTTTCAATTGTTTCCATGCATAAAATCTAGATTAGCTTAAGCTTGTTTAAAATATTGTCAGATAATTTGTTGAATATTAGTTTGTCTCATTTCTGAAATAGGTTCAGCATTGCATTTTTAGTTTTTATTTGAGTCCATAATCAGTCTTTCATTTTCAGTTACACAACATTTCATTGTCTTATACTTTGTTAGTTTCATTTCTTCAAGTTAATTCATTTCAGTAGATGTAAACGATTAGTACTTAGTTTCAAATTCAAATTTAATATGTTCATTTAGATTTTAAAGATGCATTGGTTTTCAATATTTTAAAGTTTGATGATAAAAGTTCACATAACCTAGTTTAGCGTAAATTTACTTTTCAAGTTGTAAATTAGTTGCATGATCTTTTTATGATTGGTTAACATTCTTTAGTTTATGGTATAGTTTGTTGAAGAGGTAGAGTGGAAGTATTTTTTTTTCCTGTTGTAGGTTTCCTTGCAGATTGAATATATTTCCAGTTATTGTTTTGTACTTAATTTTAGATATGATTATAAAGCTCCAAGTTTAGTTTCCTTTGATTAGTTTACTGTTTTGCAACGCGTTTATTTACACTCGGTCTTTAGAATAATATTTGCTATACTTTCTATGAATTCACAGTTACTTGTTTTTCTTTCTTCGAATTTGCAATTAAATAATTCATTGCTTTCAATAAATCAGTTGCACTTGCATTTACTTATGCATACATGGAATAGTCTCCAATTTATAATATAGATCATATAGTTTTCTGCAAGTAGTTAGTTTTGCTCTCATTAGTTAAATCGCTTTCGGACCAAGCGACTGCTTTCTAGAATATATTAGCATAGCGTTAGACTAGTTTGAATATTAGTTATTTATCAATTTCCTTCCTTTATAGAATACATTAGATTAGATTTGAAATTATAGTCACTTTTCAAGTTCTTAGTTAATTTCTTATTTTCATAGATAGATTAAATTCTTGCATTTGAATTATGAAAGACATGCATGTAGATTAAAATCATATAGTTGCATGTTAGTGCATTTGCATCTTTAGTTATCTTAGGTTAAGCCTTCAATCCTGCACATATAGTGTTTGCATCCCACAAGCTCCCTTCCCGCATTGACAATGAAGTGTTGAATTAGATAGTGCATATTTTACCCAACATTTTGGTGCCATTGTCGTGGAGGTGCTAAAGGGATTGGAGTATAGGTAGATAGGGGTAGATAGGTTTAATTTACATTACACAATAAGGAGGAGGGGATAATGGTAAGACAAGAGGTAAGAACCTACGCATCCATTATAGTAGGGTGCCCCAAAGCTTTTTTGTCTCATTTTCGCACAAGTGTGTTTACTTCACGAAAAGTTTGATTTATTTCCCTGTTCAAGCCTGGAAAATCGTAGGTAACAACAGCTAGGGATTCTCCCCAGTAAACATTCCCAACTAGCCCGCTATTGTTTTGTATGGGGAATCCGTGCGGTTTACGGTCCAGCTACCATAGGTCAAGTAACAAATTAAAAGGTTTTACAGGTTACAGCCCAGTCCACCATATATATTTTTAGTTTTTTGCGTTTAAGTATGATGTGCAAGTGCCTATCTAAAATTGTAGATTGATAGAGATAACGAGGAGTGTCACAATGTGATGCACGGGTTCTTAACTCTTGTTTTAACTCTCTCGCGTCTAAATCACACACAACAAGAAACTAAAATCAACTAATTAACCTATCCCTAGGGAGCAAAAGTATCAGTTATCAATGAGTAATGTATTTCTGTGCATGCATTAAGAAAGATTACATATAGTTGTTACTTATTTTATAACACATGAACATTAATAGATATATGAACAACAAGATAGCTTATTGTTTATGAAAACCTTCATTACCCGCAGTGGAAATTTCACAGAATAAACTAGAGTGCATTCATAACATGAACATAGATTCAATGAGTTGGAACAATCTCACAGTTAATGGACATAAGCTGAAAACGAAATAGTTCACATTCAACGAATCCATAGCACAGTATTTGAAACATTCCACCAAGCTTTCTCCAGCAGGAAAATTGTAATTCTTTATTGCAAAAGGAAATAGTTCTTCTTACAACATACTCTCACAAATCTATCTGGAAAAAAGTCTCTCATTACATCTAAACTCTCCTTTATTTATACAAAAAGCAGAAACTTTGGGCTACCCCTCAATGACCTTTGGGCTACCCCAACCTTTCAGTTCTAAATTTTTTTTCTTGTAGTATGTGCCCGTAATTTATACAACATGTTATATTTTAAATTAAAATTTAAGAGCACTTTATGAAGAGGGACCAGCTTGGTCGCTGATGAGATTTTCCCAAGCCTGGGCCTCTGCTATTATCGATCTGCTCAATAATCTGTTGGTCCTTTTGAGATCCTGTTAATCTCAGACTTTCACTTTCTTCTTTTCTTTTCTTTATCTCTGCTTCCTCTTTTGCGGCTCTCTTTCTTTCTTCTTCTTCATTCTTCAGCCAACTCTATGTCATAAACATAGCATGTTCTTAGGCCGTTAAGCTTTTACCAAAATAACAAAAAATGTATCAAGCTATTTACCTCTTCCATATAATTTTTGTAAAAATAAACTATACACAATATTAATGCATGAAAAGGAACACGACAAGGTAAAAAGAAAATCCTATGGTTATGCTTAAAACCCTGTCCGTAACCAAAATGACAACCCTGATAGCAAAGATTCTTCATCTTAATCTAGGTCGGATTTGAACTAACTTGAAATCCTCTGATACAAGCATGAACCACATTTTCGCTACTACTAATCTCCAAAACACCAGACTCTGTATTGTGCTCCTTGTCGTGGAAAAACCTCGGTAAAATTTATAGGCGGGAAAAAACCTTATCGACAGGCGAAAGCACTAAGAATCGGGCGGATAGTTCATAGGACAGTCGCAATGGCGGAAGAAATAAAGATTATGGGTTCCGCGGTCAAATAATATCTGTTGGCATTGAAAAATCTAAGCACCATGCGTTGGTGATTTAAACCTCAACACTTCCGCAGTATCGACACTCCCAAACACTAAACACCACCAATAGTTACGCGTTGGAGATTGGAACCACTAACGACTAATGCGTCGGTGGTGCAAAGGACTAAATATTGGATAAATAATCTGAATGACAACCGCAATGATGGATAAAAAAGTGACTGTGGGTTCCCTGGATCACAAAACCATTGGCGATCAGAACAACTAATAACTCATCAAAACTTCAAGACACAAAATACTCTGCATTTTTGGTGATACAAACAACAAGCCCCCTGAAATAGCAGCGTCATAGAGGACTAAACCTACGACCGTTAGTCAAAAAAAATTCTGATAGTGAAAATAAAAAAACAGTCATCGAAAAATCAAAAGGTTTGATCAATAAGGCCATGGATTCGGCGAGGATAAAAACTGTCCGTCGGGACGCTCATTGTTTCCCTTCTGAAACGTCGATGGCATAGATAACTAATGCCCCGACGCAAACATTAACAGACCTCTGACAGCAAAAAATCATCAAAAAATCAAAATTTATACGTTCAAACAAAAAAGGACTCCATGGTTTCCACGATGTCGATGAGAAAGATGATAGTGTTAGATCATTCAACTCCCGAAACAGTGACAAAAAATAGTTAACTGAGCTTCCGACGATCAATTTCTCACGCGGAGAAAAATGGACTTCCAGGAAAGATTTAAAGAAATTTAACAAAATAAATCAACAAACCTGCTAGACAAAATCAAAAGGAGGGTCCAAATTTTTTAGAAATTTGGGAAAAGTTGCAGCTGCAACAATTGGCGACTACCTGGTGAACACAGATCTCTGGACAATTTCTTCTTTAAGTAACAGATTGTTTGACAATAAATACCAACAAGTTGAATTCTTCTAGATGTCTGGATTTCCCAGATGGAAGATGTATGTACTTTTAATCATTAATGATAGTCCAATTTAAGGAAAAAGGAAACCAAGATTTCAAAGTCTAAATAACTCTTTTGAGGCTAGGGATATGAATTTCATTTTTAACTCTGTCTTTAGGTGGCTCCCAGCTTGGGCACCACAGGATTGTAACATATGGTAAACAAAAATATTCATTTGTTACTCATTCCCATGCCATTTTGCACTTTTGTGCTTTTGGACTTTTTTGTCCTTTCTGAGTCCTCCTGCATGCCTTCTTTCTGTATTTTTTATTCAGGCTCCTCTATCCATAGTGTCCTTTTGTGTTAGAGATGTATTTATTTTTCAGCTCACGGATGGAGAAGAACTTTGGAAATCTTGTACTCATATGGTTCAGTACTTTGTTTTGATACATATTGCTTTCTTAGGAGTTTTTTTACTCTTATTTGCCTTTTGGCTTTCAATTCTTGGCATGGGATTTTTTTAAGTATAATATACTCATTCCCATGCTTCCTCTCCATGGGTCTTTTTCTATCACCCCCCTAAGACATTTTTAATGTGAAATGGGTGGAGCCTCGAAATAGTATTCCATACCTTTTGATCCTGAGTTATTTTACAAGGATTAAGTAGGAATTCAATGTGTTCATAGCCAATTAGGAAAACTGCTAGACTAGAAAAAGTTCTTTCAAATAAATCAATAGTACACAGTCTCATAATCAAAGATTTTAGTTAATCAATAATTCTGATGAACTCCATGCAACCAAATGTTGTGCTTTTTATTGAAATCAATCAAACCCTAACTAAAACCAAACAAAATAAAATAAATCTAAAACAACACAAAGAAATCGGTTTATTTATGTACAAGATAACCAAGAAATAAAAATCAAGAAAAATAAGGTTTGAAAACCAAACCATTAACTGGTAAGTTCTCTTCCCATTCCTGCAAATATTGCAACTTGTAAGTTGAGGGGCCAAGCTTAGCTGCAATATGAAAAGGGCCTACCCATAACTGTTGAAACTTAGTGTGCTTCCCCTTTTCATCATACGGATGATCCCACTTAAGAACCAGATCTCCCACTTTGAATTCCTTATTTCCAGCTTTATGCTTATCAAACCAATGTTTCACTACTTCTTGTTGATGCTTAAATCATTCTCTAGCTTTGGACCTAGACTCCTCCGACTTCAAAAGATTATATATTCTAATCTGTAGGATTTCATTATCGATACCTCTAGACTCCATAGCTAATATAGAAGAAGGTAACATAATCTTGGAAGGAATAATAGCTTCTTTTCCATAAACAAGGGTGTATGGTGACACACCTAAGGAATTCTTGGGTGTGACCCTATCAGCCCAAAGAGCATTAGGTAGCGCTAAGTGCCAACTTCTCTGATTTTCTATCACAATTTTCTTTAGAATTCTAATCAAATTCTTATTTGTAGACTTTGCCAAACCATTTCGTTGTGGGTAATAGTTTGCAGAATAATGCAACTTAATTCCTCTTTCATTAGCAAAAGCAGTTAATTTAATAGAAGAAAAATAAGTAGCATTATCAAAAACCAGGGAAATTGGTACCCCAAACCTGGTCATAATGTGATCTTGTAAGAAATCCATGATATATTCATTCACTTTGCGTAACGGAATGGCCTCAACCCATCTGGTGAAGTAGTCAGTTGCCGTCAAAATGTATTTATGCTGCAAGGAAGAATTTGGTTGTATCTCCCCAATGATATCAATACCCCATTGCTCGAATGGTTCTGTTATCATCACTAGTCTTAAAGGCCCTGTTTCTTTGGCTTGTCTTCCAACACACCTCTGGCACACATCACACTTTCTGACATGAGCATGAGCATGTTTAAACAGTGTGGGCTAGTAATATCCAGCTCTAAAAATCTTATGGGCTGTTGTATCTCTGGAAAAATTACCTCCTGCAGGCCCATAATGTAATTCTATTATGACCTTCTTTGCATCTTCTTGTTTTAAGCACCTGAGAAGAACTCCATCATAATTCTTTTTGAATAATACTCCATCAATGATCTGATATGAAGCTAGTTTAAGGCATAATTCTCTTCGTTGTTTGGAATTCCAATGTTCTGGAAAATATCCTTCTTGAAGTTAATGAACAAGGTCTCGGTACCAGGAATATGGAGTTGTGAATAGAGGACATACATCCACCATATGTAACTCAGCTTCATTGTCCCAAGTGTTTTCTTCATTGTCTTTACCTTCATCCATTAGTTTACATAGTCCTTGCACTTTAAATATAGATGTTGGTTTGAATTCAAGGTCATATTCTTGTAAAGCTATTACCCAGTTGCCTCTTCTTTCTCCTAATTCCTTTTGTACAAAAAGAGATCTTATAGCTGGGTGTGGAACTATTACCTTAGTACGGTTCTTAAGTATGTATGGTTTGAATTGCTTCACTACTTTGAAAACTACATAAGATTGTTTATCAATAGTTGGATAGTTCAATTCAGCTCCCTCCAGACCAGTGCTCATAAATGATATAGGGTACTCATCTCCCCCATCTTCCTTCTATGTAAGCACCGCTACCAATGAATCATCGGATGCGAAAGTGTACAAAATAAAATCTTTTTTGAAATTTGGACTTTTGAGAGATGGTGCATGAGAAACAGATGTCTTTATATTACTGAATGCATTCTTCTCCACATCATTCCATTTGAATTGTACACTTTGTTTAACCATCTGCTGCAAAGGTTTGACAATTTGAGCAAAATCTGGTACAAACCTTCGCACAAAATTAATTGTCCCCATAAATGATTGCATACCTTTTTTGTTATGGGGTAAAGGGATCTGTTCTATGGATTTAATCTTTTTTGGGTCTATGGAGATCCCTTTCTTAGAAACAACGTGACCCAGTAGCTTTCCTTCTATGACCGCAAACACGCATTTCTTAGGATTTAGTGAAATACCATATTTTCGACAATGCTCAAAAATTTGTCTCAGATGGAATGCATGTTCCTCTCTCTTTTTTAAAACTATCATGACATCATCAAGATATACCACAACACTACAGCCAATCAGACCGTGGAAATCTATATCCATGGCCCTCTAGAAAGTAGCTCTAGCATTTATGAGTCCAAAGGGCGTTCTCCTGTAAGCAAAAGTTCCCTACTTGGTTATGAATGTAGTTTTTATCCTAACACTTGATTGTAACCAGAGAATCCATTTAATAATGAAAATAATTCAGAACCTAAAACCATCTGCAATATTTGTTCCATGGGTGGAACTGGATAGTTATCTTTATCTAAAGCACAATTGAGGTTTCTAAAATCTACACAGATCCTGATTTCTCCGGATTTTTTTATTACTGGCACCAATTCGAAACCCACTCTGAATGTCTGACTTTGAATATAATTTTAGCATCCAACAATTTTTTTACTTCACTCTGAATCAGAGGTTATAGCTTTGGATGCATCTTCCTTAAATGTCGTTGGTAAGGCTTAACTCCAGCTTTAATCGGGATGACATGTTGAATAATCCTTATGTCATATGTTTTAAGCTCTTCATATGTCCAAGCAAACACATCTTTGTACTGTTTGAACAGACTAATGAACTTACTCCTTTCACCTGGAGAACAGCACTTTCCCAAATTTACATATCTAGGTTCAACTTCAATCCCCAAATTTATTAGCTCAATTTGCAAGGATGAGCTATGAGTCTTGACATTCGCTGGCTTTCTGAACTTGTTGTTTAAGTCAAACATCCGTTCCAAGGTTCTAACTCCCTTAGGAATAAAATTCCCAAATTTTAATTCTGCTTGATCTTCTTCATCATCTATTATTGCTCCTTCAAAAGTCTCATCATTCATCAAGCATTCCAAAATTTGTTGATCATGGTCAAAAACCCATAAATTGGTGATCATATCTAGAATAGAAGGCCTGAAAAGTAATTCAATAGAGCATCTATTATTAGAAGGTACTAGCCTTGCAGCTGAGGTAGCTAGTAAATTAGCTGCTACATTCTTTAATCTAGGAATGGATATGATATTGAATGCATGAAAGTTTATAAGAAAATCCCAAACTTTGTTTTGATAGGCTTTTAAATGTGGTGAAATACAATGTATCTTATTTCGAATTTGCTTAACAACAATTTCAGAGTCCCCATATACTTTCATATTTTTCACTTTTAGGTCTATTGCCTTTTTCAGTCCCTGAACTAGTGCTTCATACTCGGCTGTATTATTTGTACATTCAAACTTTAATCTACAAGAAAGAAAATGTTTATTTTTCTTTGGATTAGTCAGGACATAGCCAGCTCCTGATCCTTCCAACTTTTTAGATCCATCAAAATAAAGGGCCCAAAACTATCTACTTCTACTGGACTTGAATTAAAAACTTCATCTGAAACTAAATCTACTATTTTACAGTCAATCTCATCAGCCTGTGAAAATTGAAGGAGATCGAGCTGGGTGTCCGGTGAACTGCTGGCTTCTTCAGCTTGGTAATTTCCTGGCTCTAGTCCAATGAAGTAATTTCCCAACATAGAATTCACTAGTTCATTTTTTCCCTCCAACTGAGTAACATTGTACTTCATCTTAGGCTCTCTTAATATTTTTGTCTGATTGGGACTTCCCTTATGAGGAAACCACAAATGTGACCAATCTGATGTGAAGTATCCATCTAGCCTTATCGACCAGTCTCGACTCAAAACAAGTCCATAAACATCAGGTATGTCTGCTACTACAATATCGATGTACTAACATACCTTCTCATTTGCAGATAAGCGAATTAGAACATCTTCCATTTCTCCTATTACTTTCACAACTACCCTGTCTAATTGAATAACCTGCCAAGTGGATGGTTTAGGCTGTCCATTAATTCTCTTGTAGACTGAAAGTGGCATAACATTTATTGATGCCCCTGATTCTACTAAATAGTTGTGCACATTATAGTTTAAAATCTCAAAAGTTAGGAGAAATGGTGGGGTTTTAAACTTAGAATTACCTCCCACACTTGCTTCAACAACTTCTTCTTCAGGTTGGTTGTCAATAGGAAGCTCTTCTTCTAGTACTTCAAGTGCTTTTAACAATTTTTCTTTCAACTGAGGTACATTACACATTTCAAATAATGAGATATTTTCCTTAGCCTTTTTAATGTCTTCCACAATATCATGCCCCATCTCAGGTGCTTTGAGATTGTTCTTGACATTATCAACCTTGTCTTCAATAGGCTTAATAGGCATGTTAATCTTCTCAGGATCTTGACTTGTAATGGTAAATTCTGGTATTTTACCATTTGTAGTGTTCTTCTTTATTTTCTTCATATTTTCTTGAAGTTTCTTGATCTTCGGAAGTATTGAATTGTCTTCTTTCAACAAACCCTAACTTCTTGTTGTCACATTAGTTTCTGATGTTTCCTCTTGTTTTAGAGAACCTTCCTCTTCTATATCAAACAATGAGACACAATCCCATAAAACCAGAGTATCCTCCTCATTTTTTTCTGTGGATTGATTGTCCTTTTCTTCCTCCTTATCAGTTTCTGTTAATTTGGAGTCCAATAACTGATTCATTACCAACGTCATAGAATTTATCCATTGAGGGAAATTCTTCTCAGAATAAGGCTGTTGATGAAAAGTACAAAAATTATCCATACCTACATCAGTTAAAGTCAATTCTGAAGGGCTATGTGGAGGTGGTTTAGATTGATTATTGTCCTCCCTCCTTTTATAGTAAGGCTTATATGATTTATTAGCTTCCTTTTATTTTTCCAAATCTATTACTCTGTTAGATAGCTTCTGCATCATCTTCACCATCCCTTCAAAATCCCGTGATCGCTCATCCTTAGGCTTAGTCAGTAATAAAGGTTTCTTACCAAAAAAAATTTCTTCCGACTACACACGATAGTTTTCTATGCTCTCCATCTCAACCTCTACCCTTTCAGCCTCTTCATAGGTTTTTGATAATGTAGGTTTGACTGATATCTTAGAAAACATGTCCAAGTCAGGCCCTAGAGCTGAAGTATAATATTCAATCAGAGCATTTTCAGATGGCTTATCAGCTGCTGTAAACTTTTTAAGATAAGCAGCAAATCTTTGAGTGAAATTATGCACTTTCTCCTTCCTTTCTTTCTTTAAAGCGCATAACCCTTTCATTAAAGCTGCATGAGTTTTCTGAACTGCATATTTACTTCGAAATATTCTCTCAGTTGTGTCCTAGTCTGTGATTGAATTTGCAGGAAGAGAAAAATACCATGAGGCTGCTGCTCCTTTCAGGGTGTGTGGAAACAATCTACAGACCACATCTTCATGCTCTCCTGCTCGTACTCCTTCTATAGCCAAGTAAAAACTTTGCAAATGATTATCTACCAGAATTTTTTCACTTGGGTCAAACTTAGGCAACATTTTTTCAAAAGCTTGAGGCAAATCATGCAAGCGAGCTATTAGGTTTAAAGGTGACCTAGCCTTCCAAGCAAGTGGTGGATTTGGTTGGTTTGCATTTACACAAGCCATGATTTTGAGTGGAGAATGAGTGGTGACTGAATAGGGGTCCGACAAGGTGAACAGTAAGGTGAATCTGGGTCCATATGATTCAAAGGTTGGTCAACTTCTTGTAAGGCTGCTTCTACCAGTTCTTCAAGATCTTCTACCAACACTGAATCTTCTAACTTAGGGCGATCTTTCTTCTGATATTCTCTTCTGGGTAAGATAGAAATGATAGGTAATCCTCCAATCTTTTTCGCATATTCCCTAGTGATTGTTCTTAAATCCTCAACCACTTCATTATCGACAGAATACAGATTCTCTTTCCCTTTCTCTTCAGGAGTTGGATTGTGAAACAAATTACTTTCAGAACTGTCACCGGTGGAGCAATTTCAAGGAAATGAGTTTCCTTGGCCAACCATGCACTGGTGGCCCTCCTTCTTGCGCCAAAAATTGTTGAGGCCTAGAAAATCACAAGTAACAATAGTTGGGGATTCTCCCCAGTAAACGTTCCCTACTAGCCCGCTACTATTTGGTATGGGGAATCCATCCGGTTTACGGTTCGGCTACTGTAGGTCAAGTAACAAATGAAAAGGTTTTACCAGTTACGGCCTGGTCCATCGTATATATTTTTAGTTTTTTGTGTTTAAGTATGATGTGCAAGATCCTATCTAAAATTGTAGATTGATAGAGATAACAAGGAGTGTCACAATGTGATGCACAGGTTCTTACCTCTCGTCTTAACTCTCTCACATCTAAATCACACACAACAAGAAACTAAAATCAACTAACTAACCTATCCCTAGGGAGCAAAAGTATCAGTTATCAATGAGTAATGTATTTCTGCGCATGCATTAAGAAATATTACAAATATTTGTTACTTATTTCAGAACGCATGAACATTAATAGATATATGAACAACAAGATAGCTTATTGTTTATGAAAACCTTCATTACTCACAATGGAAATTTCGCAGAATAAACTAGAGTGCGTTCATAACATGAACATAGATTCAATGAGTTAGAATGATCTCACAGTTAATGGACATAAGCTAAAAATGAAATAGTTCACATTTAACGGATCCATAGCACAACATTTGAAACATTCCACCAAGCTTTCTCCAGCAAGAAACTTGTAATTATTTATTGCAAAAGGAAATAGTTCTTCTCACAACATACTCTCACAAATCTATCTGGGAAAAATTCCCTCGTTACATCTAAACTCTCCTTTATTTATACAAAAATCAAAAACTTTGGGCTGCCCCTTGATGACCTTTGGGCTGCCCCAACCTTTGAGTTCTAAATTTTTTGTCTAGTAGTATGTGCCCATATTTTATACTAACATGTTATATTTTAAATTAAAATTTAAGAGCACTTTATGAAGAGGGACCAGCTTGGTCGCTGATGAGCTTTTCCCAAGCCTGGGCCTCTGCTATTATCAATCTAATCAATAATCTGTTGGTCCTTTTGAGATCTTGTTAATCTCAAACTTTCACTTTCTTCTTTTCTTTTCTCTATCGCTGCTTCCTCTTCTGTGGCTCTCTTTCTTTCTTCTTCTTCATTCTTCAGCCAACTCTCTATCATAAACATAACATGTTCTTAGGAGGTTAAGCTTTTACCAAAATAAAAAAAACTGTATCAAGCTATTTACCTCTTCCATATGCATTCTGTAAAAATAAACTATACACAGTATTAATGCATGAAAAGGAACACGACAAGGTAAAAAGAAAATCCTGCGATTATGCTTAAAACTCTGTCCACAACCAAAATCACAACCATTATAGCAAAGATTCTTCATCTTAATCCAGGCTGCATCTGAACTAACTCGAAATCCTCCGATACAAGCATGAACCACATTTTTGCTACTGCTAATCTCCAAAACACCAGACTCTGTACGGTGCTCCTCATCATGGAAAACCCTCAGTAAAAGGTATAGGTGGGAAAAAACCTTATCGGTGGGCGGAAGCACTAAGCATCGGGCTAATAGTTCACAGGACAACCGCAACGACGAAATACATACAGACTACAGGTTCCGTGGTCAAATAAAATCTGTCGGCGTCGAAAACTCTAAGCATTATGCGTCGGCGATTTAAACCTCAACACTTCCGTAGTGTCGGCACTTTTCCCTTAAGTGTACTTTTCTTTCTGCAAACGTAGGTAGTTTATTTTCCCATGGTTAGGTCTATTTTTCTTTCTGCAAACGTAGATAGTTTACTTTTCCATAGTTTAGTTTCATATACATGTGCCTTGCAAGTATAGGTAGTTTACTTTCCTGCCATTTACTCTTATAAAAGTGTGTTGTCTCTTCAGCAAGCTTAGTTGTTGCATTTAGATTTGTTACATTCGATTCATTTTTTTTAGGTGTGTTTATGTTTGTCATAAGGTATTTTCTTTTCAAGTGTGTAATATGTTTTGTAATTACATTCTAAAGTAAAGAAAAAATTAAAAAATTAAAAAAAAAAAATTGGGTGCTGTAAGAACCCCATAGATTAATCATTGTGTGAAGCAGGACCTATCAACCGACAAAATGGATTCAAAGGTGCTCATTAGCATGAGAGAACTTTCTCAAATCCTAGAAATAGCTAGGATCTCGATTTCTCAAGAACAAAAGATAATGACAGCAGTTGAGAGCTTATCAACCTCTCCCAAAATAACTACAAAAAGATGTTCTTTGCGAGACTGCAAAAGAAGCTTATACATTGGGGATTACATCGGAAGGAGAGCAAAAAAAAATTAAAGAGTTCTCCACATGCAAGCTAATAGATCCATCATGTGCTTAAACAACTGCTCAATTAGAAGAAGAGGATCTGTATGACATAGAAAAGGAAGGTGAGTACAAAGACTACATCGAAAGATGGTTTCAGGAGGTAACTCGACCGCAATACCATTCCTTCATTCGACACCTATTGATGCAAACAAAAGTAAGTTGGTTGAAATTCCACATTCATGTAATCACTGCAATAATCTTTTCATATGTGGATAAAGATACAATTCTTATTTTTCTTCGCACTTGGTTTCATTGGAAAAAATCATATACTTGAATAAACACGTTTTCTTTCTTCTTAAGGTAGGGAAATATGTATATAAATAAAATGTTGCATTCTTAGTTTAGGGAATAATGCAACTTTGTTTTTTGTTTTCTTTTTCAAATAAAAGAACTAAGAAAAAGATCATGTTAATGACTAAACCAAAACAATCTTACATCATTATTCATTTTCATATATGTATATTTCTTATTATACGAGTTACTTAAGACCAACTTTAAATATCATTGGGATTTATCATAAATTAAGGTCCATGTAAAACCTAGAGGTCACTCTTACATCCTAGCTTCTTTCTCAAGACATGTTATTTAAGCATCTTTACTACAGGGTAGCATAAGGGTGAATGAAATCCCTAGTTTGTGGGGAACACTACTATAACTATATATGAAAGAGATGAGATTTGGGACTAGATACACCTTTCATTCATTATATTATGGCTTCATCCACTTTACACTAAATCCATAAATCATGTGTATATTTGATTTAGTATATTCCTCTTGCAGCCTTTATTTTGGTTCCATGATAATAAAAAAGGAGAAGACTAGCTGTCCTTCAACCCATATACCATCCCACCCTGTAACATAGTTTTCAGAGCTTCTCCCTCACCACTCCTTCATAGGCAAATTTATTTGCCAAATGTCTTTAGGGAGTGGATATTTGGGACAAGAGCCTCTGATAGAAAACGGGTTTAAGAGGTTAACCCACTGGGGTATTGAACAGGCTCACTAGCAATGGGTACCAGCTTGTGGTATGACTAGGTAAACCTGATGGGGTACTGAAAGGGCCCGACCGAAAGAGGGGAATGTGCCTAGGAAGGAAAGCTTGTTAAAAAGAGATAGAAAAAATATAAATAATAATAGTAATAGTAATATATATCTATGAAAATGAGTCTGTGATAATAAAGGTTATTGTGGGTCTTCTGGAGGAAGGTATGCATGGTTGATTTAAAGAGAATGAATTCCATCAATATATCATTTGAGAATGTTTGTAAGTTGCACTTAAGACCCTGTTTTCTAAATTCATACCATACCTAGGATATCACTATCCTAGAAATGGGGCCCATAAACATAGGAGTCTAATTAAATTGAAATGCAAACCTTGTCCATAATTACTTGAATAACATTAAACCTTTGAGAAGTAGTAGGGATGACTGATTTCCTATAGGCTTTACTAACTATCTATACCATCATGTTTTCCATTTTAACTCGGTCTTAATTCATTCATGGCACGAGGACGTGTCATACCTTCGATCTGGGGGAGGGATTCTCAATTTATATGGTATTCATAAGCATGAATTATTACTAGTGGAAAAATTGTATGCATTAAGAAATATTAACTAATATGAAGTTGTTTTGGTTATCTCATAACATAACTTTGTTTTTCTCTAAGTTCTAGTTTTCATGTAGTAATAAAGATGGCTTCATTTTGCTGAATGATTGCCTATAAAATATTTATGATCAAGCAGAGTTTTTGATTAAATGAAATACCACTTCTGATTCATTCATGGCACGAGGACATGACATACCTTTGGTCTGGGGGTATGTTGGGCCTCGAAATTGTCTTTTATATTGGTTTTTTTACATTAATTTCCGACCTATTTACCGTAATTTAATACATCTATGTTCAATAAGGTTTCCTTTTACTCTGTTTTATTAATTAAAATCTCGTAAATATAAAACAAGACAAATATTTTATTTTTAGGTATTAAATGTAGTATTTTGCAAATAACAAACATTTTGCACTCCATTCATCCCCTCCTTTCAGTCCTGAGTTCTAAATTAGATTTGATTGCATGTTAGTTTACTGGTTTGGCTTACCCGTTTCTTGCGATCCTGCATGTGCAAATTGAAACCATGAAATAATCATCAACTTTAAAGTAATAAGGTAATCAAGCTTTAAAGAATTGGTTTAACTTTAAAATGAAATTATTTAAAGTGATAATGTTTTCATGCCATATAAAGTAACACGTAAAACTTATTAAAAAGTGGTAAATATTAATTGTTTGTTTAATACATTAAATCATGGCAAGGCACCTCACATAGCATTTTATCATGCTCATAAAACATTTAAATTATTACCCCACCTTTCTTTAATATTATGTGTGCCTTTTAACTATATCACATGGTTTCATAAATAGTAACTTTATGGTATTACATTGCCTTCTTTATTCAACATAACTATTTATTATATATGTGCAGGCCATGAAGCAATGCACGCATAGTGGAGGATTAACACATGCATCATGTGAGGGATACAAGCAATAAGAATGACACACCCAATCAATGGAACTCAGCCACAGTTCAACAATCTAGAACCCAACCATCATGATTTGTCCAACAAACTAGCAGAAAATCCGCTCATAATCCTAATTTATGAACAAATCTTGGTTACAGGTCATGCAAACGTTCATTTAGAACGTTCATCCAGACACCCATGCAGACCACGTGTTTTTAACAAATAGTTGATTTTTGGGCTATATTTTTGGGGCAAACAGAAGCGAAATTGAAAATTCTGGCACATGGGTTTTGTGTAGAATAGGCCCATTTCGGTCATTGAGGGGAATTTTCGCCAAATTCATAGCCATTTGGGAGAAGATCGTGGTTCTCTGAAACCAACTTTTCTATAAATTGTGGTTGGTCGTTTTCTGAATTAGTGGGTAGTTGTTACAGCAGTAATGAACCTCTATTTTTAGCTAGAGGTGTCGACTTGATTTCCATTGTAATAATCTTATAAATACCTCTTTGGTTTTGAAGAGGAGGAGGAGAAAATTCTTTGTAAAACTTTGCTTCAATTTAGTAAAAAGTCTCTATTTCATTTATTGGTGATCATTCTCATTTCTCTGTTAATGATCGGTGACTGAGTAGCATAGGAACGCAGCCCCTGATTGTTGAAAATGGCCCCTCAACAACTAGAGGTTCTACTTGTGTATATTCATCAGTTTCTTTTTATGTTTGTAGCTGAGTCATTTTTCTTTATATATAAATCTATTATGTTTTCCTGTAATTTATTTCATTTCTGCAAGAAATAAGTTTGTTTTCCTGTAGGTGACACTTTGTTGTTTATTTTCTGCGTTTTTATGCAATTTTGTCTTCAGAATCCATACGATTGGCCAATCGTCCTTCTGTTCAGACTATATTTTCAGCCTTCTTTTTGTCCCTCTGTGCAGACTGTTTTTCAGCCTTCTGTTCATCCCTCTATGCAGATTGTTTTTCATCCTTTTGTGGGCACCTTAATCCAGACCATCGTTCAGCACTTTATTCTCACTTGGGTAGAATTTTATTTCATTTTCAGAATTTTTAGTTTTTTTTTTTGTAAAAATAGTTAGTTAAGGTAGAGGTTAATTTTCCATCATTTCACCGTGTTATGTAGCTAGTTGGGATTCTAATCCACCCTTAACAATTCATATTTAGTTTTATATTAACACATATATTAATTATTTCATTTTTAATGATGATAAAATCCATTTATATTCAACCTATATTTTACCGTTTAAGTGAAAATAGTTCTGGTTTGAATAGAAGCAACATAGTTTTATTTTTGTTTATGACTTAGATAGTTTATGAGTTACTTTCATTTGTTTTCATGCCTAAAACCTAGATGAGCTTAAGCTTGTTTAAAATATTGTCATATAATTTTTTGAATATTGGTTTGTCTCATTTCTAAAATAGGTTCAGAATTCCATTTTCAGTTTTCATTTGAATCCATAATCAGTCTTTCATTTTCAGTTACATAGCATTTCATTGTCTTATACTTGGTTAGTTTCATTTCTTCAAGTTATTTCATTTCAATAGATGTAAACGATTAGTACTTAGTTTCAAATTCAAACTTAATAGGTTCATTTAGATTTTAAAGATGCATTGGTTTTCAGTATTTTAAAGTTTGATGATAAAAGTTCACATAACCTAGTTTAGCGTAAGTTTACTTTTTAAGTTGTAAATTAGTTGCATGATCTTTTTATGATTGGTTAACATTCTTTAGTTTATGGTATAGTTTGCTAAAGAGGTAGAGTAGAAGTATTTTGTTTTTCTGTTATAGGTTTGCTTAAGGATTGAATATATTGTCAGTTATTGTTTTTTACTTAGTTTTAGATTTGATTATAAAGCTCCAAGTTTAGTTTTCTTTGATTAGTTTACTGTTTTGCAACGCATTTATTTACGCTTGGTCTTTAGAATAATATTTTCTTTGATTTCTACTAATCCACAGTTACTTGTTTTTCTTTCTACAAATTTGAAATTAAATAATTCATTGCTTTCCATAACTCAGTTGCACTTGCATTCTTAGATAAGCATTTGCTTATGCATACATGGAATAGTCTCCAATTTATAATATAGATCAGATAATTTTCTTTAAGTAGTTAGTTTTTCTCTCATTAGTTAAATCACTTTAGGACCAAGCGACTACTTTCTAGAATAGATTAACACAACATTAGACTAGTTTGAATCTCAGTTATTAATCAGTTTCCTGCCTTTATAGAATACATTAGATTAGATTTGAAATTATAGTCACTTTTCAAGTTCTTAGTTCATTTCCGGTTTTCATAGATAGATTAAATTCTTACATTTGAATTATGCAAGTCATGCATGTAGATTAAAATCATATATTTGCATGTTAGGGAATTTGCATCTTTAGTTAGGTTAGGTTAAGCCTTCAATCCTGCACATATAGTGTTTGCATCTCAAAAGCTCCCTTCCCAGGTTGATAATTAAGTGTTGAATTAGATAGTGCATATTTTACCCAACACTCCTCCGGAGAGAAGTTTGCACCAATGTGAAAATTTTCCATGAAGTTAGGGTTTGCATAAATGTTGATCGAAATGGTAGTATAAATTTTTGCCATATTCTCCTTGACAAACATTTTCTCCTTGGGTAAAGGATTAATCGGCAAATCAATAGCTTCTTCTAGTCTCACATGGAACTCTTGATTCTGAATATTGCTTAACTATGGAAGGAAGAAAGAATTATGGTGAATACCTTCACAAATATTTTCTTGTCCAATCATAGCTTCCAGAATGGCTTGGTCCAAAGGCAAAACCATATCCAAGAAGTCATAGGAATATGTAGAGTTCTCTTCCTAGGTAGGAAGATAAGCTTCATCTGAATCCTCGAAGACTGAAGAATGAGTCACGATGGAATCGATAGTGGCATTAAAAACAATTTGATAAGATAATTTCACTGCAAATAAAGGAACTTGAGGCTCATGACATGAAGGAAGGACCCAGGGGTCAATTCTATCTACAACCGTCGCTATAGACTTCCCTACACTCGTTGAACCTAAGTAGTTAATAGGGGTTGGTATATCGGATGTTCCCATCAATGATGTGTACATTCTGACCCCCAATATTTCGTTTGTCGGTTTTGACTGATCTATCAAAGGTACCGTGGACTCATTCATTTCCAAACGACCTTTCTAAGTAAAATTGAGCTAGTCAATTGTAACCAGCTTCCCTTCGTGCGAAAACACTACTACTCGGAAAAGAGCTGAAGGAATAACACACATGGCATAAGTCCAACTTCTCCCCAACAACATATTATTGTCCAAGGGAGAATCGGTCACTTCAACTTCAATAAACACTGCTTTCCCTGCCAACTTTTTTTCGAAAGCTAGTACGATACCTTGAGGATGGAAAGATTTCCTATCGAAATCAGTATGTAGAGTATTCGATGTGACCAACTTTGGGGAACCCAATGCTTTCCAAAAAGACATCGACATGACACACGTGGAAGCACCTTCATCAACCACTGTTCGTCCGATGGTTTTTCCTCCATGGACAACATCGATTGACAAGGCCACATGGTATGGAAAGCATATTTTTACATCAGAAAGATTAAATTTCTCCAACAAGCTCGTCGAGTCCATACTACCTATGGCTTCCAAGAGTGCATCCCTTTGAGAAGGGCAACTCTGTAACACCTCCAATTCCTAAATCACACAAGGCGTTTGAGTTAAGTATTCAACTACAGAATAGTTAGAGGAAACCCTAACATTAGGGTTGTGAAATTTTTTCTTGAAGACACCTTTCAATCTCTTGGGCATTGGTTTAGCTAGTTTCTCGATGGTGAGAGGGGTTAAAGTTTTAGCAATATACTTGCCCCTATCCTGAGATTCTTATTCGTAATTTTTATTTCTTGTTTGAAGGAAAGTGATGGATCATACCATATTGATATAGTTGTGATCAGTAGGAGCAGTAGGTGTGCCCTGACACCTTTCAAAGAAAAAGTTTCATTATGTCCTTGGGGAAAGGGATCCTTTAGGACAACTGGTTGTTGAGTTTTCATTTGATTCTATGCTTGTTCCATTAAGGGGCAATGATAAGTAAGGTGGTATCCCTGGCACAACTTACAGGAAACTTAACCTTTTTCTTGTCTTTTTTTCCCCTATCAACATTGTTTGTGGGCTTAGGTTTGTTTTGTTTTCCCTAAACTTTCTTCCCTTTCTTCTTTTTCCCACCGGGATGTTGCTTGCCCTTTTGGGAAGACTATGCAGAATAAACATTAGCACTTCGGGGTGAGGGAGAAACAACCTTAGTTGCTTCTGCTAGATATTGTTTCCTTGATAACTCATGGAGTTGCTTGGCTAATGATTCTATAGTAGGAGTACTAACTAAACCGACCACACCATCAGCATGGAGTCTAGGATTTGGTTTGTCTTGTTCATTCATTGACCTTGGTGCCTTAGTGATAATTTCATACAAAATCCTAGACTGAGCATAGATCAAGTCTAATTGTTGGGCCCTGAGGATTGCTTCTTCCTCCGTGGTTACTCCCCAAGTAGATACGCCCTTAGAAATGTAAGGCAGTAAATATTTCAAGAGCCATTCTAACAAGAATTTGGGAGGGATAATCGATATAATAAGCCTATTTCTTCTTCACCACTCCTAAATGTGATCAGATAAGTGTGTGTGTCCTTGTTCTGTCAAAAAGTTGACAACAAGTCTATACTTGCATCATACTAGATAGGAAGCTGAAAGTGACTTAGAAACAAGAGAGGAAGTACCTTCCCTAGGGATACCAAAAGAAAAGGTGGGGTTTCCCCCAGCTGTCGAGTGTGATGAAGTAACATTACTCTGAAAAGGGTTCCACCCAAAATCCATAGGATTACTCGTTTGTGGGGTTTGATAGGTGGTTTTTCCTGCTCCAGCCGAAACTAGAGTTTGAAACACAAGAGAAGGAATCCCTCCACTAAACATTGAAAAGGGGGATCTCGTGAATGAAACATCTGAAACCTGACTAGGTGTCTGAAAATAATGACTTGTAAAGGTATTTGTATTTACAGATGACATTCCCACATAAGCAAGCATTGCGCCCACATTAGGTGTAGATGGAGGAATATGTCTTCCATTCCAAAGAAAACCCTGAATGAACGAAGTGGATCCACTTGGTCCACTTTGAGCACTTTGCATAAAGGGATACAAATTAAAAGGTAGACAGGGAATCCCAGTGACCACCTACAACATTGGTAGGTACTTAGTGATTAACCACTTAAGAACTTAGAGAAAGGGGTGGAGTAGATGCATTAGGTCTTGGAACACTCACCGTGGGAGGTGGGACTCCACCAACCAAAATGGCTGAAGTAGGGGTTGACAAACCTTCGCCTGCACTAGACATAACTGGGCTCAAAGGAACACCAGTAACAAGTGAACCGAAAGGAAGTACTTGGACTATAGCATGATCGTTCAGATTAGTTAGAGGTGTATTAAAATTCCTTACAAAATTGAAATCCTACAATTCTTCTATATCTAATGGTGGGGTATCTTCCTGACTAAGTCTAAGTTTCGGTTCACCTGGAACTTTGCTAACACCAATCGGTTCGAAAGAACCACCTGTATCAAGTCTCCTCCTTTGAGGTGGCGGTGGAGGATCCATTATAAATTATGGAGGAATTTTTTGCAACCTTCCTGACCTACGAAGAGGATGGTCCTCCATGGCTAAATATCTAACTCACACACCTAAACGCCAACTAAAGTACAAACAAATCAAACAACACACTAAAAAATTCCTAGGTATCACCGACACACTAGATAAAAGATACACCTTCCAAAGGAAATCCTGGGATGATTAGGGCCCAAGTCCAACCAATGAAGATAAATGGATGGTTACTTGGTGTCTCATGAAGATTTTTCTAGGTGCAAGCATTGGAATCACCCAACTGCCCTCCCAATCTGTCAATCGAGGTTACCTTCCAAATCCTTCCTAGGAGTAATGGAAATATCCTTCCAATACCACCTGTATAAGATCCTAGTTCCTAGAGACTAATGCTACCAAATATACAATGAGAGTCTGGTGAAACAGTCATTGCCCTGATCCATGTGCATGGGCAAGGTAGCTAATCTTGAAACCCTATCAATACCGGCACCTCACGAAGCCCAAGAAGTGGTATTGATAAGATCCCCAAACGTACAACAATCCTAGCAATCAATTAAACAAGGAAGTGGAGGGGTATCTCCTCAACTGAGTTCTCACGTAGCCTCATGCTTAACTCCTGTGTGAGAAGAACTTTCTATATTATCCCTTGTAGAAGTGTATTTACCTAAATATAGGCCACTACGTTTGAAATCAAAATTCTTTCAGATAGTTTAAATCTCCTAGTCCAAAAACCTAGCCTAAGCTACTTGATGCTCGATCCTATAAAAGGAAAGTTACTAATTGATCTTAAGTTAAACGTTCTTTTTAATGGCTTTCTTACTCAAATGCTAGTGGAGTGGGACTGAATAGTGTTTGCACTCAATAAAGTGAAAGAAAATGAATGTATCAATTTTAAAAGTAAATGCCACTAACTATGCAAATTTTTCTTTTTTCTTTGTAAATGCAATTAATGAAAAAATTTCAATGATTTTAAGAAACTCAAGACTTTAATTTTTTGTATTTTTTCTAAAAATACAAGAAAAAAAACTAATGCAAAGAAGTCTAGAACTAACTATGCAAACTAATACTACCTTTTGTCTTTAATTTTCAAAAACAATAAAAAATTATATGTAAATGAATGCGCTTTAAGCAAGCTAAGTTATCTGATATTATATAAATGTAAATGCTCTAAATCAGATCCTATAGTAATAGTCTTCATCCAATCAAGCAGATATGACTCAAACCCTAGGCTTGGACATAACTATTGACTTGGTAAAAACAATAGATTAAAAAATGGTAAAAATGAATCACATAGACTACTAGAAAAACAATCCAAGGTATATAAGTGTTCTTAAAGGACCAATAGATAGAAGTAAACCAAAAAATACGCATGCATTCAAACCAAGCAGCCAAGCAGGAAGGACTCACACACATTTACAAAAGAATAAACAAACCTAACCTACTCAAAAGACACTTGATAACCAAGAAAAATTGAAATGCATACACCCAAAGAAATAGTGCAATGCTAAATAAGAACTCTAAAAGCCACATGATAAAACAGAAGGCAGAGGACAAGCAAACCCCTAACAATCTGATCTATGTCTGCAAGAACTCGCGACTGTCGCCAAGACAAACCACAAACCATTCACGTTGGTTACTGAAACAACTCGCGAATACCTCAGAAAACTCACGACTGTATGTATTGACAGGTCATGAATATATTCAAAGCTATATACTCTATGTATCCATCCCCCTCCTTCATTCACTACAACAAAAACTGGATTTAGCGTCTCTTTTTGCATCCTTTTTTGCGTCTAGACCATATTTCAGTGTATTTTTATTCAATTTTTGGACAAAATGGTGCAATTTCACGGGTTGGTGCTATTTTAGGAATTTTTTGTGTCCTTTCTCTAAATCTGGTGCA
Organism: Pseudotsuga menziesii; assembly: GCA_001517045.1. Taxonomy (NCBI): domain Eukaryota; kingdom Viridiplantae; phylum Streptophyta; class Pinopsida; order Pinales; family Pinaceae; genus Pseudotsuga; species Pseudotsuga menziesii. The sequence continues at coordinate 179,178 of LPNX010542155.1, read as the reverse complement.
AATTGCGGTGTAATTTGCATCGAGTTTTCCAACTGGTTATGCGCCAGGTTTTGCATCAGGTTTTGCGACAGGTTTTGAGCCTAGTTTTGCACCTAATTTTGAATCTAGTTTGTACATCTACTCTTGTTGCGCCCCCTTTTACGCCCATGTTTGCCTCAACTTTTACGCCCTTTTTTTCATCCACTTTTGCATCATTTTTTACATCCACTTCTGCTTCTTTTTTTGCATCCCTTTGTGTGCCAAGTTTTGCATCAAAGTTTACATCCTGTTTTGAGTCTAGTTTTCATCTCATTTTTTTTTATCCACTTTTGCATCCATTTTTTCATCCACTTTTGCACCCACATTTTCATCCTATTTTGCATCCATGTTTACTTCTTTTTTTGCATCTACTATTGCATCCACTTTTGTCGTGTCTCAATTCACACCCATTTTTGCACTTACTTTTACACCCACTTTTGCTTCAACTTTTGCATCCACGTTTGCATATTTTTTTGCATCCAATTTTACATCAGTTATTGCATCCCTTTATGCATCCATTTTTGCATCCACTTTTGCATTGGGTTTTGTATTGGGTGTTACGACTACTTTTGCATCTAGTTTTACATCTACTTTTGTTGCATCCACTTTCGCTTCCAATTTTGTATCCCATTTTACATCCATGGTTGTTTCCACTTTTGCACCACTTTTTTCATCATGTTTTGCTTCCATGATTGCATCATTTTTTGCATCCACTTTTGCATCACCTTTTGCATCCATTTTTGTTGCACCCCATTATGCACCCATTTTTGCGCCTACTTTTGTTGCATCCATGTTTTTATTCACTTTTGCATCCAGTTTTACACCTAGATGTTGAAGATGAAAATGAGGATAATGATTATGATGTTGAGGATGGTTATGATGATGATGATAATGTTGTTGATAATGAGGAGAACGATGACAATGATGATGATGATGATGATGATTATGATGATGATGATGACGATTATGATGATGATGATGATGATGATGAGAATAATGACAATGATGAAATCACCGATGATTATGATGGCAATGAAATGAATGATGATGATGGTGATGATGACAATGACAATGATGATGAATACAATGAGAATGATGATGTTGATCATCTTAAAAAATAAGTTGTTATTTTTCATGCATAAATCGTGTGTATCCTCCATGTCCCTTTTCTACTAATCACATATTTTGGGTAGATGTTATTTCTTATTCCAAAGGTAATGATGAATAACTGATGAAAATGCCAATAATCATGATGATGATGATCTCAAGGACAATGGCGATGATGATGATATGGATGATGATTATGCCGATGATGATGACTATTGTGATAATCATGATGACTATGACAAATATGATGACGATGATCATCATCATCATCATCAAAAACATCATCACTGTCATTGTCATCTAGTTCATCATCATCATCATTTAAAGCATATGGGGTATGTTTACCAATTAAAGCATGCATAACAAGTGAGATTATTCTAAAACACCCCACCAAAGTACAAAATTCAAACCACAAGGGAAACATAATATTGAAATTGTTCCCATTTTCTTTCTCCCAACAAAACATGCTTCATTTTAGGGAATTATGTTAAAATACATACATTCATAGTCCATCCATACTATACTTGTAAGAAATATAAATAGAATACTTAATAGAATTTATAAAATAGGTAAAAAAATTTATAAACACCCTTATGATATATAAACTTCTTTCCCCTTAATAATGGTAAAATATGTAAATATAATAATAATATATAATTAATATAAATACGTTACTATAGTTCATATGTTAAAAGATTTAATATAAATAAATATATATAGTTCATATGTTATGTGATTTAAAATAATTAAATATATACACATATTATTTACTTATACATTATACAAATTAAAATATAGATTAAAACCTATGAAGTTTCATAGGGAGGAGAAGCAAAACATAATTCCATAAATTTAGGCATTTGTGAGAAAAAAACTAGTTTTTTGCTAATACACAGTTAGGGTTCATTACGAAGAACATTTTGTATATATTATTTATGTTTGGCAATGCACGGCGGGTTTAGAGTCTGAGAAAAAGAAAAAATACTTGTAGTGAAATGTTTGTCTGAGCTTAATAAAACTATCTATGTAGAAGTACAAAGTTTTTCAAAGAAGAGATTCATGTGCCAATATTTCTCGGCCTGTGTTTTCCTTTGTAAATGTTTTCTTTCTAAGTTTTCCATTTATATATCTTGTCTACAGTATTTGAATGAAAATATATGATTCACAATTCATCCTCTGATAGGAAGCTTTGAATTCATCCATGTTCAAATGTTTTCACCCATTCCTCTAAAGTTAACACAAAATCCATTCTAGCTAATGCTTTGTGTCAGTGGACTGTAATTCTCATATCTACCACCATTCCTAAATGATTCCACTACCAGTCATTGATCATTCTTATCGATACTAAACCTTTGACTCCATTCCCATTGATAATTCTTGTACATTCATCACAAAGAGCATTACGGGTTATCAAATGCATATGCCAATTCACCACAACCACACCGAATGCAAACTATGTGGAAGGAGGAGCCCACAAGGGATGTTAAAACAAGTACCAATTGCAACCGAGAAATTGGAAACAAAGTAGTCAAGTGCTACATCATCACCCAGGTGGTGTAAGGAAGCTATATTTTCCCAAATCTCCATAAATTCAACCTAAAAATAAAAATTATAGAGACACTTTCTGAGGCGTCAAAGACAATAGATAAAACACCCCAAAAAATTGGATATTGTTGATGTATTTGTAACTTCAGAATGTATTCATCTATCTATATTATGTATTGTAACCTGATGTTTATTCTGGGATGTATCTATTATGTAATTGAGTCATGTTGTCATGCCCCGATGTTTCGATCAGGAGAATCAATAATGTAAACAAGTCATATTGGGTAACCCTCCGATTGTCTAAGGGCTAAAGTCCCCGCAGTTCTGGGGCACTAGGGTTATTAGACTCTCCAAGTAGAGGTTGGCCCTAGTAGGGTTTTAGTCATGTCAGGATTAGTATTAATAGAGAGCTGGACTCTCTATTTAGAACACATCACTCACACACTCAAGTGTAGCGCATAGTTGAGGAAGGAGAAGACACTGGGGCTAGACAAGAAGAATATTACTGCTGTTGAGAGTGCATCTTATTGTTTTGGGGTTTTACCTTTTGTGCTGACTCTATCTCTGAGGAAGTTTTAGGGTTTTCTCCTTTATGGTTTCTTCGAGGAAAAACACTGTGTTCATTGTCTCTTATGTTTTATTGTTGTACTTGTTATTCTCTCAGTTAAAGATCCTAATAATGCTAGATTAATGTTGAAAAACTAACATGGTATCAGAGCTAACCTAAGAAGAAGACACTATGCAGCTGCAGGAACTAGGGATTCCTAGTTTGTGGATCTTCCTCCACATATTTTAAGCAAAAGTAAGGTGGAATAACCCTCCTCCTTAGGGCGTATCTTTCTGTCGAAGCAGAATCCAATTCTAAGGTTTTTCAGTTTTTGACCTATCACTACTGTCGGAAATTAGGGATTTTCACAAAAGAGGAATTATTCAGTGAGCCCGGGCCTAGATTGACCTCCTCCCCAAAATCGAAGTTAGGGACAAATTTCAAGGTATTTGGGTGGACAAAACTCCAGAAAAGAAAAACCCTAATTTGCTCCTGAACCAGCTCTGCAGGATTTCAGCTCAAGTTTCAAATCCGACATCTTGAACCTGGTAAGATCTAAAATATTTTGTATTTCCATTTGAGGTTCTCAGATAAGATGTCTCATCATACCAAGCTTGATGAAAAGATTGAGGTAGTTGATAACTTCCGATCCTAGAAGTATAGGATCTCCCTGGTCCTGGAAGAGAATGAATTAGACTCCTACATCCATGAGGAGGTTCCAGTTCTAGAGGGAGATGAGGCAAAATCCTTACATAAGAAGAAGATGGTTATGGAAAAGAGGATCATTGCTGATTCTATCAAGGATCACCTTGTCCCACAGGTGTCCTCTCTCAAGACACCTAAAGCTATGTTGGATGCCCTAACCAAGTTGTTTGAAGGGAAGAACATAAACTAGAAGATGACTCTAAGGAATCAACTGAAGAATGTGAAGATTCAGAATGCAGAGACTATCCAGTCCTACTTCACAAGGGTTTCCTAGATCAAGGAACAATTAGAAGTTGTTGATGAAGAAGTGGAAAATGCAGAGATTGTGATGACTACTTTGAATGGCCTCCCTAGGTCATGGGATTCTTTCATCTAAGGAATCTGTGCAAGAAATAAGTTAGTCAATTTCAGCAGACTATGGGAAGAATGCTCTCAAGAAGAATCTCAGATAGCAGCTTGAGAAGAGAAGATGGGAAGTGAAGATCAAGCTCTCATGGTACACTCCAAGACTCACTCCAAGTCAACAAGAAAGAAAACTCATCACTTCAGAGGTAAGCACTCTCACAAAGATAACACTAGAAGAGATTTATCTAGGATCATATGTTATACATGTGATGAAGCAAGACATTATGCAAGCAATTGTCCTAAGAAACCAAATCCAACAAAGAAGAGCAACAAAAGAAGACATCATGCTCATGCTGCAGAGGATGATGAACCATCCAAGAAGAGATCCAGATATGAAAGTGAAGATTCTTAAAGCAAGGATGAGTATGTTTTGATCTCTGCTCTCATAGGTAACATTACTCATGGGAGTGATGATTGGCTAATAGACAGTGGGGCCTCCAAACACATGACTGGATTCAAGGAATCTTTTGTGAGGCTGTCAGAACATGAATCATCTCACAAGGTGAAGCTAGGAGATGACTACCAATATCCAATAAAAGGTAGTGGGGAATATTCCTATAAAATAGACTCTGGAAAATCTCTAACAATGAAAGAAGTATTGTTTGTGCCAGGACTCAAGAAGAACCTCCTTTTCATATCAGCATTAGATGCAAAAGGAATGCGGGTTGCATTCATAGATGGTCAAGTCATCATGTGGCCAAAAGGAAATACTATCAATGATGCAGTAGTGATTGGAGAACAATAAGGAGGATTGTACAAATTGAAGGGGCATCCAGAACAAGCCTTGGTCCATGACACAGTAGAGCCAAGTGAACTTTGGCATAGAAGGCTTGCACATGTGCATTACAGAGCACAAACTATTGCAAGCAAAGCTGTTGAAGGTCTTCCATAAATCCAAGCAAAACATGTTGGGGTCTGCAAAGGATGTGCGAAAGGAAAGAATACAAAGAAGACATTTCCAAGCAGCGAAAGCAAAGCAAAAGGAATCTTTGAAATCATCCACTCCGATGTATGCATTCCTATGTCATCAAACTCTCTAAGCGGTATGTATATTATGTTTCTTTTATTGATGACTTTTCTAGGAAGACATGGGTTTACTTCATGAAGAACAAAGACGAAGTATTCAGTAAGTTCAAGGAATTCAAAGCCTTGATCAAGAACCATAATGAAAAGAAGATCAAGACCAGTCGATCAGATAATGGCGGAGAATTCACTTCAAATGAATTCAAAGAGCTATGTAAAGAATCAGGGATTAAGAGGGAGTTTTCCACTCCTTATAATCCACAACAGAATGGGATTGTAGAACAGAAGAACGGAACTATCATGGAAGCTGCAAAAGCAATGCTTCATGACCAAGACCTTCCTATGCATCTTTGGGCGGAAGATGCCAGAACAGTGGTGTATGTACAAAACCATACTCCACATAGAGTACTCAAGAACAAGACTCCTGAAGAGGTCTTCTCCAATAAGAAACCAGAAGTTAGCCATCCCAGAATATTCAGCTGTCTTGTGTACATACACATTCCAAAAGAGAAGAGAACAAAATTAGATCCTTCAGGAAAGAAGGGTATATTTGTGGGATACTCTGAAAGCTCAAAGGCTTACCGAATATATTTCCCAGGATACAAGAAGATTGACATCAGCAAAGATGTGACATTTGATGAAGACACAGCTTACAACAAATCTAGAAAGAGACCTGTTGAAGAACCTGAAGAAGCAGAAGCACCCAGAATTCATGATACAACCATGAATGAAGAAACTCAAGAAGAATATCAAGAATTTGAAGAACCACAAAGACCTATAGATCCACCTCTGGAGAAGAATCCTCATAAGAGGAAACCTACTTGGGTACGAGAACTTATCCAAGGTGTGGAAAGATATGGGGCTCCAGAAGAGAATCACAGAAAAAGAAAGAGGACCAGATTATGTTCTGGGTATGTAGCTTTACTATGTGATTTCATTGATAAATAACCTTCCAATTATGAAGAAGTGGCAGAACAGAAAGAATGGAAGGATGCTATGATCAAAGAGTACCAATCAATCATGAAGAATGATGTTTGGGATGTTGTCCCAAGACCAGATAGGAATTTAGTTGTAACTTCCAAAATGGATCTACAAGATCAAGCATGCTGCAGACGGTAGCATTGAGAAATATAAGGCAAGATTTGTAGCTCGGGGTTTCTCTCAGAAAGAGGGAACAGACTATGAAGAAACCTTTGCACCTATAGCCAGATACACTTCCATCAGATCAGTACTTGCTCTGGCTACAGTGATGAAATGGAAGATACACCAGATGGATGTCAAGACTGCTTTCTTGAATGGTGTAGTGGAAGAGGAAGTGTATGTAGAACAACCACTCAGTTTTGAGACACATGACAGAGAGACTCATGTGTGAAAATTGAAGAAATCCCTGTATTGTTTGAGACAGGCACCTAGGACCTAGTATGGCAAAATTGACAGCTTTCTATCCAATTTGGGCTTTACCAAGAGTAAAGCAGATTCCAACCTTTACTACAAGGTTGAAGATGGCAACCCAATGATGATTCTACTGTATGTAGATGATCTCTTTGTGACAGGTATGGATGGGTTGATTGCTGATATGAATAGAAAGCTTGATGCCAAGTTTGAGATGAAGGACTTGGGTACGATGCATTACTTTCTAGGTATGGAGGTGTGGTAGAATGCAGATGGAATCTTCCTTGGACAACAAAAGTATGCAGTAGAGATCTTGAAGAGGTTTGGGATGATGGACTACAAGGTCATGGCCACACCTATGACATCGAACCTGAAACTATTAAGTGATGCTTCATCAAAGACAGTTGATGCTACAATGTATCGTCAGATGATTGGATCCTTGATGTACCTGACAAACATGAGACTAGATATTTGCTTTGCTGTGAAAACCTTGAGCCAGTTCTTAACAGATCCAATAAATGTTCACTTGATTGCTGCAAAGTATATTCTAAGATACCTAAGGGGTACAGTTGATTATGGGCTCAAGTACGATGCGAATCAAAAGATTAACCTGGAGGGTTATGTTGATTCAGATTAGGTAGGCAGTGCCATCGATAGGAAGAGCACTTCAGAGTTTTGTTTCAGTATGGGATCAGGTGTGATCTCTTGGTTTAGCAGGAAGCAATCCTGTGTGGCACTGAGTACAGCTAAAGCAAAGTATGTCACAGCTTGTTCAGCTAGTTGTGAGGCAGTATGGCTGTGAAAGCTACTATCTGATTTATTTGATCTCCAGATGGATGCTACTTGTATACATTGTGACAACCAGAGTTGCATAAAGTTGTCAGAGAATCCAGTGTTCCATGACAAGTTGAAGCATATCGAGATCAAGTACCACTATATCAAGGATATGGTGCAAAGGGGAGCAGTGAAGCTCCAGTATGTTGCGACGAAGAAATAGATAGCTGATGTGTTGACAAAGCCATTGGCCAGAGTGAAGTTTGAGTACTTCAGGGAGAAGCTTGGTGTTCTCCAAATCGAGGTTTCCTCCAAGGGAAAGTGATGAGTCCCATAGCCATTCTAACATGGTGAGAGGATTGGTTCCTTCCATGGTCAGATATAAGGGCTGATCCATTCTGTCATGGTGAGAGGATTGGTTCCTTCCATGACAGATGTGAGTGCTAGCCATTCTATCGAGTAGGACAGATGTAAGGGCAACTGCCATTCTGGGAATGGAGGTACCTGGTCAGTAACCAGGAATACTCAGTCCAGGACTAAGAAGAGCCATTCTAATGAGTAGGTCAAATGTAAGGGTTGAACCATTCTATCATGGCTAAAGGATTAGGTTCCTCCCATGTCAGATGTGAGTGTTGGCCATTTTGTCGAGTAGGACGGATGTAAGGGCAACTATCACTTTCCGGGAGAGTGGAGGCACCTGGTCCATTACCAGGTAGCTCAGTCAGGGACTTGGGGCCATTCTGACAAGGGTGTAGGATTCAGTTCCTACCAGGTCAGATGTGAGTGCATGCCCTTCTAATGAGGGTGTAGGATTTGGTTCCTACCAGGTCAGATGTAAGTTCAGAGCCTTTCCATCATTATGAGCAGGATGCGATTCCAGCCTAGATGAAAGTATGGAAATCTTTCATCACTATGAGTAGGATGTGTTCTCGCTTGGATGGATGTAAGTGTAGAAGTATTCTATCACTATGAGCAGAATGTGATTCCAGCCTGGATGAAAGTATGGAAATATTTCATCACTATGAGTAGGATGTGTTCCCGCCTTGATAGAAGTCTTCCATCATTGTGAGCAGGATGTGATTCCAACCTGGATGAAATTACGGAAATCTTTCATCACTGTGAGTAGGATGTGTTCCCGCCTGGATGGAAGTGAGTACTATGCCTTTCTGACGATTAGGTTAGATATAAGTGCTGAATCCTTTTCACAAATGATAGTGATGTCTTGTCATGCTGGTGAATGTGAGTGCTAGGCCTTTCTGATGTGATTGTAGGTTTCTACATGACCAGACGTGAGTGTTGGGTGTGCCTTTCTAATGAGTAGGTTAGATGTAAGTGCTGGGCGAAGACCTACATGATGGCTAGGCCTACAACCAGCATGAAAGAAGGCTGGCTTTGTAGAAATTCCTATGATGAGAAGAATCATGAGATAGCACACATGATGATGTCTAGATGAGATCCATATCGAGCTATGATCCAAATCCAATTATGATGACTCCAAGAGATCTAGATCAAGTGATGATCCAGATCCAGCAGTGATGATCCAGATCCAGTCAGTGATGATGATCCAGATCAAGCGATGATCCAGATCCAGTGATGATGTCCCATGATGATCCAGATTTGAAGGATGAAGATGACTTGAAGACTCATAATACTTGAGATGCAGATGACAAGATGATCTAGTTGATACAGAGAGAAGACCAGTGCTGAAAATTGTGTCGAAAGAATACCTTCATAGTTAAGAGGGAGTGTTGATGTATTTGTAAATTCGGAATGTATTCATCTATGTATCTTATGTATTGTAACCCGATGTTTATTCTAGGATGTATCTATTATGTAATTGAGTCATGTTGTCATGCCTTGATGTTCTGATCGGGAGAATCAATAATGTAAACAAGTCATGTCAAGTCATAGTGGGTAACCCTCCAATTGTCTAAGGGTTAAAGTCCCCGTAATTCCAGGGCACTAGGGTTATTAGACTCTCCAAATAGAGGTCGTTCCTGGTAGGGTTTTAGTCATGTCGGGATTAGTATAAATAGAGAGCTAGACTCTCTATTTATAACACATCACTCACACACTCAAGTGCAGTGCATAGTTGAGAAAGGAGAAGACACTGGGGCTAGACAAGAAGAAGATTACTGTTATCGGGAGTGCATCTTACTGTTATGGGGCTTTACCTTTTGTGTTGATTCTATATCTGAGGAAGTTGTGGGGTTTTCTCCTTTATGGTTTCCCCGAGGAAAAACACTATGTTCATTGTCTCTTGTGTTTGATTGTTGTACTTGTTATTATCTCAATTAAAGATCCTAATAATGCTAGCTTAATGTTGAAAAACTAACAAATATGTGATACGAATTATGTACAATCCATACAATCTTACAATATGTAAGTATAGTCATACAATTGGAAAAAATAGTTGCGCAACAAATCTATCTAAAATCCTGCAAATTAATACTTTGTTTTCTTAAATCTCTTATTTAACCTAGAAAAATATTTATATTCCGCTTTAAATCAAAATAAATCTAATTCCCTTGGAATATGAACCTAGCATTTGAATCAAGCAAAATAATGATGTCTTTATTTGAAACTAGAAATAAAATACCTAGTTTCGACGTGTTTGTAAACTCTCCAACTTCTTGATGTGTATCGAATAAAGTGTTTTGGTTAGCCATCGAACTTGGTCACTTTTAAGGCACATAGGGGGGATTTATAGTCACCGCCCATTTCCCGATATCATTATTTATCTACTGAAAATTGATTATAAAAATTTAGATAGATACTAAAGCCACAGTGCACTTAACATGTTTGACAATATAGGGTAGACAATGCAGTCTACAATAACATCAAATTATATCACTTGAATTTTATAGGAATAAAAAAATGAGAGACAAGCCATATCTAAGATAACCACTTGTATCCCATGCCAAAACAAAATGACACTCATATATGGTAGCCACCATCAAACATAGCACGAAATGCATCTGAAGATGCCAGAAGTGCAATCATGTGGACATAAAATCGCCTACCTGCATTTAATTACCATATTGTTTGCATTTGTTAGAGTAAAAAGTTAAAACAACATTCTATAATAACTCATTCAATATTTCTGGAAAGCTTTATCTTAACTTTTCTATAGAAACCAATTCATATTCCTTTGAGTAGCTATCCCCTTTCAAAGATCTAATGATATGCCATTTACAATAAACTTATTAAATGTGTTACTACATAACGTCACTCAGTTTCCACTAAAAAGGTAACATCTGATAAAGTGTGACTGTTGACATACTGCTCTCCCAAATATACCTACAAAGTTTTTTAAATATGAACAACAAACACAGATTAAAAGAAATTCATTCCAAAACTAAATTGATCATCTTGTTTATTAGAGTAGAGATACATTAATAATTGATAACCAATCCTCATAAGCAATAGAGTGTTACTAAAATGATCTGCTTGCTTGCTGATAAATATTTTTTGAGAAGTAGCCTACCGAGTGATGAAGTTGCCCTACCTCACTCTAAATGACGTCACTGAGCTTAGGAAGCTATGTCTACATGTGTTGAGGCTGCAACTACTTTAGTGGAGCCAGTGGCAACTAGTGTGACTGTACAAAATGATGCATACAATATTTCTGCAGATGAAAAATCTTATACTAAATTCTTGGATAATGACAAGAAGTCAGTTAATGGAAATGAGGAATGTGTCTAAATAGACACATTGATCCAAAAAGAACCAACAGAAACAATAGGTAGTAAGAAACATGTGGTGTAATTTGATACTTTTAGTAATAGGAATGACAATAGGTAGTAAGAATGCCAACATATGGTTTAGGAATTTGATACTTTTAGTAATAGCTTCCAACAACAATTAAAGTAGGTGGGGTGGGGTGTCTCAAAAGAAAACGTGATTAATAGAAAGAACGAACTATTTTTTTTTGCCGTTTTCGTACTGAGAGAAACAAGGTGTAGTCTAAATCCTAGTATGGATGAGATGTGTCATGCTTGTAGTTTATAAATGAAAATGAAACAAAGGTTGAGGTCTACACAACCATAAATTATAGGAAATGTTGAAATGGAAGGGTAGCAATGAGTTTGAGTTTCATGAGTATGCTAGTGCATCCTTCCAAAAATTTACACCATTATTAAAACGCTATATATGCAAAGTAACTAATGGTAAAGATAGAGTTGTGAGGAAAATGGGGTCACAGGCTAGTAAAATCTAAATACAAGACCCTTTAGAGAATGTGAAGACGCTCTTAATTGCCTCATTTATATCTAAGAGGAGTATGCTAACATATGTGGGGACATTCTTCATTGGAGGTTGAATCATTTTAGAGAACGAGAAAATATTCTTAGGTGAGATTCTCCAATAGGGGTTTATTTTTTGAAACAAGTTTATCTTATATCACTTATGAAACTTGTTTAAATCCAAAAATTGAAGATATGGAGGAAAATTTGGGTTCTCAAATGTTAGGAAAATGTGACAACTTTTTCAAATTTCGTAGTATAAATGAAATCCTCTCAAGGGAAGCTCTAAAACACAAAGGTATTCAAGGACTTACATGGTGCTCATGTTGCTAGAATAAGTGTAAAGATTGCTCCCTCCTTCTCCTTACTTGTGTTTGTTCCATATAAGTATGAGAACAATGGGAGAAATTTGTAAGTTTGGCTAATCCACTAGTGGGAAATGCTAACCAACTATTTTAGAATTGGAGTAGTGGTCCATGGAAGCCTTAAAAGTCTCTATAGCATGTGGAGTATAGCCTCAGCATATTCTACATGGACAAGTTGGAAGGTCAAGAACACTCTATTTGTTTAGGGAAATATCCTCTTTTGTACACATCCCTTGATTAGAGAAAAACTTTCAACGATTGAATCAATCAAACATTCATAGTCGAAAGCTATCATTTATGAAGATGAATCCAAATTCTTGTAATTGTTGGGCCTAGAATATTGACCCTGTCACTCAAATAGGATCCCCTTTCGAATATAATCATGGTCTACTATCGATGAAGGACGTGCTAAACTCAATTTTGAACGAGCAATGAAAAACAATCTACATATAGCAAGAGTTAGATATCAACCATGTAAACATACTAGTAGCTTTCTTAGGATGAACCTCCAGTTCTTATGATCTTGTTCAAACAACATACATACATTGTTGGCCTCATTAATGGAGTGATACTTGCAAAATTTTGTAGGCCTAGAAGTATTATAATCATAGGAAATTCACCTCTAATTATCCATTATCTCACTGGGAAGGGAAAGCCTTCATGGTGGGACCACAAATCAATAGTTTAGATGGTTTTTTTTCTTATCTATGGATTTTAAAAATGTAAGGTTCACTCATGAGTGAAGTGTGAACTAGGTAGCAAATTGGATTACAAATAAGGTGGTTCAATCCAAACTCAACATATATTTGGATCGAGAGGTGTTAGATATCATAGAGGATTCAAATGGGAAGGATATAATGTCACCAGAAGTAAACAAATTTCAAGCATCCATCTAGGCACTCTACCTTGTCAATACCATCAACGATGAAGTCAAATTCACACTAGATTCCCAATCATGTTAACACACTTAGCTCACACACTTTATTGGACAACAAATTCAAATAATCCAAATTCATTTTGCTCCAAGACCAGTCGTGTGTCCACACTCACATCATCTCTTCAATAGGCACATTCTTGGTCTCCGGGAGGAGAAAATAGACAAATACATTCATGATCATGGACCAAGCAGCATAAAAGAGAAATATGCCATATCTCAAATGGCATAGACAGGAAAACCTGTGAGAACAAAAAAGTGACCAACAAATTCACCGCAACACTGATAATTTTCCCTGTGGACCAAATTTCAAGGGGGGAAATTGTTTGGGTACATAGGGTACTCCCAAAAGACCGAACACCTTCAAATACTGCTTCACACAAATAGATAACAGATCAACACACCGATGTTTGTCATGTGGTTAAAACCCTCGAGAGGGAAACAGTCCATAGCCCCAGCCAAATAGCTACTTGGAGCAATTTATTATGCAAAAGAAAGAAAGTTACATGAGCTTCTCATAATCAATCAACTAGCCAAGGACCCTCTATGCTCTTTAAATAGAGATCATAGACCAATCGGGTGTTAAGCCACAGATAAATGGTAGGTATGATCTAAGAGAAGTTGAACCATTGGATCACTCTATGTCTAGAACATATCATGACCATCGAATTAGAATATTTACAAATGCATACTAATGCATACTAAAGAAACACACTTTTACCTAACAAATATATTACACAAGTTGATCTTAACTAACTCCTAAGTGTCTAAATATCCTAACATCCCCACTTAAGAACAACTTGGGATAGGATTGAAGGATTTACAAAAGTGACACTATTAGGAGAAGGAAGGAGGCATTATAGTCTATCCTCCCTTAAGGACACATTCCTGAACTCCTAACATAGACCGAAGTTTAGAAAACTTCGCTTTTGTAAGAGACTTGGTGAAGATGTCTACAACTTGATCATCTGTAGGGAAATAGAGCACTTCAATAACACAATCATGAACAAGATTTCTGATGAAATGCATGTGTAGCTTAATGTGTTTGTTGCACCGATGTAGAACTGGATCTTTGGCAAGTTTGATGGCACTTTGATTGTCGCACCAAAGTGAAGTAGGCTGCTGCTGCTCAAATCCAAATGCTGAAAGGATCTATCGAAGCCATAAAGCTTCCTGACTGGCATTAACTGTGGCTCTATATTCTACTTCTGCTGAAGAAAGAGCAAGAGCTTTTTGTTTCTTACAAGCCCAAGTGACAGGCCCAGATCCTAGACTGAAAACATAACTTGCAATAGACTTTCGATCATCAGGATCGCCGGCCCAATATGAATCAGTGAAACCAACCAACAAAGGTTTCCCCCCTATACTATAATGAATCCCAAACTGAATTGTACCTCAAATATATTGAAGTATTCTTTTTGTTTCTTTCCAGTGACTTTCATGAGGAGTTTGCATATAACGAGCAACACGACCAACGGCAAAGGAAAGGTCGGGACTAGAATGAGTCAAGTATAAACGACTACCAACAAGCTGACGATACAAGGTGGCATCTACTTCAGGGGAAGTACAAGTGGCAGAAAGTTTGACTCCAGACTGGAAGGGAGAAGGGGCTAGTTTACAATATTCCATGTGGAAGTGACGAAGAAGGTCACAAGCATACTTAGACTGGGAAAGAAATATTCCTTCTTTGGTTTGCAAGAATTGGAGACCAAGAAAATAATGCAAATGTCCTAAGTCTGACATTTCAAAATTTTGCTTAAGACTGGATTTCACATGGGTTATAAGGTTAGGGTCACTACCAGTAAGGATAAGATCATCAACATAAAGAACAAGTATGATGAGATGGTTTCCTACTTTCTTGGTATAGACATTGGGGTCAGAATGGCATCTAGAAAAACCAGTGTCAAGGAGAAAGCTATCCATTTTGGCATACCAAGTTGTAGGAGCTTACTTAAGGCCATATAAGGATTTCTTAAGGAGACAAACATGGCTAGAGTTATTCTAAACATATCCAGGAGGTCGTTCCATGTAAATTTCCTCATGTAAATCACCATGTAAGAAGGCAGACTTGACATCCATTTGATGGACTTCCCAGTTATGTAAGGCTGCAAGGGAAAGAACAAGGCAGATGGAGTTCATTTTTGCTACAGGGGCAAAGGTTTCATTATAGTCAATCCCTTCAACTTGGGAAAAACCTTTGACAACTAACCTTGCCTTAAGTCTTTCAACACTTCCATCTGATGCATACTTAGTTCTGTAAACCCATTTACATATGACATGTTTTCTTCCTTTTGGAAGAGGAACAAGATCCCAAGTATCGTTCGCCATTAAGGAACGATATTCTTCACCCATAGCTACATCCCAATCTGGATTTCCTGAAGCTCCTGCAAAAGTTTCTGGATCATGATTCTCAAAAACTTGAGCCAAAAGAGAAGAGGCTCACTAAAACTGATAATGTGTTCGACGTTGATCTCTAGGATCACTGGTAAGATCACCAGCTGCTTCACATGTTGAACGGACCCATCGAGAAAGTATTGGTGTTGGTGCAATTGGAGGAACATGAGTAGGCAGAGGTGGATTTTCATCCTCACTGTAATCATCAGAAACTGGAGTTGGAAACCTGTCAAGGAAGCTGGAAGAAGAAGAAGAAGAAGGCACAATCATCGAATCAGGCTCGCAGGCTAAAGATGGCACACCCACCAAGTTAGGCTCACAAGCCAAGAGATTTTCATCAAATTTAACATCTCTTCTAATGATTATATCATGATAATGTGGCTAAATAATTATATAACCTTTTACATCTTTAGAATATCCAACAAATATGCACTTTTCACTTTTAAGCTGCAATGCTTTCCTTTTTTCATCTGGAATGTGAGCCCATGCTTCACAACCAAACACACGAAAGTGACTTACATTTGGTTTAATTTTACTCCATGCTTCTTCTAGTGTTATACCCTGTAAAAATTTAGTGGGTGTGCGATTAACTATGTAATTTGCATAATTTATGGCCTCAGCCCAATATTGAAGACTCAGTCCCTTAGATTGGATCATACAATTAGCCATTTCTTTTAAAGTGTGGTTCTTCCTTTCAGCTACACCATTTTGTTGTGGTGTATATGGAACAGTGTGCTGTTGTTGGATTCCTTGTTCAGTGCAAAAAGTAGTGAAATTGTTGTTAACATATTCTCCTCCATTGTCAGATCTTAACTTAATAATTTGATGACCAGATTGTTTTTCTACAAGAGCCTTGTAGGCTAAGAACATGTTAAATACTTCGCTCTTAAGTTTTAGGAAGTAAATTCAAGTGCGTCTGGAGTAGTCATCAATGAAAGTTAAGAAATATTTGAAACCAGAAAAGGAAGCAGATGGAAGAGGGCCACACAAGTCACTATGCACAAGCTCCAAGGGAACCGAGGCATGCCAAGAGGCACATTTGTCAAAACTGTCCCGATGATGTTTTTCGAGTACACAACCAGAACAAACACCATCCTTGCAAGATACCAATGGAAGACCAGTCACCATATTGTCTTTACATAGTTGTTGCAATGAGCGATAATTTAAGTGACCAAATCGCTCATGCCAAAGTTTGCTCAAGTTATCACTATGAGCAACAAAAACTAAAGGAAAAGGTGATGACCCAAAGTTGTTAAATTTGTACAACCTGGTAATATCATCAAAATTTCCAGTAGCAAGGATATTTTGAAGATTTTTAAAATCCTTGATTACAACTTGGTGAGGTGTAAACGTCACAGTTTTACCTTCACCTGAATGAGTAATTTGATAGACTGATAACAAATTGCAGGAAATTTTTGGAACACATAGTACATCACTGAAATGAACATTTGCTACTGAAACTGTTCCAGATACTACAACACTTAGAGATATATCATCACCAACAAATATTTGTTTGGTGTTACATTCATGCATAGTAGAAAAGATGGCTTGATCCTTAGCCATATGATAAGATGCTCCAGAATCAATGAGCCATTCATTTGATGTAGAAGAAGAAGATGCAGTATAAGAGTAACCAGAAGCATAAAGTGCATGTCCATGAGAGATAGATTCTGAAGATGAACCTAGGATGATGTGGTGCTTCTTCGTTGCTGCTTCCAAGGCTGCCATCTTCTTAAAACACTTAGATTCATCATGATTATATTTCCCACAAAATTGCAATGACGCTCAGTCTTCTTTCCTTTTTGCTTGGATCCTTTGTCATTTTTTAAAGAAGGAGCTGACTGAGAGGGTTTGGGGCCCTTGTTGTTTTGCTTATTATTGCGAAAATTTTGTTTCTTAGGAAGCTTGGACTTTTCTTTCTGTTGGGACAATAAGGCTTTCCTAGATGTATCTGCATTGTTAATTATTCCAAGATGAATGAGCTTGTCTTTCTCTCTAATTAAGGAATCACAAAAGGATTCAAGGCTAAGATCTTGATAGCTAGCTGCAGTCAAAAATTCTTTCATGGAGTAGAATTTAGATACAAAAACAGAATATGCAGGTCCAAGTTTGGAAAGAATATGATAAATACATTGTTTGTCTTATTTCTTAATCTTGCATTCTGCACATAAGAGTCTAAGAGTTTTATACTTAGATAAATAGTCTTGAATGCATGAAAAATCATTTGGATTCAAGGAAATCAACTCATTCTCGAGTTGATGACCCCGAATTTCATTGTGTTTACCAAACACAGATTCCAACTTTTCCCAAGCTTTATCAGGTTCATCAATGTCAGATATGTGGAATCGCAAATCAATAGAGATTGCCATCCCAATCAATCCACGAGCTTCATCACATCTATTTGCCCATTTAATTTTCTTATCATCATCAGTGGGTTCTATTTCTTTCCCTGAGGTTATCCTGAAAATTCCCCTACTTCGTAGAACATCTTCCATACGAGATTTCCATGAGAAATAGTTAGAACTTGTAAGTATAATATCACAAGGGGCAGCCATACTGTAAAATAATGGCTGAAAGAACAGAAACTAACTATCTGGATGCAAAGAGCTCAAAAAAATATGTGGTTTTAAAAAAAACGGCACTTAAACCGGATTCTGGATGATGAAGTTATGCTTGATCAAAGAAAATGTTGAAGATGTCCCCAATAGTGATGTGGCAGATATTAACTTAACCAACTAAAAAAAAGAAGCCCCCTCTTCCCAAAATCAACCTTTGACAATCACTTTTACAATAAAGTTGCTTTAAAGTGAATCACTTTTGTAGAATAAGTGATGTTCACTTTTACAATAATGTGACTTTTAAATAGTGCGGCAATAAATTAAAAGACTTAAGTGACTCACTTTTATTTTATTTATTTTATTTATTTATGTGAGATGCATTTTTACAATAAAGTAACATGAAAATAGAAATTGCATGCACTAAAAAGTAGCTTGATAAGACTTGAACTCAAGACTTATCAAGGTGTAAAGCAACTTTGGACCAAGTGAGCTAAGTTTTAAAGGTACGTAAAAGTATGGAAAGAGGAAGTGGGGTTTCTTTTTTTCAACTCTTCTCTCTCGTTTTCCATGTTTGTTTTTTTTTTCCTACAAATCACAAAAAAAATTGAAAAACAAAAAGAAAAAACTTTTTCCACACAATGGGGTTAGATCTTGGTTAGCTTACCTGAAAAGTCTACTTTTTCAAGTTTTCTCGTTGTTTTTTATTTGCTGTGATCACACAAGGTGCACGGTAAAGAGCATATGTAGCCGAGAAGTCAAGATAAAAAAAACTTTCCCTTACTGTTTCTGATTTGCCGCGATCACGCAAGGTGCACAGCAAAGAGCATATGTAGTCAAGGAAAACAACAGTCTGAGACTAAAACTTAAAAGATCTAATAATATACTGATAAAATATGAGAGATTTAAAAAAAAAACCGTCACTGTAACATTATACCTTTAGATTTGTCGAAATGGGTGTTTCTTGAGCAAACGGAAACGATTTTCGGTGAAACGAAAACTATATCCCAATGGAAACGGTGCTCCAGATGTAATGGAATGGCTCCCATAGGCCACAAATGCACAAAAAATCTAGAACCAGAAACCCTTTCCAAGTTTCGGCAACATCGGTTCGAGAGCTTGATCAAAACCGAAAGTGGCTCTTCATAAAAGCTCTGATACCATGTTCGGGTACATAGGGTACTCCCAAAATACCAAACATCTTCAAATACTTCTTTACACAAACAGATCACATATCAACACACCGATGTTTGTCACATGGTTAAAACCCTCTAGAGCGAAACAATCCACGGCCCCAGCCAAATAGCTACTTGGAGCAATTTATTATGCAAAAGAAAGAAAGTTACATGAGTTTCTCATAATTGATCAACTAGCCAAGGACCCTCTATGCTCTTTAAATAGAGATCATAAACCAATTGGGTGTTAAGCCACGGATCAATGGTAGGTATGATCTAAGAGAAGTTGAACCGTCGGATCACTCTATGTCTAGAACATATCATTGACCATCGAATTAAAATATTTACAAATGCATACTAATGCATACTAAAGAAACACACTTTTACCTAAAAGATATATTACACAAGTTGATCTTAACTAACTCCTAAGTGTCTAAATATCCTAACAGAAATCTTGTTGGGAACCAACCAACCGAGACGACCCGACGACCATCCAAAGCCAAGGGTATAAGTGCAGAACAAGAACACTATAAACGATGAATATCCCTTCGTCATTCCATTCCCTCCGAACTTCGATCTTCAACCCCATGATAAATTCAATCAACACCTACAATGCAATGACCAAAACTAATGTTGTTAGTTTATGAACATAATCTATCTTATTCATCATATTTAGTTAAAGAATATAACCTCCAACAAAGATTTCCAATTCAAGAATATAAGCTCCACTTACACATCAACAAATTTGATGCCAATATAAAAATTCACATCATTAAAAAAATCAAGAGCCATGTTTATTTTGTCACCTCCAACCCAACAACATTGTTGCAACAACACCGCCATCAACATTGACATAATCAAGAGCAATTCGAAGATCAGCTGCCCGAACCAGGTACGCATAGATCTTGAATTTGATCACACTATTCATAGACATGAAAATAACTTTACATCCAATGGAATCATGACTCCCCAATTCTCAGATACAAGCTAAAAACTCAAAAACAAAACAAGACCAAAATTCCCAAGCAACCATATATTCTCTGTGTTTGGAGTGCCAGTTGAAGGAAGTTGATCTGGATCTTCTGAATGCGATTAGCGAAGTGAGTGTCATAGTTGAATCTAATATCTATGCTCATCTTTTGCAGGCGCGTGCCAACTTGAAATCCCTGGAAAAGGGCAGGCAAATACATTCTCTGATAATTAGGAATGGAATTTTCCCAAATGCGTTTTTGGGCACCAGGCATGCTAATATGTATGCTAAGTGCGAAAGCCTGGCTGATGCTCGTCTTTCTTTTGATGTCATTCCTGAAAGAAATGTCTTTTCATGGAATACAATGATTGGAGTATGTGCAAAGGATGGTCATTATGAGGAGGCCATTGAAATTTATCAACATATGCTAGATTTAGGGTTTAAGCCTAATCATTTCACGTCTCCTTCTGTTTTGAAGGCCTATGCTAGTCTGGAAGCTCTGACACAGGGTAATGAGATCCATTGTCATATAGAGAATTTGTTTTTGAGTCTGATGTTTTTGTTGGGAATGGGTTGGTTGATATGTATGCAAAGTGTGGGTGTATTGAGGATGCACGCCAAGTGTTTGATAGAATGCGTAGAAGGAATTTTGTTTCCTGGAATGCCATGATTTCTGGTTACGTGCAAAGTGGTGCAAAGTGGTGTTCATTGAGAGAGGGGACTGAGGTTTTTTCGTGATAAGATATCAGCATGTGTGAAGCCAAATTCAGTCACAATTATGAGCATGTTACCCGCCTTTTCGGACTTGATAACTCTGCAACTGGGTAAGGAGATCCACTATTATGCTATGAGAATGGGGTTTGAGTCCAAAGTAGAAGTACAGAATGCACTTTTGGGTATGTATGTGAGGTTTGGCAGTATCGAGAATGCACACAGGGTATTTGACAGAATCTCACAAAAAAATGTAGTTTCATGGACTACACTAATTTCAGGGTATATTGAGGATGGGCAGAGTGATATAGCCTTGAAATTATTTCAACACATACAAGGTACAGGAATGATACTAGACTCTGTCACTATCTCTACTATTCTACTGGTGTGTTCCCACTTGGTAGCTCTGCGACATGGTAAAGAGATCCATGGTTACAGTATTAGAAGTGGGTTAGGGTTTAATGATTTTGTTGAGAGTGCACTCATTTATATGTATGCAAAATGTGGGTCTATTGAAAATTCTTGTCTCATGTTTGATAGAGTATCTAAAGGGGATATAAATGCTTGGAATGCAATGATTGCAGGGTATGGTATGCATGGACATGGTGGTGATTCCATTGCACTCATTGATAAGATGCAAGTGACAGGATTTATACCAAACCATATTACCTTCACAGCTCTTTTGTCTGCCTACAGCCATACAGGTCTTGTGGATGAAGGTTGGAAATTCGTATATTGAATGATTCGAGATCATCATCAAATCAGACCTACCCCAGAGCACTATGCCCATATGGTTGATCTACTTGGCCGTGCCGGACGCTTGGATGAATCCCATGAATTTATCAAAAATATGTCAATTGAACCTAATGCATACATGTACAGTGTTACAGATGGTTGTTTGTTGTCTATGTACAGTGTTACATATGGTTGTTTGTTGACTGTTTGTTGGCTATTTGGTTGCATGCATATGGTCTACCTGGCCTTAAGTTCTTGTTTATAATTTTTTGATTAAGTTTATATAGTTCTTTTCTTTTGAATTGTTGTGGACTATTTCTTAAAATTTTATTTACCTTGTTTCTGATTGAACCAGGTATCAAGAACTGCTGAGAGCAAAAATGTTGAGTATATCGTAGGAGGTATGGTATCTAAACCTCAAAATGTTGAACATGGAAAATGATATTGTGGATGTTAGGTAGGTTTGAAATACTAGTGTTTCATTCAAAGTAACTAATATCTCTTTCCTGGTTTTTTTTCATTCTATGAAATGCAGGGGCCACACTGTTATACTAATGATATTGATATTGTAGCAATTTGATTGTTATTCTTTGCAGCCTGGGACTGCTCTACATGGGTTTGCACATATGCATTATTCTTGGAAGTACGTCTAGAGTGCTATAGAGTTTTGAAGTATGATGTAGAAGCTGAGCAGTTACAATCAAAGGCATCAAATGGATAGGATAAGGTATGCAATGATGTGGCATATGTAGGCTTTAATGTAAATTATATTTAATTTTCTCTTTCTTGATCACATTGAAGATATATTTCTTGTTTTACCATTGTTCACAGGGTCATAGCAGAACAAGAGACTTGGATAATGAGGATTTGTTAGAGCATTTTCCTGCCTTGCAACAATTACTCTACCACCTTGTTGGCTGCCAGGTATTGTGTGATAGTGTTGAGTTTTTAACAATTAGTGGAATTTATCAGTAACTGCACTATTTCTTGTGTGCTTATTTTAAAATTTGCATTCTTCTGACATTTCTCAAACAATTTTTACCCAGTTTAGTATGTTGCCATGGTATTTTGATTGCTTTAATTATATTTAAACCATTGTTTTCAGCCAGAGGGAGCAGCTATTGGCAATTATGTCATTCAATATGCCTTGGCATTGGTAAGTTTTAAGTTCATTCTCTTTGTTTTGCTAATAATCCTACAGTCTACATTTTCGCATTGATGAAAATATGTTTTTTCTAGAGTCTTGACTGATATCTGGATGACAAGACAGTATGAAAGGAAATTTTAAATTGCCAGTACTTGTCACTACCTGGGAGTTGTCTGTCATTTTTAGCAATGTGAAAAATAGGGATTCATGAGTTAGTTAAATTTTCATTTTAAATCTAGATGTTTGAGTTTTCTAAGATTAAATTAGTGATGCATGTTATCCAAGTGAATTAACCACAACTTGCAAGTAATCAGAAATGATGTATTTTAGGGCTGGAATTGCCAATTTTACATTTACTGCATGCTTTTACATTGATGTTTAGTTGCTTGCTCATTTGTTTGTAGGTCTTGAAGGAAAGCTTTAATATTTATTGTGCAATCAATGATGATATTATTAATCTGGTGGACAAGGTATGATTGATTGCATTTTATGGTCTCATTTATCTTAAGTTTTTCAATATTATCTTTGTACAAGATGTATGTGGATTTCTTCTTGAGGATATGTTTTGAACGATACCTATATTTGATTTTAGTTTTTTGAGATGCCAAGACACAAAGCCATCAAATCCCTTGATATTTATAGGAAGGCTGGTCAATAGGTATCTGTTGTTTCTGGGTTTTTTTTTTGAACCTTTTTGTCTAATTTTTGTTATTTGTCAAATTGGTCTATTGGCCAATAAACTGGCTGTAAGAGTTATATGTGCTACCTGATTAGTTATAGATATTTGACTGTTAATATTAAGCTACAATTAAGTTTGTCATTATCAAATAAAAGCATATTGTATGACAGTGGAGTGCAACTGCTTAAACAATTAGTCAGACACGCCATGCATCTTTCTCAACAGAAGAATTAATAGATTATTTTTCAGCCTTCATCATTATAATGGGTGTAGGTTTTTCATGCAGGCGGAGAGTCTGTCTGAATTTTATGAAGTTTGCAAAGGCCTAGAACTTGCCCGAAACTTCTAGTTCCCAATATTGGGTCAGGTATTTGAACCATCTGAAACATTCTCTGTAAAGTTAGATGGGGAAAAATTTATAGTTGTCTAAGTTATTAGTGGATCATACATAAACTTAGTTTAATGCATGTTTTGAACTACATAGACTCGTTGCATTTCAATCTCTGATGCAACCACCTCAGTCATTTCTAACAACAATGGAAGAATATATTCGAGATGCCCCTTGTGTCGTTCTTGTAGCAAGAGAGGTGCTGGTAAGCAATAATGTTCTATTAGATCCCACACTAATATCTCAATTTTTAATTATGTTTTTAGTTATTGAATTCATTTTATATTATTTCAAATTCGACATTAACATTAGAGTTGCATTGTGAATTGAATCTGGTAGATGTGCAACTTGCTTTAAACATTGGCCTGTTGTGATGCTATGTTTTGTCACTTTGTGGTTTCATGCTGGTTTAAACTATTTTCAATTCTATTTATTTGACTTATATTGTCTCAACAGGTATAATATATCAAAATTTAGACGTTTTCCAAATTTTGAATAGATCACTCTTATCTCATTGGCTGTAAATTATGTTGCCCTCTTCATGCCCACCAACTTTGTATGTTTTATATATTGTAGTTTCTTGGTCTTTCTTGTTCCAGTGGTTCTAACCAGATGGTTTTCTAACAAGAGTGACGTGCAAGGTTATGGGTGTCTCTGAAGAAAATAAACATTAGCATATATCTGGATTCTACATTTAATTTGAATATGCATTTATTTGTATTGGAAAAATAATTAAAGTGATCAATTTAATAATTTTTGTATGATCAGATTAAACCACAAGTTTTGGCAATTATAAGAATAAGGTGACTGCAAGGCTTGCCCTCTAGTACTTAGCCATTCAGATGGCTTTTTCTTTTTGTATATATCAGTAATTCTACTTAGGTTTATGGAGGCAGGGAATTTTATTTAATTTTAAATTATATATTAATGTCCTCTAGTGGCCATAATTTTCCAAAGAGACTATAAAAAGTACAAAGACAAGTGAATATTGAGAGTGCTAAAGCATATCACAGAGAACTGTAGAAGAAATAAAAGAATACATTAGTGCCAAAAGAGATGCAATCAAATCACAGGAAGCCTAAAAAGAAAAAAATGGATGAGGAGGGTTCGAAGGGCATCAAGGATAGAAGCCCTAGACCAATAATGTTGTCAACTGTCATCATTTTTGACATCCAAGGCCAAGAAGAAGTGGGTGATGAGATTCCTGAATCCTGACATTCACCAGCTATGTGTGTTGTATTTTGCGTTGCCTAACTAACCTAATGTTGGAGATTCTGATTTACTCATGCTACCTCTTGTAATTGGAGCCATTTAGAAGAAGAAGTAATATAAGATAAGATAATTGTGTTAATGTCCAACGAATGACTACAAAAGTAGGTCAATGGGACTAAAAGAGTACAGCCAATATGAGTACAAGAGGAAATCATATCAGAATCAATTGGCTGACAAGATCTATCTCTCATATTCTTTGTGCTACACATTTGGTCTTTGTACTATGTGAAAATTCTCAAGGAGATGTGGGAGTCTCTACACTTGTAGTGATTAGGATCATAGATTTCATGATAGATACAGCATTTGAAGATGAAACTGAATTTTGACTTGTGTTCTTGGATACAATCTATAAGTTGGATGCTTCCTTAGAAATTTATTATCAGTTTCCATGTGTAGCTGATGGGAATAAAGTTATAAGCCTTAAGCTAGGCTGAAGGGACTCTCAGGCTTTAAGGTGATTGCAATATGTTATATCCTAGAGTACAAACAAGGCCTTCCTTCAAGTGGATGTAGATGTGGAATTAATGATAAGAGTTTTGGAGTTAGGGTTTCTCTTGGCTCAGTCCATGTGGCTTTTGAGTATGTTTTTTATATCTCAAGGAGATATGGGAGTCTCTACACTTGTAGTGATTAGGATCATAGATTTCATGATAGATACGGCATTTGAAGATGAAACTGAGTTTTGACTTGGGTTTCTGGATACAGTCTATAAGTTGGATGCTTCCTTAGAAGTTTATTATATGTTTCCATGTGTAGCAGATGGGAATTAAGTTATAAGCCTGAAGCTAGGCTAAAGGGACCCTTAGGCTTTAAGGTAATTGCAATTTGTTATATCCTAGAGTACAAACAAGGCCTTCCTTGAAGTGGATGTAGCTGTGGAAGTAATGATAAGAGTTTTGGAGTATGCTCAATCCATGTGGCCTTTCAGTATGCTTTTTATATCTCTATTTTGGTACTTCCTTTAAGATTTATGTTAGTGACCTGGGGGTGTTGTTGAAGAACTGCGGGGAGAGGCTTCTCAAATCTACCTATTAATGATACCTTGGCAGAAAGATGCATAAGAATTGGAGGGCCAAGTATGGATGTCTATTACAACTTGAGTTGAAGTTTGCCAAGCATCGAACCCCATGGAGTATCCATGGCATGAGAAGTCATGGAAATGGGGAAGGGGTAGACACTGTACTTAACCAAAATGATAGAGTGCAACCATGCAAGACTGTTTTCTTTTCTTGAATATGTTTTGAGAGCATGGTAATGACTCAATGAGTACCCTCAATGTGGTTGTGTCCTGTTTGCTGGAGGTATGGCCCTCAAATTATTCAATTGTAAAAGAGAGTTGTTACAAGTGTGAAAAACACAAATCTTACCTTTAGTATCTTGAAATTGAAGTTGGAAACATTGTCTTACCAAGGTTGTTAATACTGGTTATCCTTGAGACAACATTTATTTTGTTGTCAGGATCAAGCTGAAAGATGGGCCGAAAGACAATGATGTCCACACATTTTTCTTTTTAATGGAACCCCATAAAAAAGGCAACCACCTACAGCGCCCTGTGGGGTTTGAAATCCAATTTTTTAGTTCATTAATATAAAGTCCAAAGAGTGTGGGTGATATTGGTTACCCTTGCTTGAATCTTATGGTGGTGTTTTTGTAGTTTGTGTTGCTCATCTTGGTACCAACCCTACAGATAATCTTGTTGTAGAGAATCATGACCAAAGAGATCACAAGTCTGGGGATCTATTTTTATGCTAAATTGCACGACATATTTGTGTAATAACTTTAGGCAAACTAACCCTTGTTACAGTTGGAAATCCTCTCCATTTGGAATGGTTATTTCTAGTCTCACGAGGTGTCCCAAAAAGGTGAATGCTTCCATCTAATCAACAAATCTTCACAAAGTACAAGATGATCATCAGCATACAAAAGATCCACTCTTGTGCTGCCCTTAAATAGTTCAAGACCTAAAATGAATTTGATTAAAATTGGTTGGTATCAAATTCTGTAGACAGTTGTAACAACAAAATAACAGAAAAAGGATGAGGTGAATGTCCATCCTAAATAACCATAACACTGCAACACAATTTAATCAGTGACAACCAATGAATTCAAGGAGCTAAAATAAATCATAATTGGACCAAATCAGATTTTAACCATGAAATTAATTATTTCATAACGAATCACAAGTAAAATGCTACCATGGATCTCCTTTCTTACAGTGGACGTAGTGGTTTGAGATCTGGAGGATGAAAAGAACTTAGTGGTCTGCTGCTACAACACTGCCCACAGAATATTATTGTCCAACCCATAAACTATTTCTCAAATTTGTATATAACTTTCTGTTAGTTTTCTAACCCCAGGTCTGATCTATAATCTCAATCATTTAACCTCAACAATTAAATACATTCACCATTAACTGTTGAATATGATAATTGCAAATACACTGGAATATAACTTATATGCAGCAGAAACATAAACAGTAAACAACCACATTCAACCAGTCATTTTAACACAAGATGTTTGGGTAATGCCCCTGGAAAAACCCCAAAGGGAAACCTGTCCACGAGAGAGATTTTATTATGCTCATCCCACCGAAAAGAAATCTGGAAACAACAAATATAAATCTTTACCATCCTAGAAAAATGTGCTAGAATGAGATGTATGACCTCCACAAACAATACAGCCTCCACAGCAATAAATTCTAGCCTCGAAATTCATGCCCAACAGTACCAAACAATGCAAAAGAAGTATGTCCCAACAACAATGAGAAACTCATTCAATATGGCCCTTCTTCCTCTCACACATGTGGCTGTATAGAAAAGACCATATGCTATTGTATAGACAATGATTTCTTTGCCTTGATTTTTGTGCCCAGCTGCTACTTTTTTGATTTCTATCCTTGCTCTTTCTTGGGAGTAGTGCCTCTTCCACACCTTGCAATTTGTGCCTCGTCCCTTCTAGCTGTAGTCTTTTCCTCACTCTTCTTTTCTTCAGCTCTCACCTCTCTCATTCACTTGTGTGTGTCTAAACTCTCCTACTTCTCTTTTTATTAATTGTGAGAATGACTCTCTCTTCACTTTCCCAAGTTACTTTGTCTCTTCACCTCCCAAGCGACTCTTCACTTTCCATGGGTGAGATAAATTACACTTTTGTGAAATGAAATCATTTTCACTGAAACTTTAACAAAATACTCACATTCACTTTATAACATTAAAGTAAATGTCTAGGAGAGTCACCTAGGTCCTTTATACATGCCTAGACACCAAGCAATGTAGAAGACATTCCTCGCTACAAATTTCAACACTCTCATCGCCTCCAACCAAGTCATCCTTACTGCTAGAAAAAGGAAATAAAACACCCTAAAGCTCAAAAGCTCTGCATGCAAATCACTTTGGATTAAATTGCTGTGTAGAGGAGTTTTTCTGTTGTTTTAGAATGATTTTAAGTTTTCTTGTTGTTCATTCGCCATAAAAAGCATTGCATTCTATTCCCATCTAATCCTCCCTGATCTCTTAGTTGTTGTTTGACTGAACTTGAGTGACCTGCACTAGCACTAGCCTTTAGTTGGAGACTTGGGCTTATGTGCATCAACCTCCCATCCATCATTCTTCTACTGAGGTGGCTTATTGTGTTTTGACATAGCCAAGACAATGCAGGGAACCTATCATTCAGAGGCTTGTTTGGAGGGCTTTGAGGCCAACTTTGACTATGCTCTTGGCACTCCCTTATGGACCTGGCAGCTATGTGTTTAGGTTGACCATGTTAAATTTTTTGGGTTAGGAAAGTTTTTAACATAAGAAATAAACTTTAATGCATGAACATAAATATAAAACAAGTTCCAGAATAACACTGCTCAAATCAATTTAAATTTTAAACTACAATAAAACTTAAACATAACTTTCATCTCTTTCAACTTTAACACTCCATTGATTCACCAAATGTCATTTACAATAACAAAATAATAAATAATGTACAAGAGATAACATCACTAAATAATCGTAACCATTATTTTGAATCAGCCTTATACTCGGATACTTTTAGGTTTGATCTTTTCGTTGAACGGTCAAGTCAACTGGGTAAACAATTGACGTACCTTGAGAGAGAGGGTTAAAGCAAAAGTAAACAGACCTTATATTCTTCAATCAAATTAGCAACATAGTCATACTCAGTACAATCATATTTATATATCTAGTTATACATTTACAATCTAAAATTTCACTTATTCTCATCTTAATTTGTGTTGTAAGAGGTTGCATGCTTGTAATCATCCAACAAGTCAATGGCCCTGGAGAAGAAGCTATGCTTATGTATAATGATATTCACCATGGTTAAATGCAATAATTCTTAAGGTGGTTATTCTAGGCATATCCAGTGAAGGATCTAACTCGTGTATCCTTTAAACCCGTATGTACTTCTTAGCATATTTAAGAAATATTCCCTAAGTTTATCTTTAGTTTGTAGCACTATTTAGTTTGTAGGCATCTTCTTTTAGTAACCATTCATGAGTTCTTCTCTTACCATCCCATTGCTGAACAAAATTACCTCATCAATGAAAAACAAAATTTATGTAGCAACACACACATCCTCAATTGGATTCTACAACTATTTCCTAAACGCATCCCTTATTATGTGTCCATATCAATTTTAGGTTATTAGGTATGCATCAATGCATTATGTTGTTTTCTAAGACTCTTTTCCGGACCACTTTAATAGATTGCGTAACTGTTTATGATATTTTGTTTCCGAGGACGGTATATTTTTGTGCTTATTAGTGTGTTTGAAAAATTAAATTGGATTTTAAGCTTGAATGTCTTTGGATCTTATTGTCTTTTATTAGAATTACAAATGATCAAATCTATGTGTTAATATTGCTCCTCTTCCAAATTCTTAAAGGGTGCTAGCTCAATGGAAGAGCGCCTGCTTTACAAGCAGGAGGTTGGTGGTTCGATTCCTCCATGCCCTAATGATATTGGAATGTATTTATAAAGGTAAAAAGTGTAGTAGTGCAAGATGGATGCAATATTAGATGCAGCACTAATGCAAAACAAGATGTAAAAGTGGGCATCACACCAAACACAAAAGTGGATGCAAAATTCAACCTTATGTCAGACGCAAATATGGAAACAAAAATGGATGTCACACAATGCAAAATTGGATGTAAAAAGAGACTCAACACTAGACATAATTAATGACTCAAAACTAGATGCAATACTAGGTCCAAAACTAAACACAACAGTAGATGCAAAAGTGGACTCCTAACTAGACGTAAAATTGGACATTAAATTGAGCACAAAATATGGTGTATCGATGGACATAAAACTAGGTGTAACACCAGGTGCAAAAATGGAAGGAACACTTGGCACAAATAAAAACTTAAAATGAGACACAATATTGGATGCAAGATGGGACAAAACATTGGATGTAAAACTAGACGTAATATTGAATGCAAGATGGGATGCAACATTGGACACAAAACTAGATGCAATATTAGATACAAACATGGCTGCAAAACTAGGTGCAATACTAGGTGCAACATTGGGCTCAAACATATATGCAAAAAAAGACATCAACCGGGATGCAACACTAGGTGCAAACCTAGATGCAAAATATGACGTAAAACAATATGAAACATTAGACACAAACATGGATACAAAAAAAGACATAAAATAAGATACAAAATTAGATGCAAATGGGGATGCAACATTATAAGTAAAATTGGATGCAAAACTAGATGCAACATTGGGCCTAAAATTGGATGCAATCCTAGATGCAACATTAGATGCAGAATTGGACACATAATTTTATGCAAAACATGGTGCAAAATTGGGTGCAAGACTTGATGAAAAACTAGGAGCAAAATAAGACGCAAAATTGGATGCAAAATTGAGCGTGAAACTAGGTGCAAACAAGGATGTAACAAAGGATGCAAAAAAAGATGCAATAGAAGTTGCAAAATTGGGCGAAAATTAAGGCGTAACAAAAGATGCAAAAAATTGGGCGCAAAAATGGATGTTAAAAAGGACAGAAAAAAAGATGCAATAGATGGTGTTTTATGAAAATGTACAATAGCACCAGGTTTAGCACCAGATTGTTCACCACAATTGCAAAAAAATTATACTAAAATCCTACGCTAAATCCAGTTTTTGTTGTAGTGATTCCCCTTCTCTCATCATTAATAAAATCATAATAAACCAATTTACTATGATCTGTATGCTCTACCCGGTTGGGATGCCCAGAGCAGTGTAGACTATTTAAATCCTCACATTCCTAATCCAAAGTCACATTAATAAAATTTACCAATTTCCCTAGGAGAAAATCCAACGCCTAGATTTAAGTTGTTGGGGTGGAAAATTACCCAAAGGAAGTAGGGAAAACTAGTCAGTGACCTTGAGGTACAATTAGACTACACACTTGCGGTGTAGTGTTGAACACTGCCTCAAAGACTCCATACCAGCCTACATATTCCTTGCAGTTAGCCATATCTGTTAATGGTTTTGGATATATCTCCCATACCGAAAGGTATATCTTGGAGATCCCTCTCACATTTAATAATAAACCTCATCTTTAAATTTTATAGTAAATTTTACCAAGAAGCACTTGCAAAACATTCTCAAGCGCTCCATTTGGCACTAGTCTTTTTTTAATTTTGCTTATTATATGTCTAAATCATTTCTATTTATCTATTTTTCATATCATAGATGCTTTACTTTTAATCTGCAATTATCAAATGATTGGTTATCTCTAATTCTATTTGCAAGCATTTACTGGTTATTTTATTGTAAGTTTCTTTATAAAAAAACTCCTAAAAACACCCATCAGCATCACTCATCTAAATAAAATTTAAAAAAAAATTAGCCTTAGAAACTCTCTATAGGGACTACCCCCCTTGGATTCGTTAGGAGTTTTCCTAAACAGACGAGTCGGGATCAAGTGACAGCACCTAACTCTTTGCTTGCCCCCAAGGTCACACCTCTCCCTTTTGTCGTGAGACAACTATTCGAAATATTTATGGCTAACGGTGTGCACATTAGAGGGAAAAATCTTTGGTGTCATTATCGGGGACAAATCTTTTGTTCCTAGATGACCTTTTACCTTAGTTTTTTACCTTGTATTTTGGTAGGTTTTTAGTTCAAACAAACCTTTGATTTTAGACTTAAATCCATATGGGGACTCCACTATCAATAATCACACCAAGGTATTCAACAAGAAGAAACTATGTATGCCTAATTAATTTCATCCCTAAGCTTGAACAGGTTTATATGAGGAGACTAAATAGGTTAGCTTCTAGTAGAATCCTTGAGAATCTTGGATCTGAGTCTATTTCGGACATCCATAGTCTTTTTGTTGAGAATAATAATTGTTTGTCTAACATAATGGGTGAATATTTCAGTCCCCTTGACATCTCTTAGATAGCAGGTCAAACTCACGATCTACCAAAAAAATCTGTAGACAAACTGCCCATGTTCACTGGCACTAATGCCATCAATGCAAGTCTTCATCTAAAAAAATTATCCAGATGTATTAGCACCTATATCAATGATCCTGTACATAGACATGAAGATGTGTATATGAAACTCTTTGCTCTTCTTTGGATGAAGATGTTGGTGACTGGTTCAACAAATTTCCAGATAAATCCTTTGCAACTCTTGCAAATTTTAAAACTACTTTCACCAAGAAGTTTGGTGAAAAGAAAGATCCTTGAAATCAGTTAGCTTCTTTGACCAACATAAAAAAAAGTGATAATGAAACAATGGATGAATTCAACAAGAAATTCACATATCTGATGAATGCCATCCATATTGAATACAAGCCTACTTCTCATTCCATCTTAGTCTACTATATTGAAGCTCTTAGTGGAGAAATGCAATATCAACTCAGAGATAAAGACCCTACCACTCTATCGATAGCCCAAGAAATGGCCGTTAAAATTGATAGGAATATGCAATATTTTGGTATTTCAAACATTCCAGGGTACACAAGGTCCATTATCCCTCCTAAGAAACAAGATATTAGAGCTAAGGATTTTACAAACCAAATTTAGGAGACTTATGACAAGAAAATAAAGGAAATGAATGATAGGATGGAGGCTTTACAAACTGATTATGCAAATATGAAAAATCGGGTAATAAACATGGAAAGGGATCGAACTAGTCAAAGCAATTTTCCTCCTAAGGGAAATTGGGTTCAGAAGAATGCCCCGCAAGATAAAAGGCCCCCTAATCAACTAAATCCCATCAACATGGTTGAGGAATTCATCCCCAATTACAGAGTCTATGAGGCTCTTCATGAAGAGTCTTCCTACTACATGGCTCGTCAAATCTTAGAGCATGGTCTTCCAGAGATGAGTGATAGTGAACAATATTCAAGCAATCCTGAGTACGTCAAAACAGTAGGACATATCCATCTGATCACCATAGAAACCTAGGGTCAATCCAGAAAGTACAATCAACAATCGGATAACCTTACTAAGAACTTTGGTACTAGTCCTTCAAATGAACAAATCAAAGAGATGCCTAAGTTCAAAGGCATCACCTACCAGAGAAGGGATAGTCTGAGGACTTCAATAAGTAAACAATATCGTCCTAGGGTAACCGCTCCTCCTGATACTAATGATGTTGGTATTGATTTGGGAACTTGGTGGTCAAAAGATAAAGTGTCAGTCCTTGCAAGTGAACTAGTTAAAATTCCGGAACAAAGAGAAAAGTTGTTAAAAGTATTTAACTCTCCACCTCCCAAAAAATTTAAGTTTAAAGAGCCTCTAGAAGAACCTTCTCCAACTCTAAATAATGTCCAAGAAGATCCATTTGTGATATTGCAGACTATGGATTCGATAAAAGAGAATCATCCCCCCTTCTATGTATATTCATTGATGATGGGTGATCTTCTTATACATAAGTGTGTGCTTGATTTAGGACCCTTCTATAATATAATGACTAGGAAAGTAATGAAACAGTTGAACCTAAAAACAACTAGGCCCTACCAAAATGTATGTGCCATGGATTGCAAATAGGTGGATGTAGTAGGAATCATCTTGAATCATCAAGTGAGACTGGCTAAGTATCTAGATATTCACATAGCCATGGACATTCTCATAATTGATGTGCTAGATAAATGGGGGATGCTGTTGTCTAGAAAGTGAGTTGCCACTTTGGGAAGATGGATCCAAATGAACTGGACTTGCACTACTATACCTGCATCAGAATATTCATGGGTAAAGTTGCGTAATGAAAAGGAGAAGAAGTACCATGTTGAAAATCTTAAGAAACCTTTTAATGAGTATGTTTACAACACTGATGACATTGGAACCTATACTTTCTACTCTGCCTTTTTGGCTCCCCTTAAAGAAAAAATAAAAGACAAGAGGTTCGATGAGATATGGAGGATGAACTTTGATGGTGCTCACTCTAGAGCTGGAAAGGGTGCAGGTGTGGTCATCACTTTGCCTAAAGGGAAAATATTTAACTTTTCTTATAGATTGGAATTTGAGGCAACTAATAATGTAGCAGAGTATGAATCACTATTACTTTGTTTGGAAACAACAAATGACATGGGAATAAACATGTTAAGCATAAAAGGCGACTCTGATTTGATAATCCTTCAAGTTAAGAATGAATTTTCTTGTAAGTGTAAAAGGTTGAAAAAATATAGAAATGCAATCTGGTACCTAATGGAATATTTTGATTCCTTAAACTTAACTTCAATCCATAGGGATGAAAAAATCTTAGTAGACAAGTGAGTAGTAGCATCCTCAACTCTCCAGCCTTCTGAGGAATTGTTGAATGGTGATGGTAAATTAGAGATAAAATTTAGACCATATGTTCCATATAACATGGAACATTGCCAGTTTTTCCAAAGTGATGAACAAATTCTGAAGTTTCTTCATAATATGGATGAATTTTCCAACTTTAGTGTCAACTTTCAAGAAGAGGCTAAAGAGTATCAGGGAGAAGGTGATCATTTTTATATTCCAGTACCTCGTGGCTTTGTTGGACTTGAGCAAATTTTTGACACACATGATGGTAGGAAAAATAATATTGATTCAATAAAACCTGGAGATTATGTAGGAATAAATATTGGATCAGATAAAAACCCAAAATTAATAAAAATTGGGAAAGGGACATTTGAAAAGGAAAGGAATGACTTAATAAACTTGGTTAAAGAGTATAGGGATTTTTTTTCCTTCTCATATGATGAGCTGAAATCATATCAGGAGGATGTGTTCCAACCGTTACCATCCCTTCGAAACATGATGTTAGAGAATTCAAACCCTTTTGGAAAAAGCTAATAGAAATAAACCCCAAGTTATCCCCTATAGTTAAAAAGGAACTTGAAAAGATGTTAGCTGCAGGGATTATTGCACCAACAAGACATTCATCTTGGTGCTCTAACTTGGTGGTAGTAAGAAAAAAGAATGGTAGTTTAAGGATATGTATAGATTTCAGGAATCTAAACATAGCTTGTCAGAAGGACAACTACCCATTGCCTAATATGGAGACCCTTCTCTAGAGAGTAACAGGGGCAGGCATGATGTCCATGTTGGATGGATTTTTCAGGGTACAACTAGGTAGTGACTCAGAAGGAAGATAGGCATAAGACTACTTTTACGTCCCCTTGGGATACTTTTGAGTATCTAAGGATGCCTTTTGGTTTGCTAATTGCGGGGGGGAATTTTTAAAGGGCCATGGACTATGCATTCAAGGAGTTGATTGGAAAAATCATATAGATTTACCAGGATGACTTGACAAATTTTTCAAAAGAAATACCAAGTCACATAGGCCATCTTAAACAAGTTTTTGAAAGATTTAGGAAGTATGGTATTTCTCTTAATCTGACAAAGGTTTTTTTTGGAATTGATGAAGGAAATATTCTAGGACACATCATATCTAAAGAAGGGGTCAAAATTGACCCTTAAATAATTGAGGCCATTAAAAAAATTCCCTTTCCTAAGAATGTCAAAGCTCTCCGGTCTTTTAATCGACACATCAATTTCATTAGAAGATTTATCCCAAACTTAGTTGAGTACATGAAACCTCTACAAAAAAATTTGAAAAAGGACGCTAAGTTTAAATGGACTAGTGAAGGTAGAGAAGCCTTCAAGTGCATTAAAGAAGCCATCACTAAATATCCTATCTTAATCATCCTGGACTACTCCAAAGATTTCATGATATTCTCCTTTTCTTTAGAGGATACTTTTGTGGGGGTTTTTCTTCACAAAAACAATGAAGGATTTGAGCAACCCATCATTTTCATGAGCTAGGCCTTGCAACACTCCAAGTTTAAGTACACAACCATGGAAAAACAAGCTTGTGCCTTAGTAATATCTTTGAAGCATTTCAGAACATATGTGGGTTACTCCAAGATAGTCTTTTATGTACCTCACTCAACCGTCAAGGATATATTGTGTCACCAGGATTGCTTAGGAAAAATAGGTAAGTGGGTGTCTAAAATTTAAGAGTATGATCTAGAGATTAAACACACAAAGTTAATCAAAGGGCAGGTCTTAACAAAAATGTTAACTCAGGGTAATGAAGAAGCCTTAGGAATAATTTGTCAGAATGAAGAGCCTACACCAAGCATGTCTCCATAATTACTGTGTTTAGATCATCATTAGTACTATGATATCATATTTTTTCTTCAAAATCTTACGTGCCCTAAACATCTAAAAGGTCATAAAATAAGGGCTTTAAGGTTAAAGGCCGTCAGATATTGCATCACTCAAGAAGGACTGGGTTGGAGAAACCAAGATGGAGTGATCCTTAGATGTGTTAATGAGCAAGAGTCTAAGCTTCTCTTGACTGAGTTCCATTTAGGATTTTGTGGTGGGAATTTTGCAGTAGATACGGCAACCCACAAAATCCTTAGAGCAGGTTACTATTGGCCCTTCCTATTTGCAGATGTTCATAAGTTGGTCAAGGGTTGTCAACAGTGCCAGTTGTTCACTAGGAATCCTAGGTTGAAATCCTTACATTTGTTACCAGTTGTGGTTCAAGCCCCTTTCCAGCAGTGGGGGCTTGGCTTCATCAGTAAATTCAAAGACAACTCTAGCAATGGTTATTGTTGGATTTTAACAGGTACCGATTATTTCACTAAGTGATTGGAGGCTATCCCCACTAAAAAGGATAAAGATAAAGTTGTTATGGATTTCCTAGAAAGTAACATCTTACTAGATTTGGTGCTCTAGCCAAAATAACAATTGATAATGCCAAAGATTTTAGTTATGCAGAGTTCACCAGCTTCTGTTTCAATTATGGCATTATCCTATCCCGTTCTTCCAATTATTACCCACAAGGTAATGGTCTTGTAGAGTCCAACAATAAGAACTTAATCACTATCCTTAAGAAAATAGTTGGGAATAATAAGAAGTCATGGGATGGTAATATTAAGTATGCACTTTTGGCTGATCGAATAACTAAGAAAAGTGCAACCGGAAAAACCCCTTTTGAACTTGTGTATGGTTTGACTGTTTCAATTCCCATCTACCTTCAATTACCTTCCATGAAGATGCTCCAAGAGTATGAAATGGAAGAAGAATGGAAGAAGACTATGTTCCCAACAGGATTAATCATATCATTGAGCTAGATGAGAACCGAAGGAAGGCCCTTGACCATAGTATCAGAAATCAAGATAAGATCAAAAGAACCTTCGATAAGTCATCTAGGCCAAGACCTTTTCAGATTGGGGATACATTTCTTGGGATAAAGGGAGAGAGAATCTGGGAAAGCACGAAAAGTTTGAAAGCTGATGGTTGGGTCCATACGTTATATATGGCGTGGCTAGCACAAATTCATTTATGCTCAACACTATGGAAGGAGAAACATTTCTCTTACCATTGAATGGGAAATAGTTAAAAGTGTTCTTCAACAATGACATCTAATGCTCATGGGGGCATTCTAAGGGATTTTTGAAACCCTTATCTTTTTCCTTTAAGTTTTTCTTTTTTGTACCATAGGTTTGTACTATATTTTTGTATCATATTTTTTTTTTGTATATTATGTATGTACCATATATTGTTTCCTTTTTTTCTTATGCATAGTTGTTGTTTCATTTTTTGCTTTATATATATATGTGGTAATGATGCACTTTACTTTCATGCAGGAACCAGATATTCTGGGCTACTCGCACACTCTCTTTGAATGAAAATCAAACGAGTGCACGTCCGTAGTTGGAGCCAGATGTTACCAACTATTTTGTACAATAGTTGAACTTCCTATTGAACCTCCATTTATGGAACATGATGCATGTTCGTTGACAGAGTTCAGAAGTTCAGTTTGTTCCAGAGTTAGCCAGTTTTGGATAGCCTTTTTGTTTTTTGTCGAAATGACCATTCCCCATGGGGTTTGTAATAAAGTGGGATAGTAGGGGGGTCTTGAGTGGCTTAACTCCCTTAGAATTAACAATCAAATAAGGTATTCCAAGGAGTTTTTTCCCTTCTCGATTATTTCTTTGC
This sequence comes from Pseudotsuga menziesii, assembly GCA_001517045.1. Taxonomy (NCBI): domain Eukaryota; kingdom Viridiplantae; phylum Streptophyta; class Pinopsida; order Pinales; family Pinaceae; genus Pseudotsuga; species Pseudotsuga menziesii. The sequence continues at coordinate 140,649 of LPNX010542155.1, read as the reverse complement.
CTTTAGCCGTGTTATAATCGATGAGTTTTTCTCCCACTGCCTCCAAAGGTCGAATGCCCAAATTTGGTGGTTACGCCTCGGGGGAGTATTAGAGTCCAACATTAAAATATGAACCTACTAGAAACTCTTGGTATGTTATATGGTCATTTCCTAGGTCTCGGGATGTGTTAAAACATTGTCTGGAAAACAATTTTAGCGGCCATCCTCATATTTTTTATTTTTTATTTTTAGACTATGGAAAAATAATTAAAATTTTCAATTAATTAAACCATTTTTCCTATGGTTCAATTGAAAATTTTCAAAATGTAATAATTAAGTGGTCTGGGGGTGTATTTTGGAAAATAAATAGGTGTTTTCTAAGCTATAACACGTATTTAACCCCTAGACACACTTATCCTAAGTTTCAAATGATTATTTTGCAGTTAATTGAATATTTACTCAAAATAAATAAATGAGGAATGTTTAATTAAAATAATTATAAAAATATTAAATGGAGATAAATAAAAAAAACTCTCCAAAATAAACCAAATTTAATAAAGTAAAGGGATGAATGAAATGGAAAGGAGTATCAGAGAATATTCCAATCAAATCCTAACTAATCCAAGTCAGTATCATAGCAAAATAGACAACTGAGCCTTGGGATTTGTGCCTCTCTCATCTAACTTGGGAAAATTCCTTCTTTGGCACAGTTTTATTGGTTAGTGATGATTCCAAGGTGATAGGGTGGGTGCCTTGCCTAGGTGGAGGCCACCTCACCCCTATCACATATACATTCACTCAATTCAACTCCAAATTATTGCATTCGAAGCTCCAGCTACTTGACAGTTGCGCCCTCTCCTTCATGCTTGCGCTAGGGTTAGGGTAGCTCTTCTCTTTTTGTATAAATATGATACCTTCTTCCTTATTCCAGAGGGATGGAAGGAACCTCTACCTATTGTAACACTACTAAGATTTCGAATAATAAAATTGAATACTTTGGAGGTCTACCTTGTGCCATTGGATGAATGCTATGCTAATGAGGTGATATTGTATTGTTTAAAATTGCTCTTGTTCAATTTATGTTGATCTATCTAGCTTAGAGGATCATTCATGATACATAGAGTAAGCATTTACAGTTTTTAAGTTGCTTGATTATTATTTGTATTGGAAATATATAGGAGTAACTGACAATATTCAGTTGAATTGATGTCCTCCAACTTTTTTCTTTTTCAAACATACTAGATCTAATCAAATTTGTGCAAGAGTTGTTCTATAGTTTTGCAGGTCATGAGATCCATAGGAGGGGTTGAACTAAGTTGTCTCTTCTCATTCCTTGGCACCATTTTTTGAATCTAACCTTTGTTGCAGGGACTCCAAAGCCATCGGCAAAAGATCAAGAAAGGGCTTGAATTGTTCCATCCATCTCTTCAAGCCCAAATTCTCCTTCTTTTCCGGTTACTTTGTTTTGATTTTGTTAATCAAGTAGATCTAGTTCCTTAAAGTTTTGTTCATTCAAATATACTTGTTTTAGAATGTTAGATAGATCTAGAAATACATTCAAAATATTCATTGTTTAACTAAATCTAGGATTAATTTTTTGGTATCTATACTTAGTAAAAAATTTCAAATTTTTTAAAGTACCGAAACCTTACAATATTTATTTCATTTTTGTGCATACCACCATTTTAGCAGTTTCGAGGAAAAAAAGAGGGAGGTGCTGCCAAAAAATCAAGCTTAGGGCCATCTAGAGCACCCACGAGCCATCTACCATCCTCCTCCTTCATTCCCCTTCTCTCCCAAGTAGTTTTATGGCCCTTTTTTACCCTTTCTTCAAGGATCAAAAGGAACTTTTTATTTTTGAAGCATTGTAACAAGTTAATAACGAGCAAGTGGGATAAAGGCTCCCACACCCTACTTCCCCCATTTGGGGGAAGCATGTATCGTCCTTTGCTTTCTATTTTTTTCTTTTTACATGCATAGTAATTGTTTAGAGTAGATTAATCATTTTGCTATCATAAAAAGAAAAAGAAATTTGTTAGTATAGTTTTATTTCAGTCTTACTTCTTTTATTCAATTGCTAAAGGAAAAAGAAGGAATCCAAAGTCTCTTGAATATTACAGAAAAGTGGATCAAGAGCACTCTCTATCGGAGAGCCATTATATTGTTTTACTGCTTTCTTTTATTTCTTAAAGAAAAAGAACCCAAAATCTCTTCAATCTCATTGAAAGGTGGGTCAATGGTGTGCTCTGTCGGAGAGTTTATTGTATAGTTTAGTTCTTTTACTTTTTAACATCTTTGTTTCTTTTTTTTCATAAATCTCTTGAATCTCTCCATAAGGCGAATCAAGAGTGCTCTCTGTCAGAGGGTTGTTACAATGGATCTTTTTCATCATTAATAAAATCAAAATAAAGCAATTTACTACGCTATGTATGCTCTATTCGGTTGGGATACCCAGAAGCAGTGTAGACTATTTAAATCCTCACATTCCTAATCCAAAGTTAGATTAATAAAATTTACCAACTTCCCTAGGAAAAAATCCAATGCCTATATTTAAGTCGTTGCGGACGCAAATTACCCAAAGGAAGCAGGAACAACTGGTCAGTGACCTCGAGGTATAGTTAGACTACACCCTTGCATTGTAGTGTTGAACACCGCCTAAAAGACTCGAGACCAGCCTACATATTCCTTGCAGGTAGCCATATGGGTTAATGGTTTTGGACATATCTCCCATACCGAAAGCTATATATTGGAGATCCCCCTCCCATTTAATAATCAACCTCATCTTTAAAATTTACAATAAAATTTACCATGAAGCACTTGCAAAACATTCTCAAGCACTCCATTTGGCACTAGTACTTTTTTAATTTTGCTTATTATCTTTCTAAAGCATTGTTATTTATCTGTTTTTCATATCATAGATGCTTTACTTTTAATTTGCAATTATCAAATGATTGGTTATCTCTAATTCTATTTGCAAGCATTTATTGGTTATTTTATTATAAGTTTCTTTATCAAAAACTCCTAAAAACACCCATCCACATCACGCATCTAAATAAAATTTTAAAATCTTTGAGCCTTAGAAAATCTCTGTAGGGACTACCCCCCCTTAGATTCGTTAGGAGATTGCCTAAATGGAGGAGTCGGGATTAGGTGACAACACCTAACTCTTTGCTTTCCCCCAAGTCCGTACCTCTCCTTTTTGCTGGGAGACATCTATTCGAAATATTAATGGCTGACAATGTGCACATCGGTGGGAAACAACACTCACAACATCAAAAGATCAAAACTAGAAAAAGAACACCTAAGGAATGGACCCAAAACAGGTTGGACTCCCTAGTGGAGTCGCTAGCTCTGTTGTTCATTGAATTAAAACCTTATAGCCTAGGGTCTAGGGTTACCCACATAATAAATAAACTTACACATACTCAACAATTTAAGAATTTGATAGAGAAATAAGGAAGAAAGTAAGTGTACCTTTTTTATGGAGGTTGGTCCTAGATTTATTCTTCAATCCAAATGCTCCAACAACTTCTAGGGATATTCACACATGCCAAAGATATGGACACTTTCCTGCGAAATCTTAGATGTTATATCAGATATTAATGAAATATAATGATTGCAATAAGACAATAAGATAATTCAAAAATCATAACATATAAGAATACTAGTGCACAAATTGGAAGAAAGTGTCTCTTTATTGATAAGCAGTGATGAAAGATTACAACTAGTACCTGATACAAGTCCTCCTCTGCTAGCAAAGGAAACTAAGTTTTTCTGCTCCAAGATCTCCAAATTCAATCCACCAGCATAACCTTGCTCTTCTATTGATGATGGCTTAGTCGCAACCCTTACCCTATATTTATACTTGATGAATGAGAGGAGTTTTGTAATTTTATATGGTTCAGAAAGTTGGGATAGTTATGATTATGAGCCCAATTATCCTTAACTAAGCATGCTTTTATTTTTTAATTTTTGGATTAGGGCATTCACGACTATTGATACTGTCAAGTCACAAGTGACTCGCGAATTTTTGTAAAGGGAACCCGTGAATGCAAACCATGATCATGTATTCGCGGGTTGTATATATAAGTACCCACGAATGGCGTGCAGGTTGCAATGGAAATAGTCGTGAATGAAACCTAAGATTCTTATAAAAAATAGGCAAGGGTGGAAAGAATGATGATGCATCAAGGCTCATGCACATGTATAATGTTTTGGCCACTTCTATCCAATTTTTCCATTTGTGTATCGACACATTGAGTGTTAGTACTCGGACAGAGAAGAGTTATTTCATTGGATAACAATCATTACATCTAGGATATGGTGTAGAGAAGAGTTGTGAAGCTCTAGTATGTTCCTATAGAGGAACAAGTTACAGATGTGCTAACTAAGCCTCTATCTCATGTGAAGTTTGAATATTTTCAAGAAAATCTTGGTGTAGTCCGAAAGGACCTCCATGAAAAAAGGGAGTGATGATGAGATTGTTGTTGATGATGTGATGGAAATGGTATTCCACTGCAAAGAAGGCCAATTGATTTTATCAGAGTGCCTATAGATGTTGTTGTGGTCCTGCATTCATTTTTTGACATTGTGGTCCTGAATTCATTTGTGAATGTTGTGGTCATGCATTCAATTACGGACGTTGTGGCCCTACATTCATTTGTGAACATTGTGGTCCTACATTCATTTGGGGATGCTGTGGTCCTGCATTCATTTTTTGATGTTGTGGTCCTACATTCATTTTTTGTTGTTGTGATCCTCCATTCATTTGTGTACGTTGTTGTATGACATTCATTTGTGGATGTTCTTGCACTCATTTGCAGATGATGTGGTCTTGCATTAATTTACAAAGGATGATATTCTAGCATTCTTTGTGCTATGGGTAATTCCTCATTAATTTTTGGATGTTTTGTTTGCATGTGTTGCATTACAAGTGATGTTTTTGATGATCTGTCGAGATGAAATGCTCATGATGATATGTCGAGATGCAATTCTCATGATGATGTGTCAAGATACGATGCTCGTGATGATGTGTCGATATGTGATGCTCATGATGATGTGTTGAGATGCAATGCTCGTGATGATGTGTCGAGATGCAATGCTCATGATGATGTGTCAAGCTGTGATCCTCATGATGATGTGTCGAGATGTGATTCTCATGAGGATGTGTCAATATGAGAAGAAATGATATTATGGTATGCACTTATCTATACACTCATTTATGGTATTAATGATATAATCTTTTCCAAGGAAATATTCTCACCCACCTCATGCACTTACTAGAATAATTTGGGGTTCTTGTACTAGGCCAGATTTCATGAAACTCTCATTCTTTTTCAAAACATTTGGATGGAAGGTAGATTGATGACCATCTATATACGCGACTATTAATGCTTAGGAATTAATGATATTTGAGCATAAGACCTATATGGACTTAGCATATGAGCACCTACCACTCAAACTAACACACATGCACACACAAAAAAAATTAAGGGAGAGACTAGAGTGATCAAATTTGAACAAGTTTGCAATAGGATACAATGAAGGAATCTTAAAAGAGAAAAATAATATATAAGGAGTCCTCTAGGAAATTACATAGAGATATGTACAAAACATAAGAAGAAACAATACAATTTATTAGTCCATGAGATTATGGCTAATCACCTAGTGGGACAAACCTTATAATTGAGCTTGTATCCCACTCATAGGCCAATGATTAGATAAAGAGGGTTTAAATTATAGTATGGGTACATATTTATCTTCAATGTATCTCCTATCAGCCCCAAGACCATAGATTTCTTTCATGAAATGTGTTTTGGACAGTGAGATCCTTCTCTAATTCTCCAAACCAAAAATTAGGATTCTATCCTACTTATAGGCCAAAGATTCATTCTAAATGTCTTGTCTTATAGTTTGAGTTGGGTTGTTCATGTCCCATTTATTATATAAGTAGGTCCTTTAAGGGCCAATCCCTTGGATTTTGAACTCAATGGAGGACTTGGGTGATAAGACCTTTCCTTGGCAGGGAAACCTTAGAATGGATCTTGTATCCCACTCTAGGGCCAAAGAGTTATTCTAAACGACCTTTCTCATGGTTTAGGCACATGAATGGCCCACATGCCTTAAAAGTAACTCCTTCTAAGCCCATGTGTTGGGTGAGGATGGCCCTCTCTATTGCAACAAACCTTGGAGTTATGCTCACATTCCAAATTTGGGGCAATGATTACATTTAGAAAACATATTTTGTAGTTTAAGGCCATGTGTGTATGTATGCACTCGCACTGCACATGCACATGATTTTCATGTGTTTCTTAAAACATTGCATTGGCAACAAAACACATATGCATTTTTTCTACATTTTCTTGAGTCATTTTAAACATAGCATGTGTTTTTCTAGAAATGCAAACTCATTATCATTTTACATTATTCAAGGAAATTCATGAAACATCCCTACACCAATAAAGAAGAGGCAACTTATTCTGCATGCCCCCTAATGATTTTGAATCATTACAGTCTTTTGTAAGGACATAAAAGACAAGTTTTAATTGGATTAGAAAGAAATTAAAGCCCATGGTTATCGATTCTATAGTTGGCTAAAAAAATGGATCAAAGCTACCCTAGGTCTTTAAGAAGTTGAAACAATCTTCCAATGCATACATCATGTATATGGCATCCCTACACCAAACATTCATGAATCATGTATATATGGCATCCCTACACCAAACATTCATGAATCAATGAATTAATGGGATTGGGGTTAGCTCTTAGGTCTTGAAGTGGACATTAAATGAATCCAAGAGGATGACTTATAACAGCGTAATAAGAATATAGTAAAACCTCTTGAAGTGTGTTCCCAAATTTTTCACTCGAGGGCCAAAGAGTTCTTCTAGAAGGCGTCTCTAGTATAGAAAACACATCCTTTTTTTTTAAAGTAGTTTTCACATCATTGAAACTAATATAATATAAGGAAAAAACAGTCCAACTCTCCGTATGCATAGATGCCACTTTTATGTGTCGTCTTCCATTAAATCTCAAAAAAGGTTTGAGAGGAGGTCTCCTTGATTCCATTTTTCTTAATGGAGAAGCATGACCGATAAAAGAAGTTATTCGCTTGAGTTTGAAAAGAAAGTAAACACTGTAAGAATTTGAAAAGAGGGTACGGTAAGCATTGTGATTCTTTAAACCAACACAAACATTTCATTCCTGCATTTTCATGTAATTAATCTCATGATTTGAATTACAATCTCCCCGGTCTAATAAACTATTCAAATCCAGAAATGGCATCTTACTAACCTCCTTCTTATGTTATGGATGGACCTACTTGAATCAGATGAGTTAATGTGAAATGTGAATGTTTATAAAAACTGAAGATCAAAGCATGAATAGTTTATTGATAAAGGTTGGATTTATATTAAATATAACTAGTACATTCATTTTAAATATTATTAGCACATTTATATAGTTTGTAGTTGGATCAAGTCAATAAGGATCTGAGAAATAGTTATGGAGTGGAATATATTTTTTTATTTATCATATTATTCTAGTTAAATAGGTTCAACTTTAAGTTATCTACCACTACTTACATGTTTAATAAAAAAACCAAAATATATACTTCAGAACTTTTTTACTCAAAGATAGTATCTGTTACTTTAATTTATAATGGTAAACTACATGACAGCTTCACAACTTGTGCAACGAGACATTTTATATTCTTATGATCTTTCAGTTTGACCCATGGTCAATAAAGTATTGAATGTGGCTCCTTTTCTGGATTCTTCTATGTCGCCTATCATTTCGTTAACCACTGAATGAGCCACCCTATAAATCTATGTTCCTCTGCTTGGAAACACAGCAAGCGTCCAGGACGTCCAGCAGGCTAGCCTTATTTCTGTCTGACTTTCTTTAATTCTTCAGAGGAAGAACAGAACATGATGGAGAAGGATCTACGCCTGGCTGTTGGAATTTTGGGTTTGTCTCTCCTCCTTGTCTCTATTTGTTTTCTTACAAACAGAAAGGCTTTCTATGTTCATATCTTGCAATGACAGTTTACATGGTTAGTTTAGTTTCAGAATGTTTGTTTGCATTGAATTAATATGATATCTCTCAAACACATATGACAGGAAACGCTACCTCTTTACTTCTGTATGGAACACCTGTGTAAGTAATTATTATATATATATATCAATTGCCTTGTAGTAATTTTATTCAATTTCAAGAAGCTTTCAATGAATTAATCTATGAAGTTGTGGAAGGCTGAAATTATTTGTGTGATCAACGCAGTGTGACATTTATAAAAGTGATAAAAGACAAGGATGTAAGGAAATTCAAATGCGAGCCCTACGTAATTGCTGTCTTCAACTGTTTAACCTATACATGGTATGGCTTCCCTGTGGTCAGTAATTGCTGGGAAAACTTCTTGGTCGCCACTGTCAATGGCGCTGGAATTTTTCCAGAGTGTTTCGCCATTTGTACTTATCTTGTTTTTGCTCCACCTAAGCACAAGGTATAAATAATAATATTAAGTACTATTCTTTTCTAAAATGTTCCTTAATATATAAGTATCTGTTATATTTTTAATTAATTTATCTTAAGAATTGTTTTCGATTTCAGGTAAGAATAGGCAGGATGCTTGTGGGAGTCTTGGTTTTATTCGCTGTATTAGCACTTATATCTGCCTTCGCTCTCCATGACCATAAGAATCGCAAGTTCATGATAGGAATTGTGGGAATATTGTCCTCTATTGGTTTGTATGGTTCTCCTCTTGTTATTATGGTGAGTAGTTTATTAAGATTATCAAATTTATTCATATTTAGATGTCGTGCCATGTACTTATTCCTTTTAAAGACTCAGATCATGTACAAGATTGACAATAATGTAAATATAACTCATGCAATTAATAGGATACACTGCCCCATATACAAATTCAACAAACAAAATTATCTGGAATGGTTATCTTGTGTGCAGAGAGAGGTGATTCGAACAAAAAGCGTGGAGTTCATGCCTTTCTACTTGTCATTTTTTGCCTTCATTAACAGCTTTTTGTGGATGAGCTATGGTGCTCTTGGCCGAGATATCTTCCTTGCGGTAATAATACTTTATACCAAATTTGTGTTATCAACTATATAGATGTATTGTGTTTCTAATCTTATATTTGCGTCCTGGGCTTGAACGTTGCAGACTCCCAATGTGATCGGCGTTCCTTTGACGTTGGTTCAGTTAGTATTGTATTGCATATACAGAAAGAACAAGACAAGTCAGGAGAACGGAAATATTTTGGATCTTGAGGGAGGGTTGAAAACCAATGAAAAATCTGAAGAGAAAAACAAGCTACCGTCCGACAGGAAGGTGGAGATGCAGAAAACATTAAAACCGTAGAAAGGCCATCCAGATCATTGATAAATATTCAGTTAGCAGGAGGATTCTGCAACAGTGAATAACAGCTTCTCTCGTTTATTGCTGAGTAATAGTATTCGATATTCAAAGTCTGTACTGTGATGTCCACGTAGCCGCCAACCTAAGTTTCTTTTATAGTGTCGTGCATTATGCTATGTTGGCCACTTAATTAGTAAAGCAGCCAGTGTATTGAACTTATTCCTTTCATAAAAGCATGTGCTGCATGTGAAAGTATTTGTTTATTCTATTATCTTTTAGTTTCAAACTTATTATTTTTAATTATGAAAGTATTTGTTTATTCTATTATATTTAGTTTCAAACTTCCTTCTTATTATTATACCTGCCACAGCAGGTATATTGTAATCGGTTGATTTTGACCTTCCTATTAGTTGCCCTTTGACCAAAAATTTAAAAGCTGTTTTCTAAAGTTTAGCTTTGAAGTTTGCCAAAAAATATTTTAAATTTTAATAAAAATATTTGCCTTTGCTATTTTGTCAGCTTCTGATTGGCCAATCAAGGATGATGTCAGCCTTGGAGTTTGGTATCTGGTTTTCACTTGACACTTGGCTACTATGACATCAGCATTTATTTTATTATTATGTTATTTATTTATTTTATTTTGCATTTATAAATTGTATATATTTTATATAATACTATTTTATAACCACAAAAATAAACATAAAGTTTTGAGAGAGCTCCGGATTTTCTCAATCTACCATAATCTCAGATACCTTCGTGTGCGTCTGTTACCTGGGATGCGAATGCCAAATCCAAAGGCGACACAGGAAGCCGAGGAAATCATGAGTGACACTGGATCTTCACTCTCGATTTCATTCGTGGAAGATTTTCATGGTATCATTAAGCTCTACAGCGATGGATCCATTGTGCGTGCAGAGGAACCATCTTTCAATCTTCCCCCATTGAAGGAAAATTATGAGCAGGTCTTATACAAAGACATAGTGTTTGAACACACCCTAGGCCTGTGGGCGCATCTCTATCTCCCTCCTCCTCGCCATGACTCCACCGTTCGCTTGCCTGTAATACTCTACTTTCATGGTGGCGGCTTCTGTTTGTTTAGTCCGCGAACTCCCTTATCTCACCGCTTCTGCTTAAAGTGGGCAGCCGATGTATGCGCCCTCATAATCTCCGTCCACTACAGACTGGCTCCCGAGCATCGCCTTCCTGCCGCTTATCAAGATTCTGTCTCTGCACTCTGATGGCTCCATTCCCAGTCCATTTCCATCAGCGGAGGTGTAGGTGGAAGCGATCCCTGGTTCGATTCCCATGCCGATTTCTCCAAGGTATTCCTCATGGGCGACAGCGCATGAGGAAACATCGCACATCGCCTGGGGATGTGGTCTAGCGGACAAGATTGGGGAGGCAATATGTGAATCAAAGGATTGATTTTGTTGAATCCTTATTTCGGAGGGGAGGCACGGACTATGTCCGAGAGTAAAGAGAGGCAAGGGACCGCAGGCTTTACAGTGGAAATGTCTGATGTGTTGTGGAGGATGGCACTGCCTGTGGGAAGCAACAGAAACCACCATTTCTGCAACCCACTCGCCCCATACACCGGAACGCCGGATGTTTGGTCCCTTGCAGGTCCCCTTCCCCCCACGGTTATGGTGATTGGAGGGCTTGACATTCTGAGGGACAAACAATTGGAATACTGTGAGCATCTCAAGAAATGCAGTAAGCAAATCATTGAAATTGCGGAGTTTGAGGAGGAAGATCATGGCTTCGCCGTCAAATTAGAACAGCAGAGTTCGATCAAACTGATAGATTACACTTCCCATTTCATTAAATCCGCATCTTGAAATAAATATCAGACCGACCAAGTAGTGCTCGATCGATCCGATTTCATGAATGAAGTCTTTTGTTTGTTTGTTTTTCATGAATTAGTTAGTTTATGTGCATGTCTGTTTTCAACTGATGAAAACGGCCATTGTAATTGTTATGGGGCTTGCCTAGCTCTGATGCGATGGGGTTCCAGTACTATATTGCCGTCTTTCATGCTTCAAAATAAAATTCGTTGGCCGGTTCAATTTGTGAACGTCGGGCAGTGGGCTTTCAATTCATTGTTTGTTCCTGTAAATTTGTTTTTACTTAAATAGTCATAAAGATGTGTGATTTATTTTTTCAATTTTAAAAAAATATCAAAAACTTTTAATGTATAATTATTATAACGTGCATTAGAGTTGATAAGAAAGTAAATCAATTTTTTTATTATAATTAGTTTTCAATATTTAACTTACCATTTGAAAAGGAAATATACATCATTTAAATGAGAAAAAAATAGCTTGTCCACATAATTATTATTATTATAATTAATTTGATTAAAAAATAAATACATTTTTTTATTATAATTAATTTGATTAAAAAAGTAAATAAATTTTTTTAGTTTTTAATATTTAATTTGACTATTTGAAAAAAAAAATACATCATTTAAGAAAAAAATGATCCATTAGACTATAATATATATGTTTTTAATATAACTTGACAATATAATTATTATAATGTGTATGGACTTTAAGAAAATTTAAGAGCAATAAAATAGTTTGTGCACATGAATCCATTCTTTTTAAAAGCCACTTCAAGTAGAGTTCAAATTTCTTAGTAATTTCAAAAAAGTTTATGATAGATTAAACAAGTGGAATAAGCAACACAGTTGCTTAGTACCTACCACTTATGTAAGAAACAATGTAAAGTAAATTAGCATTAGACATCATTCATGGTCATTTACAACTCCATGAGTGATTTAGGCGTTAAGAATCCATTGGTAGTCTTATGAGAAATTTTTGATAGACATGAAACACCTAACACTAGACACTACCATCCATGGGATACTTAAAGCCTAAATCACTCATGGAATTGTAAATGACCATGAATGATGTCCGATGCTAATTTACTTTACATTGTTTCTTACATAAGTGGCAGGTACTAAGCAACTGAGTTGCTTATTCCACTTGTTAATTATGTGACAGTGTAAAAAATTAAGTGATAATTAATTAATTTCAATTCATATTCAGTTTAAATTTGTGAAAATTAATTGACTCCAATCCATATACGTTCAAAGTCAATTAATTTGGTCGTTGGAGGTTTCAAATAAATTTTATCACTGGCCCAAAAAATTATCTTTCTTTCCCATGGAAAGAAATAAACATTCTATATTCTCATATAGATAATTTAGAATAAATATAATAGCATTTGCATTAAAAGGTGTAAAGAAAGAGGATAAACATATAGAATGTGAAAAGTAAAGTTAAGTTAGTAAGAATTTGTTTTATATTAATATTATAAAAATATATATTTTATGTAAACAATATTACATTGAAAAATACGGAAACACAATTACTAAAAAAAGTAGAGAATACTAAAAATGGACAATATATAACAAAATTAAATAAAAAAAATGAGATATTATAGCATAGAGAGGACATGTGTTATTGTTTTTTATAAGATATATAATATAATTGATTTTGTAGTTCTATCTTTTTCTTGTCAAAGAGAAACAACCCTTTCCCTTTTACAAATTACCAAGTTTTCTTTGAATCTTCTGTTGTGAACAAATGTTGTATTTGACATGTATATAGTTCTACATAGTCCATTGCCAAAAAAAACACATAATAATCAAATAAAACAATTTTGACAAAATACATTTAGAAAAAACACATAAGAATCAAATAAAACAATTTTGACAAAATACATTTCAAATGCAAGTTGAAACTGATAATGCATAAGAAATATGCAAAATTTCTTTCATGTCTATGTAATTTTTTCCAAGCTCAATGGTAGATAGGAAAAGCAATTTTTTTTGTGCATAGAAAAGAAATTCAAGCAACACATGCATGCTTTGTTTGTCATGGAACAATGTTGAGGATAAATGTCGGTTCATCTACCACCAATGGAAGATGGAATAATACTTTGAAGGTTGATGGTATAACCTATGCAAAAATATGTGGAAGGTATGCTCATGATACAACCTAGAAATTGAAAATTGTTTGGCAATTACTCAGAAGAGGAAATGCATGGTGCAAAGCAAACAGAGTGAATGAACCTTGTCCCATCAATAGTATAAGCCATTGTAGTGCACTACTGACTATGAACATTGTAAGGAGCCCTTGAACCCATCAAATTATATAACTAAGTCTTTATCTTTTCATCGACAATTGTTGAGAAAATAAAATGATACATGAAAAGAGTAAAACAAAATTTTAGCATGGGGGATCGTTATATCCAGGGATTAAGTGTCTTCTTGAAAAGAAAGCATTCTTCTAGTTGAATAACATAAAACAAAATCACACCAAAAAAAAAATCATACCTGAATGTTTTCTTTGTAATAGGGGCATACCGAATAGACATGTGCTTCATGACCTTCAAAAGTAGACAACCTTGAATCAGCTATTGAAGGAGCCACAATAAATATTGATTCTGCCACCAATCTATTTGGAGTGCTTGGTGGGGAATCAAGATCGTCACTCCCCATTGTCTATGACAGAACATTTGAAGATCTGTTAAGAGAAAGGATAACTAAAATTGATAAATTTTGAATTTTGAATTTTATAGCTATCCAATGCTTGGCACATCTGATTGCATGAAGAAAAGATAGTGAAGAGCTAGATTTAAGATCTAATTTCATACATTAGCCTTACTTGCATGGATAAGTAGAGGGAAGGATAGTTTGTTGTAATGATGGCCTAGCACATATTTTTTGAATAAATGAAAATGTCATCTCTTAAGTAATATAAACATCATGTTTCCCCCACCACCCATCCGGTAATCTAAAGTTTAAACATATTCAGTAATTTGTAAAGCCAGTCCATTAAAGAATTGCTGCATATAAGGACATTCCATACTTTAAATGGATAATCTACACGACAATGCACCTTGATTCCCAATAAATACAGAGTCCAACAAAATTGACACCATTGCAATTATATAACCAGTAGTCTCGAGGGTGCAACCAATATGATACAAAATAACTACATAGAGAAAAAATTAATTGGCAAAAGAATAGCCCCTGATAATTTTTGTCCTTTAATTAACGCCATATCTAGCAGCATCACATGTTGATCCAACTCATAAGATAATTTTTCAACAAAATAAACAGCAGTACTTTATTGCAAGTTCCTTGTGCATTTAAAGGAAGAGAAACATGTTTACTCAACCTTTTTAACAAAACCTATAATGGATGTTTTGATTATGGACATCTTAAACCAAACCTTAAGGTTTTGGCAAGAACAACTTTGATTTTGAAGGAACATAGATATATGTCTCGGTAACATAAATTTGTATAGCTTCTTCTGGTTTTCTACCTGTGATTTTCCATTATAAGCTTGCAATTGACGCTTCTCCTGAATCTGTTTTTGAACAGCTATCCCTTCCATGGACATCTAAACCTACCTTGCATGGACATGAGCTTGCACTTTAATAGGAGCTTGCATGCATCTTGAAGTAGTGTCTTTTTACACTGTCTTCATTTTCTCATGTGCCAGATATGGAAGCTTTGTACTACATTTCATATATCCAACATCGCGCCGACACTTCCAAAAATCCACACATATATTTGTACATGAATAAAACGTTTTGTGTCAGTTATGGAATTCGGGCTATTGAAAGAGAAAAGAATCTCCATGACCTACTTCATACAACTCCTCCACATAAATAAATTCCTTGAAGATAAAATTAGAAATCCTAAACTAATAAGCATGGAGTTATGTTTCATCCCCAATATTCACCATTTCAAATCAAAAGATCATGAGCTAGAAACATCGGTAATGCTGGAAAAATGAAAACACCAAAGATCAATGAGGGGAAAGAGCATGCTAAAAATCCCCTCATGGAATCCTAGATTACAATTGATGCATGCTCTTCCTTGGAAAATTCTTTATTGGATTTTGTGACTACATCTTCATCCTCGTTTAACACATCATTGCCATTGTGTTCTACAACAATTTCTAATAGTTCAATTTCTAAAATCTCATTAGATGGATTTACCACAGTAGTTTTGGACTACATTTCAAGTTCAATCATGGCAGATTTGAACCCTTTGTCTTGAACACAACTTTATGTTTCTAACTTTTCTTTTGGATCCTGGTCATGTTCAATGACATCACGAGGATTATAAAATGAGCGTGGTTTACCCAAACTCCATTTATTCTTTTTCTTGTTTTGTGTGTAACATGCAGAGTGAATTTTAGGGGATATTCTTTTGTCAATGACTATTTCTTGAAAATAAATTAATGGGTAAAAAATAAGCTGCATTTACAAATTCTGAAAGACCTTAATAACATATTATACTTCAGAAAAAATAAGGCAAAGTTCAAAGTTTTCAGTGATATGTGATAATATTTCTCAACTTTCACGCAAAACCCAAATGGCTACAGCATCTTAACTATGTTCCACATGAAATACTCATAATAAGAATTATCTACAATGAGTGATATGATATAATTTCTTTCAATTATCCATATCATACAAACACCCAATTGCATGAGAAGAATATTCTTTCTTACAAATTGTTTTTTTCCATTTCCTTCGGTGGGAGATCGTTCTTTGGAAAAAGCCTTGGCACTCAAAATCAAGATTTTGATAAGTTTTCTAGACTTTCCCATGGCTCGCTACACTTCATCAACATGCATCAATTGCATTCTTTGTACACAACAAATTCAAGCAGAGACCTATGTAATTCCTACCAATCTAGAGAACCTTGATAAACATAGAAATGAACAGAAGGCCTGTCCAACCTCCATGATGTGTGCATGGGGATTTCACTTATTGAACCTCTCACATAGCACGTGCGATCGTGGGATATTAAAGAATACCCTTAACTTCGAGAGATATTGACCCAAACTCTTTTTGTTGAAACCCCCTCCCAATACTTAAAACCTCCTCCCCACCCCTTTTTATACCTCAATCCTTATAAACCACCCTACCCACCCCCACCTTAAACCCCTCATCCCCCCAATACCGCAATATATTGGTTCGATTTTTGATAATTTTAAAACCCACAATATGAACTAACGTGATAGGATATTGGCCAACAAGTGAAACCCCCGTGGATGTGTGTAATGATTAATCTCCCAAATTTCTCTTAAAAGCATCATTAAACCAAAATACCCAACTCTTGTCCCAAATTGTGGAAGCCATAAACATGCATTGCTCTTATCTTTGACATAAAAATAACTGAACACATAATACCTTTGATTTTAATAGCTAAATTAAGCCTGCAAACAGTTACAATGCTTTGTGTGTTTGTTGCAGCCTTATTGTTTAATTGCATGCTTTCTTCTGCAAGAACATCAGCAATGACAATCAATTTTTAATGCTCTAAAAGCTATATTTGCTTATATTTTATTGTTATGCGGATGAATGAAAAAATCAATTTGAGATGGGATCTTAAGCCTTTTACATACAATTGAGAGGAGTCGACTCCAAGTAGTAAAAAAATAGTGCATGCCCGACTCTCTTAACAAATCCCCAGGTGTCATGATCAGATTGCTTCTTCCCCACAACATTCATTTTGTTAATTCAATCATTAGCATTTGGTTCTATTAAAGAATGCCAAGACTATTAATATCCATAGTTAGTTTTGTGAAATATGGATTTGATTGGATCAATGGCTACTTGTATGCGATGTGTAACAATTTTATCATACAGAAAGGACATTCTTGGTTGGACTCTAGATTTGCAATCCCTTTATTATCAACAAAATCTTAAGCAAATCTAGCCATCACAGGGACTTGGAAATCAAGCGCTATGAAATGTTTGTCCATCTTCCCCATAGTAAGGAAAAACTACGTTTTGCTTGAAACTTTATGGTGACTTGCCTAGTCGCCAACTCAACAAATCTAAGATGTTGGACTAAACAGTTGGTGAGTTGGATTAACAACTCATCAAATCTGAGATGTTGGTCCTCCAGTTGCTAAGATAAATACTACTTGTGTCTTTGAGTTGATATTTGTGAGGATGCATACTTGTTCGAATAGCATTCTAGGTGACGCATGTTTTTACTATTACCTCAAATCAATACTTATTAACTGTAATCCACTTCTTCCAAATAGAGACAATTGTTGTTGTTTATTCACTATTTGAAAATTGATGCTAGTATAAACTTTAGGTACCAACTTGACACTACAGAAACTGTTGCTTGCATTTTCTGCCTATATTTTTAACATACCTTAACTAAGTTTTTTCATCCCACAAAAGTACTATGTTGAATATTCCAAAATTTTGATAAATGTTTTCTTTTTGAAAATTCAGCATGAATCAATATACATGCCCATCAAATTGTCCGAAATTAGATCTAAAGAGTTGTTTTTCAATCTCCTCTCTCCTACACCTACCATATTCATTTGGTTCCAACTTTAAGATTATCTATATCTTTCTTCAAGTGGCATTCTTGGCTTAAATGATAAATCTAGTCTAATTGCCAAAAATTGTCCCAAATTAAATGGAGTAATGCCTCATAAAAGTTACTCATTAATGTTTTTTTCATAAGAAATATATGGATATCAACCTGATCACATGCCGCATACTCCCTTTTATGATAAAAGTATGAGCAGGAATATTTCCTCCCCATGCAAGAGTAGCAGTGGACACCAAAACTTTAATATGGCCATCAGCGAAAAGGTATTCTACCAAAATTTGATCTGCTATGTCCATCTCTGCATGATGGGCTACAAATACACATGGAAATAGGTCTCTTAGATCATTTTTTTTCATTGATTGGGTCATTGTTTGGAGAGTCTCTCAACTGGCACTATCTTCCTTCAGAAAGAATCCAAGTGTGTCATTTGCAAGAGATGCATCTCTTATAGCACATGTTTTCTTTGTTGTTTCTTTCCTAGAATGCACAAAGACCAAAAATTGATTCTTGCTAACAACTTCCATCAACTTTTCGTAACACACGTCATTCATCAACTAAAACCTTCGGAGTGGGTTCTTGGAAATTATCCCAATATATTGTTGAGCCAATGGGCAAGGCCTGTAACTATTATCAAAATAGAACAACCCATCTTACTTAACCCTCAAAAATAGGGCAACATCCTCATAGTTTGGAAGTGTTGCAGATAATCCCACCAATTGAATCATTTCCTAGGTGGTCTCAATTTTCCTAACTTTCCTAGATACAATGCTTTCTAGCACTTGTCCTCTATTATCATGTAAAGGATGAATCTGATCAATAATCAAAAGCTTCACAAGATGGGTAAATTCCCTATCCTTAGAATTTCTAGTAATAATGTCCCACTTTTCAAGAGTGGTAACAATTATCTGGGTTTCCTCTATCTGTTGACGAGACATTGATTGACCTCTTGTAAGTTTTTTAACAGATATCCCATATGACTACAACTAGTTAGAAAATTTCCCAATCATGTCTGCAACCAATGCTTTCATAGGTGCAACATAAACAACTTTGGACTAGCTCAAATCCATAGAACCATCTATGCCCCTATTGAGAGCAATCTGTTGAAGTATGGTTAGCATGGAAACATTAGTATTCCTAGCACCTGTGGGTGCACATGAGAGAAAATTCTCAGGCGTAAATAGGGAAGTATCATATACTTTTCTCTGCACTCTGTTTAGATGATTCATGCTAGAAAATGCAGGATGTGCACAATCTGGCATATCATATACTTTCACAAGTTCCTCTCCTTCAGTAGACGATTTCAGCTTCAATGCAGGGACATGGACTTCCTCATAACCCTTCCTTGTGGTCCTATATGAACCAAGAGGTAGCTCACAACTGTTGTTTTCCATCAACAAACCTCCTCGATGGAATCAAATGCTCTCAAGATCTAGCATCTACATATGTCCCTTTAACCAACTATTCTCAATAGCACCATCACCACCCTCTCCATCTATATGCCACTCTCTCTCCCCATCCCCACTCTCATATCTTAATTTCCTTGCTTCTTCTTGTATGTTGCGTTCAAGATTCTTTTGCCATTCCTTCGCAGTGGCCCTTGTAGAATGAAACTGCTCTAGGACTGAGGGAATTTGAGAACCTGTCAGGTTGCATTTGGCATGAAAAATGTCAACTTATTCTAGAATTCTCACTCACAGGCCCAAACAAATGCGATGAGAATCCTAAGAGCATACTCCTCAATTTTAATATACAAACTTTGGAAAAAGGTGCTCATGCTTCCCTTCTTTCTCCTCTAATTCCCTATTAAAAATGACACGCAAGGGTTTCAAAGCAGAAATTGCATAGGCTGAAAAAGGGACAAACACCCGAAACACAATACCAAAAAGAAATGGGAATAAACTGTGGATAGATTCGACAAATAATGGGTGTCTAAAACCAGTTTACACTTCTAATGTGAATCTGGTCTATGTGTGTCCTCTTCCTTTCACCCTAGTTCTCATATCCACACCAGCGAAGAGTTGATGACCCAGCAGAGGAATGGGTTAAATTTTTCAAGCAGAGGCCGATGGAAATGGGTTTCTGGAAAGACATATTAAGTAATCCAAGAAGTAACGAAAGACAACGTGAAAACAAATCTTCGTGAGCATGCCAGGAAGTATCATATAACAACACTTCAGAAACATGCCAGGAAGTACTGCAGGACAACATGCGATGAAAACTTTGTGAACCCGCCAGGAAGAAAAAGAACCATTATTCAACACTTGACACATGTCCAGTAGACACGACACCTGCCCATCCATCATTCGTCAAGCCAATGAGACAGGTGTCAGAATTCTATTTTCTAGGGGGGCGAGGCCCTCTTTTGAGATTGCGTCTCCATTGTGAACACCTCTGGCGTAATAAAATGTCCTTTCACTCAGTTTTTCATATTAGACTAAAATTATATATTCCTGTTGTTACAGCTGATTTTACCACACATGGTGGATCACACATTTATGGCCTTCCCTGTCCCTCTGTAGACTCTTTGGACCCCATGGACCATTTTTGTACCTTTGATGTTTCCAATATCATCCCTAAAAACATGCATTATTTTCCATATGCGACTTTTAAACCTATTCTCGCATATATACATGGATATGACCCTCAAAACTGCGTACATCAGGATGTGTGCAAAAGGCCAAATAGTTTTGGAGTTTTCCTTGATGTGGATCCGAGTCACTTGTCTCTTGGCCTTCCATATGCCTTGAGATCGCTTGGATTTGACCTTCCATTACCCCATTGAAACACTCTATAAGGAACCCTTTGGATACATTGAAAGAGGAGGAATTGAAGAGCAAGAAAACTATAGTCCATTGTTGTCGGAGCTTATACTTGGGTCTACATCCCTTTGTCCCTTGGAGCACTTTGTGTTCTTCCCAAGCTTTCCTTTGCTTGTGAACTTTATATCGAGAGATCGAAGATTGAAGTGGTGGAGGCCCAGGTGGAGGACTCAATTTATCCGGTTTGCAGACGTGCCGACAGAGGTTGTCACCAATGTAATCTTTGATTTATATTAATAGAAATATATTTTCCTGTCCAATAATGTGTATTTAAATGAATATTGAATCCAAGGATGCTTATAAATGCTTATATGTTATTGATTATATATGATAGAGTAGGTCTAACACCATTATATAGCATGCTTGTCTTGTTTGCTGAATGTTGAGAGAGCAAATTGCTAATACAAGCGAGATTGGAAAAGCTCAATGGGGATCTACATCAACCATCTGGAATAAGGTATGTTTCGAGATCCTTTAGTGTTAGATGTTTTATTTCTCTTGCATATGGGAAAGGATTGATTTCTGCGGTTACTCTGTCTATTTTGGTACCCCAATCCATAGGAAGTTTTCTCTGTAATAGAATTGGCGACCATACTGGGGATGTTCCTTATTTTTCTTTGGGGTTTGGGGGCACAATGTGCTTGATATTCTTGACTTGCTCTTTGTTTCTCCTTGTTTCTGTGTTGCATTTTATAGTATGTTCATCCATTGACACTCCCCTTTATTGGTTTGACCCTTGGCCTACTTTTTACCACTGTCTTCTCTGTATACGCGGGTTTTTTGCCAAAAGTCGCGTACATACACAGATTTTTGGCCAAAAGTCGCGTATACATGCAGGTTTTTGGCCAAAATCCTCATATACATGCAGCTTTTTGGCCAAAACATGCATATATACGCAGTTGTTCTTTAAACAGTCGTGTACATCCTACCTTTTGGTGAGTTTAATGTTGTGGGAAATTGCTGGGTGGGTTGTGAGTGTGGTTGGGTCTTCCTTGGTTATGATGTTGTCTGTTGGATGCTTCTTTTGTGACCAGAGACTATCTTTTCATTGATTTTTCTTTGAAAGTAGTTTTAGTGATTTATCCTTTTTGTTTTTCCATTAGTGCATTACTCTTTTTTTTCTCGATGTTTTTCTAGGCTTGTGTTTATACTTGCTGCAAAGACTGAGAGTTTTAGATGACTTTTATTGCATTTTTCATTCTTTTATATTGAGAAATACAAAGTAGTTCCACTCTTAGTTGCATCTTAGATATGGATTTGAGGAGGTACTTGCATTGGATTGCTTGGATGATAGTTGTGTTTAGGCTTTCATATAGGAAGGATTGCATTGGCATTCGGAAAGGAATATATATTTATTCATCTCATGTAGTGGCATACCCTATTTTTCATTCTACAAGATTGCACTTGGCATTGTTTGTTAGGTGTGCACTTTTATTTCACTGCTGAGTCTTCATATCATTAGTTGCATGGCCATTTCCCTTTTAGTAATTACAGCCAACTAAAATCAACGCATAATAAAATGAATTACACTCTTTTCTTTTATAGGGTGCATCAACAAGATTAGGTTTTAGGGTCTTGGAATAGTTCATTGTGAGTAAATTCTCCAAGACCACTAAAAGAAACAATTAGGTTTCTGTCCAAGTGAGATAGTGAAATCCTTGGTATAATT
Organism: Pseudotsuga menziesii; assembly: GCA_001517045.1. Taxonomy (NCBI): domain Eukaryota; kingdom Viridiplantae; phylum Streptophyta; class Pinopsida; order Pinales; family Pinaceae; genus Pseudotsuga; species Pseudotsuga menziesii. Next base: position 118,421 of record LPNX010542155.1, on the reverse strand, counting down.
AGTGTTTCTCAAGACGCTCCTCTTACACAAGATTTAAGCACAAGGAAGTGCACACGACTGTGATTGGGATGACCCCTAGTAACTTTTTGTGAGCGTCGAAGATATTTCCAGGATTGTATTCATATCTGGGGGCTCTTTCGAGAGTTTCAGGCTTTGCTACCCTACCCATATGGTCGATCCCGCCTGCGACTGTCCGCCTGAGAATTGGTTATATTGAGGTGACCTTAGTTTCCTAACCTAGGTATCACAGGGGGTACTTGCAGAGGTTATTCCGTGAGTGTCCTGGCCAGGTAGAGGTCGAACAGCACAGTCGCTTTATGCATTGAAGCTGAGGGCCATTATAATTGGTTATGTACCTCCACTTGTAGTGTATGGGAGTTTTGAGCCTCTCTTAGGCGAGGCATACCTACTGCATTTGGGAGCTCACATATCCTCCCCTTATTTTGCTTGTATTTTGGTTGTATATTTTCTTAGGAGTGTGCTCTTTGTGCGCTAGTCTGCCTTTGGGATCGTGGTTACTTGATTATATTTATGCTCTCTTGAGTTCGGGTCCTTTTATTTTTGACATGTCTGGTATCCTGTCACCCGTCCTTGGTCCTAGTACGGACCCTGGTGTCAGACTTGGGGGCATCACAACCCCTTACCTTGCTCATAGATTTGGGAGTGGTCACATTCTGCCCTATACTCCATTTGTGGAATATGTTGACTCCCTTCTCTCGGTCTTTACACTGATGGTCACCCTCACGGGGGTGGTAGTGGATGCGTGAACATTGGGTCTACACATTACTTTCCTTTTTATGTCCCATCGTTCACCGCATTGTTTCCTTTGGGTGCAGTTGTCATGATCATTCCTCCCTATATCCTATAGTTTGGATTCTTTATTGACTATTTTGGGTTGTTTTGGACTAATATGGTTGTCATATAGGGTCCATCTTTTGTACACTCTCTCCAAGGTTTCGACCCGTTCGTGCCTATCATACGTATTATGTCTGAACTGGCATATAGGTTAGGATATCACATGCGCTTGCACTTATGCATTTCCTTATGACCGTTCCATTTTAACCTTAGGTATGAACCCATTCCATGGTGTCATGGAACCTTCATGCTGCTTTTAGAAGTGACACTATGTGAATGGTAGAGCTTTCCTATATATGGGTGCCCTAGTTAGATCCTTGTTGCATTTAGTGCCCATGCCGTGTTTCCTCCTTTAGGTTGTGGGAGTCCTTTGTATAGTATCGCCATGACTTTGAGCAAGAGCTTCATACTCCTCTTGACCTTTATGCTAGCCTTTTTCCCCGGGACTCCCTTGTATATTTCAAGTTGTAATTTCATTATCATGAGTTTTGCTTGCCTTTCCGAGCCTTAGGTCAGCTTCCTTGACTTTTATTATCAGCCATATAGCCCGAGCTTGTCTCATGTCCAGCCAAGTAGAGCCATTTTATATATCTTTTGCAACTTGATTCCCTATTTTTTACCAGGAGGGGACTTTCCCCTGAGTGTCATTATCCTACACGGGTTTCCTTGCATTGAGCATAGGTATGTTTCGATGCTTGGAACTAGTTTGTTTTCCCCTTGACACTCGTCTCCTCCTAGTCTGTAACTATAAAGCACTTTTATTCTTTTTCAAGATTTTTAAAATATTTGAAAAAGTCCAAAAGAAAAATCAAAAAACCAAAAAGCCGGACAGGAAAAGATGTTATCTTTGGCAGCAGCCTAGTCGTGTCGCCTTCAAACAGAGCACCGTATATCACATCTGTTGGTTGGGTTAATAGTTTGAATTTAGGAGTTGTACTCATTTCTCTGAGTTTAACTCCACCGGCTGGTTAAGCTTCCAGCCCCTATGGAGCCTCTGTCAATGCCTGTTGTGTCGCAAAGATGTCCCAGATTTGTATATTGAGTCTATGCTGCCTATATTCACTCACCATTATCCTTTATGCTCTTATTCGAAGGAACTTGAAACTTGATTCGGTCATTCCTCAGTTCTTTTGACTTTGCATGTCGGCCATTCCCGGTATTGATACTGGTTCGTGCACATTATGATCAAGTCCTTCCACATTATATAGCTTTGCTGAGTACCTTGTGTTGGATGATGGGGGATGCCTTAATGCCCTCCTTCCAACGGATTTCATCCCATCGACTTCATATCATTTATTCTGGGATAGGGAGTCTAGAGTCGTTTGAGTGCCTTGAGACTTACAGTCATCAGTGGTATGTTCTCTCGCCATCGACAGTTTTGGGAATACATCAATGTCCCCTGATTGATGGATTCTTTCAAGTGTTCGACCTCAACACATTTATTCACACTTTCTAGATTGCACTCTAGTACCTTGATTCCCATTTTCATTATCGGTGGGTGATCTTGCGTCTGTTAACAGTATACATCAATGACTGGTAATCAGACGATGGACTACTATGTTCGACCTCGACACCTTTATTCACATAGTAGGACATGTACTTGTAATGGTTTGTGTAGAAGACTTTCCATATTGGTGGCATTTATGCTATGCTACCTCCTTGATTGTGCCAGTGTTCATGAGATTTCAACTCTCGTGACTTGATTCCAGTGTATGTCAGATATCTTCAGCCATTATGGATATCTTGATCCATTGTATATCTTCAGCTTTCATGGAGATCATTATCCTTTTTATATCTTCACCGTGGAGATTCTGATCTATCTATATTGTACGTGGCGATGACCACAGATGTCATGTTTTGTATCATGCCTATTCATGGCCATTGTACTCTTACATATCCGAGACTGTTGTATGTACTTGCAGTCATGTGCAGAGTTTGATTATTGTATTATACTATTGGATGGTTGGTTCTTCCACCGGTTTCTTCATCACTCCACTTCTGGGATGGACTTGTAATGTATTTCGGCCATCGTATCACCCCTCTGACCTCACACATTAGGGGGCATCTGTTACAGCTGATTTTACTACAAATGGTGGATCACACATTTATGGCCTTCCTTGTCCCTCTACAGACTCTTTGGACCTCATGGACCATTTTTGTACCTTTGATGTTTCCAATATCATCCCTGAAAACATGCATTATTTGCCATACGCAACTTTTAAACCTATTCTCACATATATATGTGGATATGACCCTCAAACCCGCGTACATCGATGTGTGCAAAAGGCCAAATAGTTTTGGAGTATTCCTTGATGTGGATCCAAGTCACTTGTCTCTTGGCCTTCTATATGCCTTGAGATCGCTCGGATTTGACCTTCCATTACCCCATTGAAGCACTATATAAGGAACCCTTTGGATACATTGAAAGAGGAGGAATTGAAGAGCAAGAAAACTATAGTCCATTGTTGCTGGAGCTTATACTTGAGTCTACATCCCTTTGTCCCTTGGAGAACTTTGTGTTCTTCCCAAGCTCTCCTTTTCTTGTGATCTTGCTATCAAGAGATGGAGGATTGAAGTGGTGGAGGCCCAGGTGCAGGAATTAGTTTCTCCGATTCGTAGATGTGCCGACAGAGGTTGTCACCATTGTAATCTTTGATTTATATTAATAGAAATATCTTTTCCTGTCCACTAATGTGTATTTAAATGAATATTGAATCCATGGATGTTTTTAAATTCTTATATGTTATTAATTATATATGCTAGAGTAGGTCTAACACCATTATATAGCATGCTTGTCTTGTTTGCTAAATGTTGAGAGAGCAAATTGCTAATACAAGTGAGATTGGAAAAGCTCAATAGGGATCTACATCAACCATCCAGAATAAGGTATGTTTCGAGATCCTTTAATGTTAGATGTTTTATTTCTCTTGCATATGGGAAAGCATTGATTTTTGGGGTTACTCTGTCTGTTGTGGTACCCCAAGCCATAGGAAGTTTTCTCTGTAACACCTGTATCTTTATTTTAGGAAAATTTCTTAGTTGTTCAACCCATATATCTCAAAAGTCAATTAATTTTGTCACACACCAAAGTGTATCAGTTTTGAGTTTTCAAATAAGTCTTTTTTTTCATGGAAAAAATATCTATTCTATTTTTTATATTGATTATTGAGAACATATACATAATGTGTTGATAATTTAGAACATATACATAATGTGTTGATAATTTAGAACATATATATAAGTTGTTGTTGTACTGAGTATTTCTTACTAGATTAATATTGTATCTTCTAGTGCCTTCACTTTAGGAAAAGTTCTTCTTAGGTATTCAAAAAACTATATAATCTGCCAAAAAATTTAAATTTTTTTTCATATTCGTAGTATTCAACAAACTTTTTTCATCTTCACATGAATTTCAAAAAGGTGGTATTAATTGCAATGTCTTCATTCTTGTTTCTTGTATATGTAATTTTTCCTATAGAAAGAAGAAGACCATCTTTGATAATGCATTGCACATTCATTTTGCTCTCTATAAAATGGCATATCTAGAAAGTGTTGAAAGCTCATGCTAAAAATTTGAGATCAGCTCCTATTCCCTAAAGTTTAATATTCAAAAACATTTTTTTCCATTGATAATAAAATCTACCGAAAATTTTGAATCTCATAAACCAATAAGTCCTCCACCTTTTCCTCCTAAGATAGCTTAATCAAGTTTCTTAATGCCAAATTTTTTGTTCTATTGTTTGTTCCCCTTCCATAGTTTTCCATGAACTCTATATAATGGGAATCTACAAGAATAATTTTTCCACCACAATGATAATTTTCTCCCTCAAAAGATCCATCAAAAAATCCCCTACATATTTTTTAATCAATTTTTAGCTCTTTCATAATACAAAATTTTACACTGGATTCCTCTTCTATAAATACCTTGTACATAGCCAACACCTATGCAATCATAGAAAAAGTTGGAGTATATTTTTCCTCAAAAACCCTATCATTCCTAACTCTCCAAATACCCCATATTTTTAAAGGACACACACTTTATAGTTCTCAAATCTGGTTTTTGTACCAATGTTTTAAGCATTCCTCAACAATTCCATCAACCACATGTTATCAATACATTCGTTATCACTAATACCTTTCCAAACCTGTTTAGAGAAAGCATAATAGATGAATAAATGGTATATTGCCTCTTCATCACTCCTGCATAAACTACAAATACCTAGACCATTAATATTTTTTTTCTATAGTTTATCCCAAGTCAAAACCTTTTCCCTCGTTACCAAACACATAAAGATTTTTCTTTTATAAGGCGTTTGAACTTGCCAAAGCATTGTCCACCACCAGTTCCTTGGATATCCAAATTGGACCATAATAGTTTATAAGCCTTATCCATAGCATAATTTCCTCCCACTTTGTTACCCATCCAAATAAGATCATCTAGTTCATCATTTAGGTTGATGACCCCCCTACGCAATGCTTTTATCCACATGTTCCAGAACTCTATCCAATACACCTATAGCTCCAATGTCTCTGTCATTTTCCACTCTCGTTTGAAACTTATATTTCCCCTTATAGTTACCACATCACTCACTGTAGAGAAACCATTTTCGTTCAAGTTCCTTATCAAATATGAACATAATTTTATTTTATTGCCACAACCAACCATACTATCCTTTCCAACCAAAGATTTTTTTCCATTTCCCAATGTATAAGCTAGGAGATCTCCTATCACTGGAAACACCACCAAAATATATTTCCAAAACATTGATCGACCTTTAAAAATTTTGGATGGATTTCTTATCCAAGCCAAAGAAAAAAATGCCTTTCAAGTATCTATATTTTAATATAGTCTTCCATTTACCTACCTTTGAGATAAAATTTGAAGTTGATTTTGTTGCTAGGGATCTTCCAAAGCTAGCTAACTCCTTCAACCCCCATCCACCTGCTTCTTTTGTTTTGCAATTGAATTCCAAGCAATCCAATGTATTCTAGATTCTTATTTTCCTTGACATAAGCATTTAAAGAAAAATTTCAATGCTTTTTTAGAACTATTTTCATAATATGGGCTATTATCATTTAGTAGACCGAAATAGAATTCAACACTAATTGAATGAGAATAGATTTTCCACCCCTCGATAAAAATCTAGTGCACCAAAAAATTATATGAACCTCTACCTTTGTAATCAGCCAAGCCCAATCAATTTACAGTATTTGTTAGGTTTTAACTGAAACATTAGGTACTTAAACCCATTATGTAAATGAAACTTATCTATAAGTAATATCTCTTGAATGGTATGTATCTTTAATTCATCAATGTTATTGTGATAACAACTTGATTTACCATGGTGTGAGAGAAGGAAGTTCTTTAATGAAGGTAGCTGGAGAAGACTACTTGGCATCCATCTAATGATTCAGTGTTGTACCTTGATGATTTTTGGTTTAACACAATTAAAATCCCGCACGAGTGTAACTATAAATGCATAAATAAGGCATGCTCAGGAGCTGCGCGCTAGGGTTGAAGCTGCGCGCGAGAGAGGAGTAGTTGTGGCAGAGCTGAGAAGCATGGTGGCGCCTGGGGGAGGGGAGGTCGACCCCCCCCCCCCCCCCCCCCCCCCCCCCCCCCCGGGGGGGGGGGGGGCCCCCCCCCCCCCCCCCCCCCCCTCAAGTTTAGATGAGGAAGCATTCAGAAGGCTACTCTTCAGCAAAGGAAAGAAGACCTCTCATCCGGAGATCCCAAAATTTATCAAGAAGCTAGATGAAATTCCAGAAATTGCCCTTCCTGAAGAAAAACCAATGAAAATAGCTCTAGCATTGGCTAAACGAGGCCTCGTGGGTCAGTTTATGGGCTTATGGCCCTCCACCAAATCTACAAATGACTGGATACAGAGAAACTGGAAGCCCAATATGAAACATGGAGTAACTTGTTACCCCATTGGGAGAGGGTTCTTTATCTTTGAATTCATCTCAAAAGAAGACCTAGACTTAATCTTTAGAAATGGCCCCTACTTCATGGGGACGCAGGGTCTATACCTGAACAAATGGACACTAGAATTTGACCCCTCGATCGATCTCCCCAAAGAAGTGCCGGTGTGGGTCAGGCTCCCTAACCTTCTGGTGCATTGCTGGGACTTCGAATCACTGCAGAGAATAGGGAACGGAATCGGACGTTTCATTGACAAAACTGATAATAAGGGACAATACACATGCGCCAGAATATGTGTTGAAGTCGATCTTGAAGCTGGTCTTCTTGAGGAAATAAAATTAAAGGTCAGATCTTGGACTCATTACCAGAAGTTGGACTACGAGCACCTGCCCTTCAAGTGCAGGAACTGCCAAGAACATGGCCACTTCCAAAGATATTGTCGTAAACTGGCTGCTGGGAAAGAAGATGCTGAAGGATGGCAGAAAGTAAAGAAAGGGAAAACTACAAACAATGCCAGAAGCAAGGATAAAACAGCCCAGGGACCCCCAAAAGAAGGCAGCTCAAAGACTACTCACCAGGAAGATCCTAATGTAGCTCAAACCCCCGCAAATATTCCAGAAGTTGAAGAAGCTCGAGTTCCAGAAGACCCAATCGATCCAATCCCTCAATCTGGAGTCTCCAGTCCGTCAAAAGAACATATCAGTTTGGGTTCGAAAACAGGAGCAGAATCCTCTGAGGAAGGTGACACTGAAGCAAGCAGTCAGTCAGGTACACCAGACCAACCAAAGCGTGGATGAAAGACTGAGAAGAAGAGAAGGGAAGAGTTGTCCTACAAGGACGTGGTTCAAGGCTCACAACACACCATCCCTGAAATGATGAACACCAGATCGGGGATGAAGCTAGGAAAGACCCCGGAAGGGGGCCACCCCCCTTATCCAGGTAAATAATGCAATACATCTCCTGGAACTGCAGAGGACTTGGCAGCTCCCTAAAAGAAGAAGCTATAAGATATTTAGTAAGAGTAATGACGCCTGAATTCCTCCTAATCCAGGAGACGAAACTGGAGGAGGTAGCTCTCCTTCGTGCAAGCAACTTGTTTTGGAAGAAAGGCCCGGGTAGGGTTGTAAGTGCAAGAGGAGCCTCGGGAGGCTTAGCAACATTTTGGGACTCTGCAAAGCTCGACCTAGTTGAAGAAGAAGGAACCACTCACTGGTTATTCACCAAGCTTCTCCATAAAGACTCCAGCCATCTTGTAAGCATTTTCAATATGTATGTTCCTGTCTCTTTTGTTGAAAAAAAGAATGCTGGGATTCCTTAAAAAGTTTTCTTAACCACCACAAACCTAAAAATTTAGTATTGGCTAGAGACCTAAATCTCACTCTTGCTCTGGCCGAAAAAAAAGGGGGATCAATAGTCCGGGACCCTGCAAGAGAGTGGGTGGAAGATTTGATGCTGGATTGGGATCTTGAAGATATCATCCCTGACAAGGGAAAGTTCACCTAGTCAAATAAAAGGATAGGACCTGGTCATATAGATGCCCGCCTTGACTGCTTCCTTATCCATTCCTCATTCCTGACCCTTGGGCTTATGGAGACCTCCAAGATTCTCCCACATTATACTTCTGATCATAAACCGATTTCACTCTCCCTCTCTCCTGAGGAAAAGTTAGGTCCCATCCCGTTTCGGTTTAGCCCAATTTGGGTAAATCAGGAAGGTTTCCTTGATATAGTGTCTAACTCCTGGAAAGACCCTGTTTATGGATCCCCCTTCTATGTCTGGGGAGGAAAGCTCAGAAGGCTCAAAGCTGATCTGAAAGCCTGGGCTAAAGGACTGAGTTCTCCCATGGCTGAAAGGAAAAGAATCCAGAAGGCCTTAGAGCGGCACCAATTGATCTTGGAAGAGTCCCCTGTCACCCCTGCCTTGCTCATCCGGGAAGCTGAGCTGCAAAAGAAGTACCACAAAGCCTGTAGAGAAGAGGAAGTCTACTGGAGATTCAAATCAAGGACATTGTGGCTACAAGTTGGAGACAAAAACACTATGTTCTTCCACAAGCAAGCCCAAGCCAGAAAAATTTATAACTCCATCAATGAAATTCAGACGCAAGGCCAAGTCATAAAGGATTTTAGAGGCATCAAGGAGGCAGCCCATGCCTTTTTCAAAAATCTCTATTCCACCCCTAATCTGGAACCAGTGGATCCGAACTCCTATCCTCTCTCAGAGATTCCAAATTTGATTAATGATGAGGACAACCTGCTGCTGAACAGCCCTGTTAGTATCCGAGAAATCAAGAAAACCCTCTACAAAATGGACCCAGACAAAGCTCCAGGGCCAGATGGATTTACAGCCTAGTTCTACATCTCTTGCTGGGACATAATAAAAAAGGACTTGTACAGAATGGTTAAGAAGGCTCAGCACTATCCCAAGTTGGGTGGCAGAACCAACTCCTTGTTTTTGGCCCTCATTCCAAAAGAAAAAGGCGCTGAGAACTTCAACAGATTTAGGCCTATCTCCCTTTGTAATACAGGATACAAAATCATAACCAAAATAATGGCTAACGGACTCAAAAGAATCCTACCTAAGCTGATCCCGGAAAATCAAGGTGGGTTTGTGAAAGGAAGACAGATCCTGGATAACATTATTTTAGTTCAAGAAGCCATTCATACCAGCTACAAGAAAAAAGAGAAGGGTATGGTGGTAAAGCTGGATTTGTCCGATGCCTTTGACAGAGTCAAGCATAATTTGCTTTTTGTAGCCATGAGAAATTTTGGATTCAATCAGAAATTCATTACGTGGGTCAAAGCTTGCATTTCAGCCCCTTGGATCGCCCCATTGGTTAATGGGCACCCTACCAATTTTTTCCAGGCCTCAAGAGGATTAAGGCAAGGCTACCCTCTTTCCCCTGTGCTTTTTGTCATCCAAGCCTCTGTCCTGAGCTTCCAGCTGAATAGAAGCCTTCAAAACAGGTCTCTCTCAGGCATCAGAATTGTCCCAAAGGTCAAGGATGTAAACCACACCCAGTTCGCTGATGATACGCTGTTATTGGGGGCTGCCAATCTCAACACAGCTAGGAACTTTAAAACAGAGCTTGACTATTACAGAGACATCTCTGGAAGTGAAATAAACTTCCACAAAAGCAAGGTCTATGGCTGGAACTGCTCTCCATGTGAAATGCTTGAGATATCTCGAATTCTTGAAATGGAAGGCATCACTATCTAGGACACCTTTACATACCTGGGCATTCCAATTTTCAAAGCTTCACCGAGAGTTGTCCATTGGCTGCCTCTCCTGGACAAACTAAAAAACAAGATCCACAGGTGGGGGGCAACATGGCTCAACAAAGCAGGCAAAGTGATTTTGATGAACTCAGTCCTCACTAGCCTCCCAATCTATCAATGCTCGGTTCTTCTAGCTCCCAAAACCATTACAAACAAAATCAAGGAGCTGCTTCGTCATTTCCTATGGGAGGGCGGCTGAAATTGTGAAAAAAAGCTCCATCTAGTGAGCTAGGACAAGGTCACAAGGCCAAAGATGGAAGGGGGCCTTCAATTAAGAGACGTGGCCACCCAAAATCTAGCCATGGGTGGTAAAATCCTTTGGAAAATGATCACAAGGAAACGAACTTGGAGAAAGAAAATTCTCCAGAAGAAATATTTTACAGGGGACAAGGAGAGATGTCTTAAAAGGCCCACTAAATTGCAGAAAGGCTCCCCGATATTCTCTCTATGCAAAAGAGCCCTTCCTTTCTTCACTTCCAAGCTCTCGTGGACTCCTGGGAATGGGGCAAAAATAAGAATTTGGGAGGACTCGATCCTTAGGGATCAGCCTCTCAATGACTCAAACGATCTAGGAAACATTAAAGAGTGGATTCACGCCAAAAACTGCAGTACATTGAAGGACATTTCCTCCTGGAGCAACGATGAGGAAGAATCATGGGAAAGCTGGAAACTTGGCGACTACCCACATGAGCTCAAGGAGGAAGCTGCAAAATTGTTGGAATTACTACAAGGGAAGTCACCCATTAGTATCAGAGCCAAAGACAAATGCAGTTGGGGTTCAAGATCAGGAAAATACACAGCAGCTGAAGGCTATGCTACGATTTTGGAGGTGTCGTGGGTTCCCCCCAATCCTGGGCCGTGGAAAGCTCTCTGGAGCTTCGCCTCTATTCCTAAAATTGATATTTTTACATGGACTCTCCTTCATAATAGCATTTTGACAAGTGAAAAGCTGAAGAGCAAAGGCTGGGAAGGGCCCTCACGCTGCCCTCTGTGCAACCGGTCTGAAGAAACCGTCGAGCACCTGTTCATCAACTGCGAGTTCACTAAAGAGGTATGGAGGCTCACGTTAGGTTCAATCTCTGTAAATCTGCCAAACTCAATAATAGAGCTGATAAATTGCTGGATATCTCTCGCTCCCTTCAACTTCAGCAAGAAAAACCTCCTCAAGCTAGCGTGGATGTGGACCCCTAAATTCCTGTGTTGGAAGGTCTGGCTGGAAAGAAATAACAGAATTTTTAAGGAGGAAGGTAGAATCCCACCTCAAGTAGCAATTAAAGCTAGAACCATGCTCTATGAAGATTTAAGCACAAAGTCCACAATCAGAAATGCAACTACCCTCTCTCCTGAAGAAGATCGCTAGTTTAAGGAGCTCAATTTGAACCAGCAAAGCAATAAAGCAACCAAACCGCCTCAAAAGGCAAAATGGGAAATCAGGCTGGAAGAACAGGAGTTCATTAAGTGGAGGTCAGCCCTCGATGAATGGTGCCTTTTCTTTGACGGGGCTTCGAAAGGGAATCCCGGTCAAGCTGGAGGAGGAGGCATCATTTTCGAGCCCTCTGGCAATCCCCATCTGTCCTATGCATGGGGCCTAGGACACGCTTCCAACAATCAAGCAGAGTATCTGGCGCTGTGGCAAGGTCTAAATCAAGCAAGGAAGCTGAACATTCAGAAGATTACTATCTTTGGGGACTCCATACTGATAGTTAAAGCATTACACACCAAGAAGATGCCAACGGATATAAAACTTGCCCACACGTACAGGAAAGTCCTTCTCCTTCTGACGCACTTTAGAACTCATAAGGCCTATCACGTCCTAAGGAATCTTAACAATCTAGCGGATGCTAAGTCCAACCATGGTACTATTCTGAGTAAGAGCCAGCTAATTGTCAATGGAGAAATTTCAAATCATCCACTTCCCTAGGACTAAAGCGGCCCCTGCCCTGTCCTTTCACGTGGGCATTTCAATAGGAAACCAACAGCACAAATCTGCCATGAAGGTTAAGATGGAGATGAAGCTCAGTATAGCAGCTTTGAATATGCATTGTAAAGGCCCTGGCAGCCCCTTTGCCAGACACTAATCAAAATTTTATCCGTTTCCGTAAAAAAAAAACAACTTGATTTACCATAATTAATAATCATACCTATTGCACTATTGAACCTCCTCTCCAATGTTTAAACCTTGAATTATGTTATTCTTATTTCCACATTTAGTGATCTGCTTATGCCTTCCATTACCAATAAGAAAAATGGGCTATTATCATTTATTACATAGAAATAGCATTCAACACTAATTGAATGAGAATAGATTTTCCACCCATGGATAAAAATCTATTGCACCAAAACTTTCTATGAACCTCTACTTTTGTAATCAACCAAGCCCAATCAATTTACAGTAGTTGTTATTTTTTAACTGAAATCCTGTGTACTTAAACCCATTATGTAAATGAAACTCATCCATAGGCACTAGGGGGTTAGTTGGTAGGCACTATCCTATCACATCCATTCATATTGGGGAATAAACTATGATACAGAAATGAGAATATATTTCCTTGTATTAAGGGGCCAAGGGGATTAGTTATGTTATATGGAAATAAAAATATCTAGGGTATATTTTTATTACATTTCATGGAGAAGCTATAGAGGGGAGGCAGAGGGAAAATACTACAAATATAATAAGTTAGGATGATATCCTCAGTATTAATTTAATGTCTTGGAGTGGTCTGAGATGGAATGAAATAAAAAAGAAAACATAATAAAAGTTATCACTTTAGTACTCAATCTAAACATATTGGCGAACTAGTGTTTTATACTCTTGATTAAATATTTGGAATTATGCACAAAAGTTATCACAACATATTGGCGAACTAGTGTTTTATACTCTTGATTAAATATTTGGAATTATGCACAAAAGTTATCACACTTTATTGTAATGGTTTCATTATACATAATACGTATAGCATGGGATGTATTACAATATAATATGCATTGAAGTTAATATCCAACCATTCTATAAATGCAAGGGATGACACATAATCCCATAATCACAGTTCACATTAAATTTTGATTTGATTTGTTTGCTTCTCAGAGCACTTGAAGTTCTGCCCTAAGATCGACCATTCAGATGCAACCAATGCATGACTTAAAGTACAACTCTGGTAGTAGTATCTATCTCTTTTAATTGAGGCAGTTGGGAAATGTGTGCCATCCCATATGGGTTAATGTTAAGGGTCCTTTGCTTATCTAAAAGTAGAGTTTTTTCTTCTCTTGAAGTTGGAGAGTTTGTCATTTCTTTTTATGTAAACTTTGGTTTTCCCATATTAGATTTAATTCAGGTCTTTAAGACAATATTGTCATTTATAGTGTCAATTGTTTCACATTTTTAGGGTTGATTTTAAAGTTCTTTGGGAGGATTTTAGTACTTTGTCGGCCAAGAAAGGGATTATTTTGTTAAAAGTCGTGATTTTATGTAGGATAAAGTTTACAAATATATTTATTTGTTGGCGACCTTTAGGAATTGAAGGATTTTGTGCAGGTAAACTCTCCTGAAGGTGAATTTTGGATGTGTCGCTTCTTTAGGCAAAAAATTTACCCTATATGTGGCTAGCCATATAAAACCTATATATGGGCTTATGTTTCTTTCATCTATGGGCTTATGTCTCATTTTTCTTACATCTACGGGTTTATATTCTTTCAGTATGATTTGGAGAATTTGCTTACAATGTACATTGTCAATTTTTGCCTACCCCAAATGTTACCAAAATCGGAATTTTTTGGAGGCAACAATCCCTTTTGTAACAAGGGATTATAGGAAATCCCATGCTTTCCCCTCATTTTTTTTAGATATGCCTCTTGAATTGAGAATTACAGTTCATCTCCAAATTGCTTTTTGTCGAAGATAGCTTTATTGCAGTATGTGTGGCTCACTTTAAATTCTATCTAGTCTAATGTCCTTCTTTCTAAAGGTAAATCAAGTTTTAATGTTGAAAATAGAGTAAATAGGAGTTCAAACATGATTGTGACAACATGGAATAAGATGGGGAGATCAATTGCTACCAGATTTAGTTTCAGTCATGGGAAGGACCAGTTTTAAATAAATGTCACTTTCTAAAAATAGAAAAATCTGGAGTAGTTATTTAGCATACAAAAAATTGAATTCCCCACTCTCACGAACAACATACGCATTTACACAACCAAGATAATTGCACAAGAAGTGGAGAATATTTTGGAAAATTAGTTAGACATCATCATTAAGTCAAATAATATGTAGGAGTGTATCAGGCAGGAGAATTGAATGAGGAATCAACACAAAGTCTATAAAGAGGAGAAGCTTAATAGAACAAAGATATTTTCCCATTTTTTCTAAAACCCTAGCTGAAGCTAAATGAGTGTAGAAACCCTAGTTTGTGTTTATTTTGTTATCTATATCTTCCTTTTCAATCACCTAAATTATCCCCCATTGACATGTTTTCAGGAATCCGGTGAACTGGCTAGAGCTAAGATCATTCCCAGTTGGTTCAGTTGACAATATCCCCATTGTAAACCCCTGTAACATCAATTGAGCAAGTACCGAGTTCATGAAATTATGGATATTCTTCTTAATTAAATGGAATATGGATCATTTTTTGTGTTCATTTTGAGTTCTGTTTAGATTATTTCAATGTCATGTTATATGGGCACTCTTATAACGCTCTCTTAATTATTGTTGCGTATGCTTGTTATATAATTGGAGCAACTTTTGCATGTAATAATTTCTTCTTATAATTTTGTTTTCTCTAGCTTCATCCGAGTAAATACTGGCCATAGATAGGGATAAGGCACTGGTCTACTTTGAATGTTGGAAATCTCTCCAAATTGGTGAAATGATGAAATATACTTGAAATTATTGTGGAAATTATTGTAGTTAATCCACCGATCTTGTTAAAATAGGAATAGCCTAAAATTTCTATGATTTAGGTTGGAATACTCTTATTTTTCAACATGATTTTGAAAAAAATCCTATTGGAATTTTCAAAACCTAGGTTACAGTTGTTAAGTTCTGGAATTTTGGGTGCCCCGGGGGTTTTTTAGGGTGCTTTTTAAGGGTGATGAATACATTTCTACCATCAAAATAGTGATTGAAACACACTAAAATTTCAATTTTGCAAGATTAAAAACACTTAACTCCAGCAAAAAAAAATGGTTGTCCTATCCAAATGGTCTAATTTTTAGACAACTCAGTTAAAATCAATAAACAAAAAGATCTCAAAGAGGAGCTAGGTTGTATAGAGATTGAAATAGGTATTAAAAGGTAACTATAGCTAGATAGTTACATATATACTATTGTTGCATGAACCAAATTTAGACTAGTGACACTTGCTTCATTTAGCAGGGGTCTCAATTTGGTTACAATAGGATGCACAAAACTTAAATGCAGAAAATTGAGTTGAGGACGATAGGGATCACTTGACAACGAAAGTTTAGGATGGAGCTTGGATTGGAATCATGGAAAGTGATTTCCGATCACTGAGAGTAATAATAGTAGGTGGTCGCAAGATTGCCTTGGAGCGCATGTGCAAGGTTGGTATTCTTGGAATACAATGGATGCACATGCAGTTGCAGCAAGCATCATTGCAAAGAAAGAACCATGGGACGGGTTTATACTGATCCTGCATATTATGAAGAGTTGAAAGGAGACCGACTAATCATTGAGGATGGAGATCTTTCATAAGAGGGCGTACACGTTTTGTAGGTCTACCATTTTAAATGCATTGACTACCAAAATTTTTGCACCAACTTCAAATTGTCTATCCTAAGAGAATCTAAGGTTATGTGTATTCTTTAGAGAGTGTAGCAACTCTATCTCAAATAAATGTGATATGGATAAGTAGATGCTATAATAGTAATCAATTTAGTTCTATTGAAAATTGTTCATTTACCATTTGTTTTTCTCTTTTGAATGTGTAATTGGTTAGGTAGTTAGAAAATTTGGTTGTTTGATGTACACTTCCAAATAAAGGATTTTCTTCAAAACTACTTTCATTTGACACCAGCGGATGAAATTTTAGTTAACCCCAGTTCAACTTCTGCATGGTTATTACCATGTGGTACCAATTTGATTTCCTTCAGTTTTAAGGACCACATCCTTAAGCTTAACCGAAACTAAAGTGTTCTCGCAAGAGGATAATTACTAACTTAATTCTACCACAAATGACGAACTATTGGAAGGATAAATATACATATATACTAAATAGAATTGAAGTGATAGGAAGCTTTCCTGTAGGATTTTGGCTAGGTTTCTAACATTTTTCGTTTAGTTTATGAAAACGCTTTTCAATTTCTAGATAAATTGAGATGAAATTGAGGTTGAGTAATTATAGGCATAATGGACAAGTTTATTTTTAATTAGAAGCATTATGTGAATACAGGTATAATTAGCATAGCCACAAATAATGGTCGGTGAATGTTGATACACATAATCAACCACTTAGTTTTATGAAGATAGCTTACCTTAAACAAAGGCTAAAGTATATAATTTTAGAGTTAGAGTTAATATAAACACAAAGCAAATCCTATTTAATATACACAAAAAGACAAAACTAATATAATAAAAACAAAAACAAATCGTTACCAGTTTCTTTAACCACCCTTTAAGTGAAGCTTATTTAAATCTTAATGAGGAAGCAGTATGTTGTACACTTGTTACATTTGGGTTAATCTTGTTGATCAGTTCAAGCAAATCCAAAATATGAGATTATATCTAAATACATATGGACATAATCAACAAGTTGGATTTTAATAAAAAAAAATTATGCTTATATTATTAAAAATTAAAAAAACATGTTTATTACATATATTTGTTTTTATTATAAATTATGGTTTTATATGTAATAATATATGATCTAGATAGTTCTTAATTCTTTCACATTTTGCAGATGTACTAGGGTAAATTCTTTTAAAATTCGCATAGCTTAACTTTTATCAAATTTGTAAAACAAAATATTCATCTTCTTCTCTACTTTATAAGGGAATTCAATGTCATTGATATGAAACAAGATTTACATTTAAACATAGAGGGTTATAACCCCAATAACGTTTTTTCATTGGTAGTGAGTTTTAATAATTTTTAAATGTGAATATTTTTTCTTTATTACAAATTTTTATGTCAATCCTTATATTGATTATCTTTTCATGTATAGGATTCCTTCCAAACATCCATGCATAATAAGTATCTCATATAATTTATTTAATGAAGGATATATATGTTAAGCTTCTAGCACACCTCATATCAATCCTTATACTAATTATGTTTTATGCATAGGATTCCTTCCAACATCCATGCATGATAAGTATGCCATGTAATTTAGTTAATGAAGGATATATATGTTAAGCTTCTAACACACCTCATGAATAATAAGTATGTTATGTAATTTATTTCATGAAGGATATATGTTAAGATTCTGGCACACTTCCTGCATTTCTTGAGAAAATGAGAAAAACATTAAAGCAACTTTCAACTTGTAAAATAAAAATCATAGGTATCTAGTGTAACATAAGATAATTTCAACACATTGTTAGTCATTAAAGAAGATGGAACATAGAGAATCTTAATCTTTCTCTTTGAATCAATCCTAATATCATATCTCTCAAAAGATCTCAAAAGAAAATTCAATTACATGGTTAAACAACAAATAAATGTATGATCCCATCATTACAAAAGTAATCACACAACTCCCCATTAACCAGGCCTTGGTCTTGAGCCAAGTAAAGCGTAAGGCTACAATGAGAAACTATTATTTTTACTAAACTTAATCTATGAGGGGCTTAATAGTCATTATGCATAATTTTCCATATCTTGAGCAATTCAATGCAGAAGATTCTAAATTGAGCTGATTTGTTGTATCATGTATGAATGATTGTAAGTCTTTCAATTCCATAACCTTGAATCATTTTCATAGCGGTGGTTGATCAATAAGTTTGATGGGAGAATCTAAGGCTCCATTGAAGAAGCAAAAGTATGAAAATTATTAAATTATATAGAATGTCTAAAATAATGAAAATCCTTAAAATTTTAGCAACTCCAAAAATATGCAAACTCATTAAATTATGAAACATATAAAAAAATGGTGTTCATCCTTAACTTTATTTGTATCACAAATTTGTAAATTTCATAAAATAAAATAAAACATAAATTTCACACCTAATTCATAATAATAAAATTCACCCATATTATAGTTTTAATTTAGTTGTGAACATTGAATCCACATTCTCAATCCTTGTTGAACAATGTTCAATGCATATGAACATGTACTATATATAATATTACATTGAATTTATTATATTACATTTAATTTATTGTAAGATGTATTCTTGAATTACAAGATCTAAATTTTCTTTTTAAGTTGTTACCATAAGGCTATATAGAATGTTATTTCCAAGTTTATGAACCTTGAGGGATGATGAGAAGAAATTAAATGTAACATAGGAGTAAAGCAAGGTTGTATTATGATGTTAACTTTTTTATAAACATGTGTTTTAAGTATAATATATTAAGTGTTTTTTAATATTTGTATTTTATTTTTCTTTAATTAGTATGATTTTTTTCTTATTAATGATTGCAATGTTATTTTAGGAATATTTGGAGTCATCCTACTAACTAGAGCATTTGTTTGTTGTTTTGTTCTCAAGTTTTATGTTAAATGTAACCACCACCTACTTGTCGTTTAGCAAATTGTTGTTATAGTTTATCACTTGTTAGACAATGTTCTCATTTCATGATTTCCATGTGAGCGAAGGTGGCAAAGTCCTTTCGGAAAGGTACCTCTATTATATCATCAATAATCAAAAGCTTCTAACACACCTTATGAATAATGAGTATGTTATGTAATTTAGTTCATGAAGGATATATGTTAATATTCTAGCACACCTCCTGCATTCCTTGAGAAAATGAGAAAATCATTAAAGCAACTTTCAACTTGTAAAATAAAAATCATAGGTATCTATTGTAACACAAGATAATTTCAACACAATGTAAGTCATTAAAGGAGATGGAACATAGGTAATCTTAATCTTTCTCCTTGAATCAATTCTAATATCATATCTCTCAAAAGAAAATTCAACTACATGATTAAACAACAAATAAATGTATGATCCCATCATTACAAGAGTAATCACACAACTCCCCCATTAACCAGGCCTTGGTCTTGAGCCAAGTAAAGCATAATGCTACAATGAGGAATTATTATTTTTACTAAACTTAATCATTGTGCATAATTTTCCATATCTTGACCAATTCAATGTAGAAGCTTCTAAATTGAGCTATTTGTTGTATCATGTATGAATGTAAGTCTTTCAATTCCATAACCTTGAATCATTTTCATAGCGGTGGTTGATTAATAAGTTTAATGGGAAAATCTAGGGCTCCATTGAAGAAGCAAATGTATGAAAATTATTAAATGATATAGAATGTCCAAAATATTGAAGATCCTTAAAATTTTAGCAACTCCAAAAATACGCAAACTCATTAAATTATGAAACATATAAAAGAAATAGTGTTCATTCTTAACTTTATTTGTATCACAAATTTGAAATTTTACTTAAAAAAAATAAATATAAATTTCACACCTATTCATAATAATAAAATTCACCCATATTATAATTTTAATTTAGTTGTGAACATTGAATCCACATTCTCAATCCTTATTGAACAATGTTGAAATTTTACTTAAAAAAATAAATATAAATTTCACACCTATTCATAATAATAAAATTCACCCATATTATAATTTTAATTTAGTTGTGAACATTGAATCCACATTCTCAATCCTTATTGAACAATGTTCAATGCATGTGAACATGTATTAATTACATTTAATTGTAAGATATATTCTTGAATTACAAGATCTAAATTTTCCTTTTAAATTGAAAGTTGTTACCATAAGGCTATATAGAAATTTATTTCCAAGTTTATGAACCTTGAGGGATGTTGAGAAGAAATTAAAGGTAACTTAGGAATAAAGCAAGGTTATATTATGATGTCATTTTTTTATAAACCTGTATTTTGAATTAAGTGTTTTTTATTATTTGTATTTTTTTTTAAATTAGTATGATTTTTTTCTTATTAATGATTGCAATGTTATTTTAGAAATATTTGGAGTCATCCTATTGGTACATTTTTTTTTGTTGTTTTGTTCTCAAGTCTTATGTTAAAGGTAACCACCACCTACTTGTTGTTTAACAAATTGTTGTTATAGTTTATTACTTGTTAGAAAATGTTTTTATTTCATGATTTGCATGTAAGTGGAGGTGGCAAAATCCTTTCGAAAAAGGTACCTTGAGTTCTCTTTGTGTCCATGGCCCTTTTGGAAAAATTACCTCAAGTTCTCTTTGTGTCCATGGCACTCGGTTTTATTCATTTCCATTGTAATTATTATATAGTTAATTACCATATTTATTAATTTTAAAAAATATAGAATTAATATCATCATAATAGCCTACATGGTTGAATGCAAACANTAGATATATATATAATTTCAAATATATTTTTTATAATATTTTCATTATGTTTATGAATGTTTTTTTATTAATTTCATTAAATAGTTTTTAAATAAAATATTCATATTATTACATTCATTATGTTATAATAAAATATTATTGATTAAAATCTTAATTCCAATTAAAATCTAACTTTAGGAATCTTTTTTTTTAAATACCAAAGGATTTGATTATATCATTGGATCATATGCCTAAATAAATTGAGGATTTTTCTCTAAGTTTTATACAAAAACCTCTTTCCAATTAAATTAAATTACATTTTTTCCAAAATAGAATACTTCTTTGCCCAAGAAATCTCAATAACCTCCCAGATAACCTATGTGAAATTTATATGGGAGTACCATTTAATTTATTTTAAGAATTGAGATAGTAAATGAAGAGCATCAACTCTAATTTTGGACTAATTATGATTTGTATAGGCAGATAAATGAGATTCATTTGTTGTGGAGGAATCTATGTTCACTAAACTTGGAATACTTTATAAGCAGAAGCATATATTTGCACATAATTTATCAAAACAATAAGTGTTATTTTACCTTTTTTTAGTGTGCACGTATTAAAAATTGCATACAAATAGCATAAAAAAGAATAGAAAACTTATCTTTAACTTAAAATTGATTGCAACTGAGTTAAATTTCAATTGGTTTGGATTCCTTCCCTTCTTCAAATGAGCAATATTCCTCGATCGTAATTATTGAATTTGCCTCCTTCCAAAGTCCATATAGTTAGAAAAAGTTGTACAATGTCAACTCCTATTCTTACTTGAGTTCCGCCTCCTCTCTTGAGTGAGAAAAGCTAATCTAACATTCAAATCTTTGGCTATTGTTTCTCTTGAGTGTGAATGTATGTGTGTGTGTGTGTGTGTGTGTGTGTGTGTGTATAATTTGTGTGCATCATAGAATGTTTTTTATATTTGTTTTATGATATTGTTTTATGTTGAATAGAGTTTTATGTAATGTTAAGTAAATTTAAATGTAAAATGTGATTTTATTCACGATGTTGAATTTCCTCTAGGAAAGGATAAGAAATATTACTTTAGGACTTAAATTTTTGTTAATGGATTATTTTAAGTTTTTAAAGCATGTTTAAAATTTTCAATATGCATTTTTTCCATGAATCATTCCTATTTCTTTGTTGTAGTTTGTTCTTAGTGAAAATCAAGTCCAGTGTATTGCAATTGAACTCCAAGTAGTCCAGTGTGTTCTAGATTCTTATTTTCCTTTCCATAAGCATTTAAAGAAAAAAATTCAAAGTTTATTCAAAAGGATCCTTTAAGAATATGGGCTGTTATCATTTAGTACGTTGAAATAGCATTCAACACTAATTGAATGAGAATAGATTTTCCACCCCTTGATAAAAATCTATTGCGCCAAAAATTTATATGAACCTCTACCTTTGTAATCAACCAAGCCCAATCAATTTACAGTAGTTGTTATGTTTTAACTGAAATCCCATGTACTTAAACCCATTATGTAAATGAAACTGATCCATAGGAACGAGGGGGTCACTTGGTAGGAAATATCCTATCACATCCATTCATATTGGGGAATAAACTATGATACATAAATGAAAAAATATATTGCCTTGTATGAAAAAATATATTGCCTTGTATAAATGATACATAAATGAAAAAATATATTGCCTTGTATTAGGAAAAAATATATTATGTTTTATGGAAATACAAATATTTAGGGTATATTTTTATTACATTTCGTGGAGAAGCTATAGAGGAGAGGAAGAGGGAATATCCATAAATATAATAAGTTAGGATAATATCTTAAGTATTAATTTAATGTCTTAGATGGAATGTAATAAAAAAGAAAACATAATAAAAGTTATCTATCTCTTTATCTCTTTAGTAGTCGAGGAACTATGCTGCATGGATAATAATAATCCAAAGTAAAAATATTAGTCCATGATTATCGATTCAAGTACTCCATCTAGAAATATTGGCGTTAGTGTTTTATAGTCTCAATTAAATCCTTGGAATTATGCACAAAGTTATCACATTGTATTGTAATGGTTTCATTATACATAATAAGTATAGCATAATGGTTTCATTATGCATAAGTTATCACACTGTATTGTAATGGTTTCATTATACTTACGGAAAATGCGTTTTCTCACTTACATTAATGTTAAGTATCATAATAATTATGATGGTTTCATTCGTATTATTAATATTAATGGTAAATACAAATTATATTACTTTTCACATTATCATTATAATCTTATATTAATCTTTATACGGATAGATATCACTCTATGGTGAATAATATTTTAAAGGCTATATACTATTTAATGTTGTCATTGTCGTAGTGTAGGCTATTGGATCTCAACCTGTTTGAGATCTAATGGCCCACACTGCGACGACAGCTGCATTAAATAACGTATAGCGAAATATTTTTTGCCTCACTCCATTGCTTTGCTCATCTTTTATCTTCTCATCCATTTTTAATTTTTTGCATCTTAAATGCTTTGTAACTTTTTAAGATAATCATAGTTGTTTTTTAATGATATAACTATTGTTGGCAAGAATGAAGCATTAATAAACTTTGTTATCTCCTCCATCATCTTGACAATTTTACTTGCTACAGGGACAAAACAAGGATTTATACCAATTATATGGACAAAAACAATGACTCAGTTGGAGATAGGATCACATATGATAAGCTAGATAGAAGTTGCCATCACTCCAAACCTGTTCATATATGTAAGTGGAATTTTTTCATTCTCCTTACCACTGAGCCTAAAAACTTTAAAGATAACAGTTGCGATGCGGTGGTGTAGGAAGATTCACAAAGGCAGAGCCTAAAACCTTTAAAGATAGTAGTTGCAATTTTTTCATGCACCACAAGAGAATAGTTGTGATGTTGTCATGCAGTAGTGTAGGAAGCTTCATGAAGGCAATGCAATAATGAAGACGATGCAGTGCATGAAGATAAAGCGGTTCATCAAGATCGATGAGTAGTGAATCGAGATCAATGCGCATTCAATGCCCAACATTGAATGTTGGGCACTAGCACTGAGCATTCCGCCGCCTCCCGGGCAATAAGACTCTCAATTTTTCAGCCAATACCGTGAAAGCTAAGAATTTGAGAACTTAGGATAATCTCACTGCATAAAATCATGGATCTAGAAAGTTTGAGTAAAACTTAAAAACCAAAGCAAAGTAATATGTAGTCGAAGTGACTAATAGTTGGTCAACATCTAAACGAAAACAATACACTCTCCTATCAACAAGTATAATAATGTATATACTATTGTAAATTAGATAATATAAGCAAGTGTCAACTTCATTAATTATAAGAATAATAAACAATTGTCTCTCCTTGCACATTTTGTTTTATTGCGCCGAGAGGCACTCTACAGCCCAGTATGGGGGAGATCTTGTAACGTGATGTAACGTGATGTAACATGTCGGCAAAAAATAATAGTGATAGTGAATATTATGGGAGATATCTTGTAACTTGATGTAACATTAATAACGTTTGTAACATGTCGACAAAAATTAATAGTGATAGTGAATATTATGGGAGAGATCTTGTAACGTGATGTAAAGTTTGTAACGTTTGTAACATGTCGGCAAAAAATAATAGTGATAGTGAATACTATGGGAGAGATTTTGTAACACAAAATAAAAAATAATATCACTTTTGTAACGTTAATTTTATTAATAAAAAATAAATTTTCTAATAGGCCAAAATAAAACAATCTAATATGGGGGAGATGTTGTAATCTTCCTACCTAACAAAACAATAAAAAAGTAAAAATTTAATTATCCTTAAAAAAAATATGTGGGTCAAGAAAAAACCACAAAATTGAATTATCCCCAAAAATATGTTGGCCTTGCACATGGTTTTAATACCATGTGCAAGGCCTCCTAAACAACCCATGGTTTTATTGTACATGGTTTAGGAGGGCCTTGCAAATGGTTTTAGGAGGCTTTGCATATGGTTTTTAAACCATGTGCAATGCCTCCTAAACAACCCATGGTTTTATTGTACATGGTTTAGGAGGGCCTTGCAAATGGTTTTAAGAACATGTGCAAGGCCTCCTAAACAGCCCATGGTTGTAAGAGGGCCTTGCATATGGTTTTAAAACCATGTGTGGGGAAATGATGCAATGTTCATTCCTAGCAAAATAAAAAATATTATATGTCTGCCATAAATAATATTAAATATTAATAATAAAAATATTATATGTGGACCTTAAATAAAAAGATGTGTCTTTTGGTTTGAATCAAATCAATGGATACCTAAGAAGAGGTTTGCACCTCGAGAGATTTGATCCATCTCGACGCTTGATAGAGCCTAGGATTTGGATATACGTTGGTTTAACCCATATTGAAAATGGTTTTTACTGCGCCGAAGAGGCACATTCTACAACCCAGTAGAGAGAGATGTGTAACTCCTTTCGTGCTCATCCTAGAGTTGACACTTATCATTTTTTAAAAATAAAAAAATATTATAAAATAATAACATGTCAGTTCAAAGTAGAGTTAAAACATTTGCATATATTTAAAAAACACAAATTAGATAAATTGGAGATGTGTAACTCCTTCATTGCTCACCCTAGAGTTGACACGTGTTCTTTTAAAAAAATTATAAAATATTATAAAATAATAACATATCGACTCAAATTACAGTTTAAACATTTACAAAAGCATATACATAAAAAATAAAACACAAATTAGATAAATTAAAAAGCTTCCTCAACATTTACACTTTAAAACGGGTTTACATTTCAAGAGATTTGATCTCGTTGGACATTTGCTAAATCCCTTTTAAAATGAAACTATACTAATCTATAATAATTCCAAATTTATTTCTTATAAAGCATTTTTTATACCTAACTTCTATAATTATTTCTCATAAAACATTTTTTACACCTAACCTTTATAATATTTTTTAGATACCAACTTATTAAACAAGTTTTAAAAAAAAAACCTCATTTTCTATTTTAAAAACTCATTTCCTAAAATAGAAGTTTCTCTCCCGCTAAACATAATATTTTAAATATTAAATAATAAAAATAATAATAATTAAAAAATATCATGCTTTTTACGGACACTTAAATAATCCGGTTTTAAGAATCCCTTAAAGAATATTACGGTTACAATTCTCTTAAACAATGCATTATCCATTTCGTTATTCCCTTAACGCTTCCTCATATTTTCTATATAAGCATAGTGTTTTACTTTAAGAATCCCTTGTTTAATTAAGATTACTACAACCAATATTCCCTTTATAACCAATATTCCCTTTATAAGTATTGAAAGGAAATTTAAAATCCACTTTTAAAGAGATTTATGCAATTTTAAAATAGTATAAATTGATTTTGTGACAACCGTTATTCCCCTTGAAAAAGACTCCCACGGAGGGTTTAATAATGATATAAGTTTTGGCCATCATGGATTGTTTGTGACAAATATTTATGTTCTTAATTTTATATATATGTGTGGATATATATATATATTTTTTTTTCATATATATGTGTGGATATGGAATTCATTGTTACTACCTTTTATCATTTCATGGTTCTTCAACATAGTATTAGGTTTGTTGGTTTAAGATTTAATGTGTTTTTTACCAGTTATTCGGTATAAGATTTAATGTATTTTCTACAAGTTATTTTGAAGGTTATTGTTTGTATATGTGGTCCTATCAAGTAAGATATGACAAATATTGAAAGCCATATTTGAAAGCCATTTTAAACCATTTTTTAAAAGAAATTTATTTGTGACTTCTTCATAGGATGTTAAATTTTTTATGGATCTTGTGATTTGTGTTTGCAATTATATATGATGCATTCAACGTGTATCGATACACTATTAGTTATGTTTTTCACAATGAAAAAAATGCAATTTGTTATTCACTAATAACCAAAGTTACAAGAACTCTTTCATTAGGTACAAAAATTTCTTATCCAAAATCATTTATACCAACTAATGAAACTATAACATCATTGGCTAAGAGGACAAATAAAGAGCTAACGCCACTACCATCGCCAAAGTAAAAAAATCAGATACCGGACAACCACCAAAAAGCCAAAAACCAGAAAAATGCATCATATATGGAAACAAAGAATCTACCATACAAATCAAAACAATACTTGTTGATGTAGATCATAAAGTATTCTAAACGTTATGATTATGTAGGAAGGAAAAGCACTAATACTATGTAGGCATTATGGAAATGATAATTTGTGAGAACTAGGTGAAGTGGGCAACATGAATACTATTATAAACCTCGAGGAAAAAATATTCAAACTAACTCGTCATTCTTAAGTGAGACAAACAATTTATGCATCCCTCCTATTCTTTGAAATTGATTTCATTTGTCTATTTGGTGAGAACATGTGGAAAATAATCAACTTCTTGTTGGTAACCCTCAATGCATGAAGGAGGTGGAGCCGAATGATTCTGGACAAGGAAGCTCCAGGTAGACCCGTCTACCAAGCCATCGCTCCCTATGAGCACAAAGGATTACAGGGTGATTTTTAGATGAAGACCTTTGTTAGGTAGTCAGGGCAGTCTGGGTTGAAGGAAAATGATGCCAATCTTGACACTGTAAAGAATAAACCTGGAAATCTCTGTATTTTGGAAGGATGCACAAGCTCCAGCTCATAAATGCTTTGAATCCCCAGATCTTCAAAGAACATTATATAAAATGAACACTTAAAGGAAGCTTTGTTGTTTACCTGGGTTCAGGTCTAGATTCACATGATGAATCTTTGTCGTTTCTCTAGCTTACGGTTCTGAAAAAACACGACAGCCAAGGTGGAAAACACATCCGTATATCATATAGTGAACCCAACATTCTAGATATCCGGTCGGCTGGCTGGTCTTGCTAACCACCGACGTGTACTCAGGTGCATGCAAGGTGTCGTGGTCGTGGTGGGGTTGATAGACCCACCTGACGATTATAAGAACCCAGAGGCAGTGAATGGCCTATCGAGAGGTGAGCACGTTGTGGATTACTAGCAGGAGCTTCCGGGGAAAGCCCTAAATAATATTCCCAAGCCCAACAATGGTGGTAGCCTTGAAAAACCAGGAAACTATTACTCACTTGTAAAACGATCTACCAGGCTGGGTAAGGTCGAATCTAGAGTGTTCCGTAGCAAACACCCTCCTCGGCGCAGTAAGGGTAGATACAGGAAATGGAAACTGCGACTGGATGAAGATAAAATTCCACTAGGTCAAGGAGTTGGTCTGGAGGAAATGGTGGGGTTGTCCCTGCGGGGCTTCATTGGCAAGTTCAGCTATAAGGCCATGCAATGTGAAGAGATAGAGGTGTGGGCGGGTAGGGTGTGGGGGACAACTATGGGATACAGTCTAATGATTTACGTATTGCAAAAAGGATGGTATGGGTATATATTCAGAACAGAGGAACACACCACCCGCAACCTGGACTCTCTGTGGATGTGTGGTCGGGGTAGTCTGATGCTTAGGCACTGGCATTACAGCTTTGACCCGGCCACAAAGCGGCTTCGCTTTAGACACATCTGGGTTCTGTTTCTTGATCTCCCTTTATTCTTATGGAATCATGAGGCTTTGAAGGCCATGGGTGGTCATCTCGACCAATTTGTTTTTTTGGATGAGAGTTTAATGCAGGGTATAGACAGGCGAACTGATAAAAATTCTTGTCGAGATAGACATGAACCTGGGATTCAAGGAAAAAATGGAATAGAGTGGCGGGATAGAACATTTTCACAATATTTGGATTACTTGGGAATCCCTTTCCACTGTTCTAAGTGTCGGGAGATCGGCCACCTGTGGAAGAACTACAGCTCATCGGGTTCGGAGGCAGACAGTGGCTCATCAGATGAGGATGCATGGTCTTTTGAAGAATCATGCTCTGAGCTCCAAGCCATCCTAGACTCAAGACTTCTGGTAGCTGGGGAGCTCAATCCGAAGGGGCTGATAAATCAGTCGTTCTTAAGCAAGTTGGAGAAGCTCAACCCCACTTTCGTTTCGACTTTCAATAAAATCGACAGAGAATATGTCCAATCTCTGGAAATCAAAGGGAATGTGGTGGGGGAGTCTTCGCTATCCGGTTTTTCATTCTTTTACAAAGGGGTTGATGAACCAAAGTTTTCTCCTGGTAGTAGTGTCGTCCCCCAAGTCCATGAGCCTTTCTACCCTTCACTAAGAGAGGCTGTGAATGTGGAGTGCTTCCAAGGGCTGCCACCTTTGAGCGGTGAGGGACTGGGGTTTGAAGTAGGCTCCACATCCAAAGTCGGGGTGGTGGGAATGGGAATCCTTGACCCCCGGGTCAACATTGGGCACATCGAAGTTGAAGAACCTTCCTCTTCCTCATTGATCCCCCCATTTCAATCATAGATGATTCCCCACTATCCAAAAAGGGGATGTTCTGGGATAAACCGCTATCTATATTCTTAAGGACATGTGGCAGGGGCCTCCCATCTAAACCTCTAAAACCTCCTGTTGAAGAGCCGACTCCACTGAAGTGCCCATAAGTCACACCTTCACCTCTCCTTGCTCAGGGGATCAAAATGGGGGGACTAAAACCAGACTTTTCTCCAATCAAAACCTGTAGTTTGAGAAAGGAAAAGAAAGGGCCTGACCTTGCTTCGATGGACATGGGCTCGACCTCTCCTTCAATACAGGCATCAGTAAATTCCAGGGCATTTATAGGCATGAAATCCCTTGTAAGGGTTCCACAATGATTTGTGCCTTGATCAATATCAGAGGAGTGGGGGGACTCCAAAAACAACTTTCCCTCTAAAGAGTTATAGATAGGGAGATGCCGAAAGTTATTTTTTTGCAAGAGATGATTGTCTCGGCTCTGAAATCTTGTGCTTTTTTTTTCTAAAAATCAAAAGTGATTGGGAGGTGTCTATTGTGGATGCTTCAGGATTATCTAGGGGACTCTTGGTGGCTTGGGACCTAGGTAAGGCAAAACTAAAATCCTATTCTGTGTTTGCAGGGATTCTATTGATTGGTTTTTGTATGGGTTTCAAGGAGAAAATCAATTTTATCAATGTATATGGGCCGTATAATGCAAAGGAGGCATTCTGGAATAGGGTCATGGTCGAAGGCACAATGGGGCTTCCAAACTTGATGGTTGCAAGTGATTTAAACTATACTTGGTCGTCATGCAAAGTGTGGGGGTCACACTCCAAATTCGACCCTTTGAGTGACTACTTCATGGAGCTGATGGGGTCTGTCAGCCTGGTGGATGTGGAACCAACAACATTGAGCCCAACTTGGAGCAACGAGCGTGTTGGTGAGCGGAGGGTTGCAAAGAGCCTTAGACATATTCATGATTAACGATTCGTTGTTGGATAAGACGGTGAAGTACAGGTCCTAGGTCGAGCCCATAAGGTTCTCAGACCACCATCCAATTTTTTTAAAGCTGGAAATGAACAAAAATGGGCCAGCTAGACCTTTCAAGTTCAACCATGGGTGGCTGAAGTTTGAGGGTTTTAAAGAATTGATTTTGGAGGTATGGCACGATGATGACAGCCCTCAGAACTTTCCCCCTAAGGAAAATTTGATGGTGAAACTCAGCAGGCTAAAACAAGAAGTGAAGAAATGGATTAAGTCCCGAAATCTATCAAACAAGGCAACACTATTATGCATTGAACAAGATATAGGGAAGTTAAATGAATTAACGGATCCATCGGAGTGGGCCCCAAACTGAAAACAACATCCTTCTCAAGCTGGAGTCGGAGAAGGCCTCAATACTTCACATAGCACATGAAAAGGCCAGATTGGAAAGCTGGATGGTTTGGCTGGAGGCTGGTGATCAGAACACAATTTTTTTTCATAAATTCACAAATCACCGAAGGAATTAATTACATCTGTGAGATGGTATCTTCATATGGTCGAGTGATTAAGGATCAAGAGGAGATAGCGGCTGAAGCTAAGGATTTCTTTCAGGCATACTACAGGGAGGAAGGAGATATATCATTAATTGACCAATTTAAGGTCGAGAAAGAATACCCAAGGATTTTCGATGGGCCGGATGGAGATGCTCTATTTTCCACAGTCCGAATGGCCGAACTAAAAGCAGTTTCCACGGCTTCTCCTCAGTCCAAAATCCCTGGGCCAGATAGATGGTCTTGTGAGTTATTCACAAAGTGTTTTGACCTCATGGGGCCGGACTTATTGGCGGTAGTGAAGGACTCAAGAATCAGAGGTGTTATTTTTGGGGCCATGAACTCAAACTTCGTGGCCTTGATCCCTAAAAAAGAAGTCTCAACCTCCTTGGGAGATTACCAGCCAATTTCCTTATGCAATTTTGTATACAAAGTGATAGTGAAGATTATATCCAACCGTCTAAAGCCAGAGCTATCGCGGGGATTATCTATGGAACAATTTGGTTTCTTACAAAACCGGCAGATTTTGGAAGTAGTGGGGGTGGCTCAAGAGGTGCTCCATAGTGTTAAGATGAAATCCATGGAAGCTGCAACTCTATAAATATACCTAAACAAAGCATAAGACCAGGTCTCTTGGGGATTCCTTAGGTTGGTTTTGATCCAGATTGGCATTCATTTTTGTATGATGAAATGGATTATGAGTTGTGTCACGTCAGTCTCCTTCGCGAAGCTGATCAACGACAAGCTAACTAAATTTTTTGAAGCAGGTCGAGGTCTTAGGCAAGGGTGCCCCCTCTCGCCACTCCTTTTCCTGTTGGTAATTGAAGGTCTGAGCAGAATCCTCCTTAAGGCCAAAGCATCAGGCGTAGTCAAAGGTATTAAAATCAACAGTGAATTATTCATTACTCACTTAATGTTCGTGGATGATTTCATGTTTATGGGCTCGGGATTGTTATCCGAATGGGCTGTCATAGCCGAAATCACAAATACTTTATGTGTTGTCTCCGGCTTATCAGTAAATGCAAGCAAATCATGTCTTCCTTTGAATAGGACCTCCGAAGCCTTCAGGTTTGGTATGGAACAATTATTTCAGATAGCATCTGGCGATATTACAGATGGTAATAAATACCTAGGGTATTATATTAAACCAAATGGGTATAAGGTGGGGGGCTGGGCATGGATGCTGAAGAGGTTCGAAAGGAGGATAAAATTATGGGGTTGGAAATGGCTGTCCATTGGTGGACGACTCACATTAGCACGCTCTGTTCTGACAAATATGGTCGTTTACTGGTTTTCACTCTATAAATTCCCTAAGTACATCACCAATAAGTTGAGGATTATGACCATGGCCTTTATCTGGTCTGGAGGAGTATCCCAAACCAAATATCACTTAGTCCACTGGGAGGACTTAGCCCGCCCGGTGGAAAAAGGCAGTTGGGGTCTTAAAAATTTGCACATGTTTTCCCTGGCTTTGCGCGTAAAAAGCTTATGGCTAGTATATACAAGCGAGAGCCTATGGTCTAAGTTCATCAAAGAGAAATATATCAGAAACTGCTCTTTGGTTTGGTGGGTCATAGGCCTCAGGAAACCGGGTCGGTGCTCCAACGTATGGGCAGGATTACTTGCAGCTTTCAAAATGTTTTCTTCATGGTTGTCTTGTGTGCCTGCTGATGGGAGGGCGATGAAGGTGGGAGAGGATCCCATATTTTGGGGTCCACAGAAACATGTCCTCTCTCAGGAACTCATTTTCCTCTTACATTGCAAAGGTATCTTCTCCCTCTATCATGCCTCGACATGCCCAGCAAGGGGCTCGAATATGTAGGGCTGGCTTTCAGCCAATCAGTTGGGGCTCTCGGGTGCCATGGGTGTCGAGTGGTCCTTATACATCTCGGGCCTAAAAAGGGGGGCTATAAGCCTAAATGATTCTCCTAACAATCTATGCTGGTCTTATGACTCAGCCTTGGGCATCCTCATAGCCATACTCGCTTATCAATAGCTCATGGATGCCCATGAAGATAGCATGCAATGGTGGAACAAAATATGGAAGTGGAAGATGCCTTTGAGGGTCATCATCTATGTTTGGCTGGCTCTTAACAACCGTCTCCTCACATGGGACAACTTGAGGTGACGGGGAAGATCGGCCCAGGAATTTGTCTGTTATGTGGCTCTTCTGATGAAAACATCTTTCACATTTTTGTATTTTGCAGCTTCAATAAGACAGTGTGGAATAATATCTCAGTAATGTCCAAAATGGATCTCCCATGGAATGGAGTGACACTGTCTGCATGTATGTGGTCCTTGGGGAACAAGCGACCTCATTATCCGGTGCTAACCTACCACACCATATGGGCTATATGGAGATGCAAAAACTGGATAATTTTTGAAGGACAGAGGCTGAGGCCTATGGAAGTGGCATGCAGATGTTTGAGGTCATTTTCAGAATTAGTAGTTTCTCCTCTCTCTAGTGGGCCTCCAGGACTGGTTCCGCGGGAGTCTATGGACTTATCATTGTTTTAGGATCCGATGGGGTTCTTTGACGGAGCTTCATAGGACTCTGCGAAGCTATGTGGTGTCGGTGTTTATTTGAGGCTTGTTGATCACTCCAATTACAAGGTTTGGCTAAATTGTGGAGCAAGGACAAACACAAAAGGTGAGCTTCTTTCTCTATGGCTTCTACTCCGCTTCAGCTCCCTTCTCGATTTAGAGACTCTACATATATTCGGAGACTCAAAGGTCATAGTTGATTGGGCACTGGGCAAAAACCATATCCAAATCTGGCACTTGATGCCATGGCTGAGGTGGGTGCAGAGCTTGATCGGCTATTCTCAGGGGTTTGAATTCAGGCATATTTATAGAGACCAAAACGCAGTGGCAGAATCCCTGTCCAAGCTGGCCTTGACTACTGTGGAAGACGTCATTTTCTCAGAGCACTGGTTGTAGGACGATGTGCTGATGGACAGGTTTAGCTTCTCGGTTGATGTTTAGTCTAGGCTATTTTTTTAATTTATTTCGGTGGTAATCATCTCCTGGGATCCTTCGTGGTCGCCTGTGTCTATTGTCTTGGCCATGCCATTTTTTGTCTATTCTGTCTAGTCCTTGGTCCCAATGTTCGTCTACGGATTGTTCTGTTGTTTTGTCTTCTCATGGCTTCATGCCTTTTGATCCCATCCTTAACTATTTTTTTTTAATAGAAAATCGACTTTTTTTAATGAAGAAAAAAAAACCCTCAATGCATTATAAACCACCTTTCTATCATTTGTAAGATATAATTATTATATCTTCTGGCATTACTCCAAAACCACAAATGTCTCTTACCTTGAGTAGTGCATTGATGATTGTGATTAGCTACTACTTTATTATTATGTTTAGTAATCAAGAAAAAAATTCTTTTAATAGAAAAAATAGCATTCACATTTTGTAGATATCTATAAAAATCTTGAAAATTATAACTCATTCTAGTAGAAACATTGAACCTATTGAGAATGGAGATGATAAAATCGTCCAAACATGCATATAAGAGAGAAAAAAACATAATGGATCAACAAGGTTTGTACACAAATCTATAAGTATGGGCAATGCCTTTTCCCACACTGCTTGAAATAATTTTTGCAATCATTGATAACAAAGTTTCTTATCCCTACAATGGTTAATCCATTCTATACGCCTTATAGAAATTTATGAAGGCTAAGAGAAATCTATTGTACTTACATTATTTTCCTCAAATATAAATCAAGAAAAAGGAGTTTTGTTGATTGCTTTGTAGAAATGTGAACATCAAATATCCATGCTATCACCTAATCTAAAATTTATCTACCCAAATTCAAGTAATGAAGATTTCCAAATGTATATATTAATTTCATGATTCTCTGATTGATTTCCCTTGCTACGTCTAAGAAATATAATGTGATGTGGCTAACCTTGAGATAAGACCAAAGGTGCTAGAATTAAGACTAACCAAGGTTTAGTAACAATGGATATGGATAAATTACTATTGATCTCACTAACCATTCAACCAAATAGATTAAATTCTAGAGATTCAATTATAACTAAAGTTTTCGACATTTAATTACGCCACTTAATTAAATAATTAATTGTGACACTCAATTAATAATTTCCAAAGTGCAAGTTAAATCTCATAATTGAAACAAGAACATCAATAATACATGATAAACATCATATTCATTGTGAATAGCTAGTCTATGTATTTTAGGTTTGTTTGATAGCATATTTTATAAATAACCAAGTATTGATGTCATTGATTATTTACAAATTAATCTACTTTTTCGGTTTTAAAATGTGTGTGCTGTTAGTGAGCATAAAAAGTAAGGAAAACCACATATCATGGAGCATACATAGGCTGCAATATATTGACACATCGAAACCATAGCAAACACGAACATTGGCTGCAACTATAGCCCTCAAAACCGACTCCCGATGACTGTCCCCTACAATCATCTCTCACTAATAAAAATCAGATCGTATGGATGCCACCCTCCAGCCATTGATTAATTTTACATATAGAATACATCTCTCATCCTCATATCTGCAACTAAGATCAATCATGCAACAAAGTTATTTACAATAAAATGACAGGTGCGCTCATCTTGTCACCGGAAAGCTGTCGGACCAAAACAAACATATCTTGGTCATCCGGAAATATTTTTTAATGAAACGAAAGGTGTAGTTCAATGGAAATGCTGCTCCGGGCGCAATGGAATAGGTCTCACAACACAGAAATCAGCATCGATGGTTGAACCAGATCATATGGTTGCGCCCCTCTCAATAAAATAGAGCTAAAATTACAATTTTTGGTTATGAAGAAGAAGAATAGAAAGAAGGTAATGAGAATAGAAACTAAATTCCATACTATATGAGATTCATCCTTCCTCCATGCAAATCCTGACATTCCATACATGAACACTTAAACAACCAATCAGCCATCATTGCACATATACCAAATAAAATAATGTAATGAAAACATAACATAAGAGAAATACTTATCTCAAATATAAGCAACTGGCTGCATCAGGAC
Organism: Pseudotsuga menziesii; assembly: GCA_001517045.1. Classification (NCBI taxonomy): domain Eukaryota; kingdom Viridiplantae; phylum Streptophyta; class Pinopsida; order Pinales; family Pinaceae; genus Pseudotsuga; species Pseudotsuga menziesii. Next base: position 82,960 of record LPNX010542155.1, on the reverse strand, counting down.
AACTTTCCTCCCAGCCGTAGATACTGTCAAGCCTTCCTCGCTTGAACAGGTCAGCCTCAAGCTAAGACCATGGATCCACAGGTAGAGTCTGGCTTAGTCTCACTACTCTCTAAAATACCTCTTTCGAGATATACAACACTTCCCACTACTAATTTCTTGTCCGTCTCCACTTCCTATGGGATGTGACCTAGCTCGCCATTCCCATTTCCTAGCTTTCTGTGTAAGAATATGGACTAGTAGAGTGATATAATGGAAGAAGGGAACAAATATGCTCTCTTTAAGTCTCAACACACTCAATAATATAAAAATTCCCAACACGATTGGATAGAATAAATCACATGGTCTAAAGCTCAAGATTAACTTCAACAAAGAGATGACATATGTATTTATAGGATAAGGAGGAACACTCTAAACCAAATGGATCAACCCAAATTATAGAGAGGTAAGGTTTAAGATTCATCATGGATAATTAACTTGAATTAGTGGAGTGGTGGCTTAGTGAAAAGATTCCCTTTCCCGAATTAGCACCATGAGGAGGAGTTACCAAAAAACTATGGAGTGGAACCATGAAGAGAACATGGAGGTACAATAATGCATAAAAGGGGTTACAAAACATCAAGGAGGTCAAAATAGGTGATATAGGGCATCCAATGGGGTCATAAATATCATGGAAGCACAAAAATAGGATCATCAATGCATGGTGTAAGAGTGGAATCTAGAAAATAGCTTACAACCCTAAAAACAAGGAAAAGGGCTCATAAATTACCATAAACACATAAATGTGAGGGAATATATTCCCAAGGAGGGTTCCCTATGAAATATGGGCCCACTAAGCTATGAAAAATATGCAAAAATATCTCCATAGTCCATAATTATTGAGAATAGGGTTCCTTGTACAAGGTTTGGGTGGAGAACATTATTAATCTCAACAAGGTGCAAATATGAATTGGGATGGACAAAGTTAAGTGAACAATAAGTTATAAGGTGCTAGGGATGTCCCCATTCCCCCTCACTTTGTGGAATCCATGGTCCCCCATACTCTTTTAGTTTCCTTTGCTGAGTCAGTTGTTTGTTTAATCAATCATTAACAACATTCAAAGATAGCAGAGATTCTAGTAATAACATTAACATTAATAATAGCGCCAAAGTACAAGGTCATGTAATCAAACATTAATAATAAGTGATTAATTAAATTAATCATGAAAAGAAGAAAAAATCCACAATCATATAAAATATCATAAGTCCATAATGCAAGAGAACATAAGTCACATGAAGGATCATAAGTATGGGGCTTAACAACTAGGGTATTACATCTCCCTCCCCCTTAAATAATGCATCGTCCTGGATGAATATTACATACATGCCACAAAATTTCAAAATAGATGAGGGTATGATTCCCTCATGGTATCCTCCAGCTCCCAAGTGGCATCCTCAGGACTGTAATGGGTCCATTGGGCATTTACTTGCCTGATTTCACAATTCCAAAGAAGCTTGACCTTGCTGCCTAAAATGGAAACAGTTTGTACCAGAAAAAACCATTCTGGTTCCACCTGTATCATATTCCATTCAATCACATGATTAGTACCATGTTCATACATATATCTGTATATCAATAAAGAAAATAAAAGCACTCTAGTTACCTGGATCACATTCCAATCAATTACATGGTTAGTATCAAGTATATACTTTTTCAATAAAGACACATGAAACACATTATGTACTCTAATGCAAGCAGGTAGGGCCAACTCATAAGCAACAGGTCCTATCTTAGCTAAGACCTCAAAAGGTCCATAATATCTGGCAGCTATCTTGGAGAAATTCCCCAAGTTTAAGGAACTCTTTTTGGGTATGACTTTCAAAAACACATGATCCCTAACTTGAAATTATCTCGTGGTCCTGTTCTCATCTACAAGAATTTTTTGCCTGTCTTGAGCTACCTTTAGATTCTGCTTTAAGTTAACCATTTTATCCTCTATATCCTTTAATAATTCTGGTCCAACAATGACTCTATCCGTTGGGTTATCCCAACTGATGGGAGTATTACACTTCCTTTCATACATGGCCTTGAAAGGACTCATATTCAAAGAGGAATGATATCCATTATTATAATCAAATTCCACCAAGTGTAAATAATATTCCCACTTAGACGGTTGATCCATCACATACATCCTTAACATATCTTCAATTACTTGGTTAACTCTTTATGTTTTTCCATATGTCTGAGGGTCGTATGTTGCACTCATGTTTAGACTTGTACCAAACCCTTCAAACAATCCTTTCCAAAAGTTAGAAGTAAATTTTGAATCTATGTCTGATACTATAACCTTCAGAATACCATGCAATCTGGCTACTTCTTTCATGTAAATATTTGCAATGTTATCTTCTTTGTGAGTTTTCTTTATTGGAATGAAGTGTGCTACCTTAGTCAACTTATCTACCACAACCATGATCGCATCATTTTGAAATCTCGTCTTAGGTAACTTTGTGATGAAATCCATTGTCACCACATCCCATTTCCATTCTAGTATAGGCAAGGGTTGCAACAATCCCGTTGGATGTCGATGCTCAACTTTAACTTTTTGGCATTCCATGCTCCTAGCTATATATTCTGCAACATCATTCTTCATCCCTGGGTAATATTATTGTTTCCTTACTGCTGCTACTGTTTTCTGATGACCTGAATGTCCGGCATAAGGGACATCATGTGTTTCCTTCATAACCATATTCCTTATATCTCCAACATCAGGCACATAAACTCTATCTCTATGCATGAGTATCCCATTTTCTTGAAACTTATACTTATCAAATTTCTGTGGAATTTTTTGTTGTTTCAACCCTTCTTTCACCTGCTGATAAAGTTCATCTGTAACACTGGCTTCAATGATCGTATCCTACAAATATGATGTGCTAGTGCTAATAGTTGCTACATGCATCACATGAATCTTCCTACTTAGCGCATCAGCTACTTTATTTTCCTTACCTTTGATATGCTTGTTGTCAAAGTCATATTCACATAATAACTCCATCCACCTCCTTTTCCTTGCATTAAAATTAAGATGCTCAAAGAAGTATTCTAACCCATCATGGTCAGTTCTCAATTCAAAATTTTTACCCATTAGATAATGTCTCCACATCTTCAAAGCATGGATGATAGCTGCAAGCTCTAAGTCATGGGTGGCATAGTTCTACTCATGCTCCTTCAACTTTCTAGATTCATAATTGATCACATGTCCATCCTACATTAATACTCCACCAATGCTTTGCTTGCATGCATCCGTGCATACAACCAATTTTCCTTGGGGTCCACAATTTTTAGCACTCGTGCACTAGTAAGCATTTCCTTAAGTTTTTGAAAATTATCTTCACACTTAGAAGTCCAATCAAACTTCACACCTTTCTTTTGCAACGATGTGATAGGATGAGACAACTTGGAGAATCCTTCAATGAACCTTCAGTAGTATCCAACTAACCCCATGAAGGATCTGACTTCTGATATTTTCTTAGGTGTTGACCATTCCATAATGACTCTTATCTTCTCAGGATCTACTGTAACACCTTCTTCATATATGATATGCCCTAGGTAGTGTATTCTTCCTTGATAAAATGATCACTTGCTCAATTTGGCATACAGCTGATGTTCTCTAAGCACTTGCATTACTAGTCTTAGATTTTCTTCATGCTCTTCCCTTGTCTTAGAATAGATAAGGATGCCATCCAAGAATAAAATCACAAACTTATTTAAGTACTTTCTGAAGACTCCATTCATTAAACACATGAATACTGCAGATGCATTTGTTAAACCAAAAGGTACTACTGTGAACTCATAGTGTCCATACCTTATTCTGAATGTTGTCTTACTAATATCCTCATTCTTAATTCTAATTTGGTGGTATCCTGACCTCAAATATATTTTTGAAAACACCTTGGCTCCTCTCAGTTGATCAAACAAGTCATCAATTCTTGGCAAGGGGTACTTGTTTTTAACGGTTGCTTTGTTCAATTGTCTATAATCTATGCAAAGTCTTAGAGTTCCATCTTTCTTCTTCACAAATAACATAGGACCTCCCCAAGGTGAAACACTGGGCCTTAGGTAACCTTTCTTTAGTAGCTTCTCTAACTGCATCTGTAATCCCTTTAACTCTAGAGTACTCATTCTATAATGTGCTTTAGTTTAAGGTATTGTGCCATGCACCAAATCGATAGAAAAATCAATGTCCCTCTTAGAAGGTATTCCTGGTGGTTCTTGAAATATATCTGCAAAATTTTGTAGTATTGGATAATCCTGCAACTCTGGATTTTTTCCTTATTTTGATTCTTCAACATGAATTGCATATAATTGGCATCCCTTTCTAAGACATTTATTCAATTGTAGAGCTATGATCTGCCTCAGGGATATGGGTCTAGGTATTCCTTTTATTATCACTTGGTTCCCTTCTTCATCCAAACAAGTATAAGTTTTATCATGGCAATCCAAAACTGCATGGTGTGCATCCAACTAATCCATGCCAATCAATACATCATATGACCCCAAGGGTATGATGTTTAAGTCTTCAAAGGTTTTCATTCCATTCATTTCTAAAGGACACACTTTTAGAAATTCAGTGATTTTCCTCTTGGCTCCTGTAGCTAGTTGTACTAGACTTGTTGTTTCATGTTTACATTTCTTTAAATGACATTTCTCAACAAGATTAGGTGAAATCTAACTATTTCTAGTTCCCAAATCAATCAAAATAGTATGGTTTTATTAGCAATATGACCTCCTACTTCAATCATTCGGGATTGGTGGTGAGATTGCCTCCCGTCTAGGCTTGCATAGATCCTTTGAACACTTCCACCTACATCTCCAACATTTGAATCCTCTTGAATGTTGTGAATGTTACTTTTCTTACGTGAGCACTGACTGGAAAAGTGATTTTCCTTGCATATCAAACATTCCACATGTGTTCTTTTCCCTTAAGGATCTTCCTTTGACTGTCCTTGTTGGTAAGAATTATTGTTTCTGAACTTTGAAGGTTGGAATCCTTTCTTTCTCTGCTCCTGCTTGTTATTGCTCATATCCTTCCAATTCTTCTGACATGGGGCCTTGCTCTTATTTTGTTCATATAAGTGTTTTTCCTTCCAGATGGCATCTTTAAGGTTATTTGGTCTATCATACTGGATTTTATCTCTATAATATTCAGGATGGCCACTTAGGAAACTTTGAATCTTTACCTTCTCACCTTTGATGAAGTCTGCATAGTTCAAAAGTTCTAGAAACATTTTCTCATAGGCCTCCATAGTCATGCTTCCAAACTTAAGCTCAAATAATTCCTCCATCTTCTTGTCATAGTAGTGCTCAGAGAGGTATTCTTTTTGAAAGTATTTCTTAAACTTCCTCCAAGATATTTTGTCTTCATCCATGTCTTTCAACTTAACTAGTTGATCCCACCAGATATATGCTTTACCTTGCAGATGGTATATGGTTACTCTTGCCTCCATATTAGGTGTATACTGATGCAACTGGAACAATTTCCTAAGTCATATCAACCATGCTTCAGCATATTCTCCTTGCTTTACTTCTCCATCAAAAGTTGGGGGCTTGATTCTTCTTAACTCTCCTACTAGTTCATCCTGGGTAAACCTCCTCTTCTTGTATCTCACTGGAGATCTTTCAGGACTGCTCTTTGTACTGCTTGATGCATACCCCTTCTTTGTATCTAAGTGATAAGGTCTCCTTGAAGATGATCTATACCTCACATAACCTCTTTTATGACTATTTTCAATGGATATTTGGATGGTCTTCAATGATTTTAGATCATTCATAATCTACTCTTGGATATTAATTATTCTTTTCTTTATCCTCTCTACACTTTCTCACTGAATCCCCCAAGATTAATGGTTCACTGCTCATCTTACGTATGGTTGACCTTATTCCTTTAACAAACTCCTCTTCGGCACTATATGGTCTCCATCCTTCCTCAATATCCATCCCTAATCTTTGACTTCCTATTGTTGAACTTTTACTTGTTGAATACTTAATCTTCACAGGTTTGATTAAAATATCAATTGTAGTAGTCACACCGCTTGCTCAATCAATCACTGGGAACTGCAATTTGTTCATTAATAACATTCTGTTAGTAGAGTACACATTAGTATAAGTTCATTATCATTAAAAAAACCTCTTTTCTTCTTGTTTATAAAGTGACTAGCCACATTTCTAAGTTACAATCTACCTAGTTGGACAAAGGGCGGGGTAGAAATCCTTCCATGATTTCTCCTTACTGGATGAACTTCGGGTCCATAACCATCCCAAAATAACAGTTTAATTAACTAACTCACATTTGAAATTATATTAAGGGGCATTCATCCAAGCTATCTAATGCAAGTGCATGCTTACAAGATAACTTGAAACTTCGCAGAAGGCCCAACAGCCACAGTGTTGAAACCTTAAGCTTTGATACCACTTGTGATGTCGCTAACCTTGAGATAAGGCCAAAGGTGCTAAAATTAAGACTAACTAAGGTTTAATAACAATGGATATAGATAAATTACTATTGATCTGACTAGTCATTCACCCAAATAAATTAAATTCTAGAGATTCAATTATAACAAAAGTTTCGACATTTAATTACGCCACTTAATTAAATAATTAATTGTGACACTCAATTAATAATTTCCAAAGTGTAAGCTAAATATCATAATTGAAACAAGAACATCAATAATGCATGATAAACATCATATTCGTTGTGAATATCTAGTCTATGTATTTTGGGTTTGTTTGAGAGCATAGTTTATAAATAACCAAGTATTGATGGCATTGATCATTTGCAAATTAATCTACTTTTTCGGTGTTATTATGTGTGTGCTGTTAGTGATAATAAAAATTAAGGAAAACCACATATCATGGAGCATACATAGGATGCAATATACAACCACACTGAAACCATAGCAAACAAGAACACTCGCTGCAACTACAACCCTCAAAATCGACTCCCAATGACTATCCCCTATAGTCATCTCTCACTAATAAAAATCAAATCGTATTCCTGCCACCCTCCATCCATCGATTACTTTTACATATAGAATACATATCTCATCCTCAGATCTGCAACTAAGATCAATCATGCAACAAAGTTATCTACAATAAAATGATAGGTGCGCTCATCTTGTCACTGGAAAGCTGTCGGACCAAAACAAACATATCTTGGTCATCCGGAAAGCTTTTTCAATGAAACGAAAGGTGTTTTGCATTGGAAACAATGCTCCGGATGCAATGGAATAGGTTTGAAAACACATAAATTAGCATAGATGGTCTAACCATATCATATGGTTGCGCCCCTCTCAATAAAATAGAGCCAAAATTACAATTTCTGGTTATGAAGAAGAAGAATAGAAAGAAGGTAACGAGAATAGAAACTAAATTCCATACTATATGAGATTCATCCTTCCTCCATGCAGATCCTGAAATTCAATACATGAACACTCAAACAACCAATCATCCATCATTGCACATATACCAAATAAAATAATGTAACGAAAACATAACATAAGAGAAACACTTATCTCAAATATAAGCAACTAACTGCAGCAGGACAAACTTCCTCCCAATTGTAGACACCGTCAAGCCTTCCTCGTTTGTATAGGTCACCCCTGAGCTGAGACCATGGATACACATGTAGATTCTGGCTTAGTCTCACTACTGTTGAAACTACCTCTTTAGAGATATACAACATTTCCCACTACTACTTTCTTGTCCATCTCCACTGCCTATGGGATGTGACCTAGCTCGCCATTCCCATTTCCTACCTTTTTGTCTGAGAACCTGGACTAGTAGAGTGATATAATAGAAGAAGGTAACAAATAGACTGGCTCTAAGTCGCAATACACTCTCAAAAATATCAACATTCCCAACACAATTGCATAGCATAAATCACATGGTCTAAAGCTCAATATTGACTTCAAGAAGGAGATGTCATATGCATTTCTAGGATAAGGAGGACCACTCTAACCCAAATGGATAAACCCAAATTAGAGAGAGGTAAGGTTTAAGATTCATCATGGATAATTAACTTGAATTAGTGGAGTGGTGGCTTAGTGAAAAGATTCCCTTTCCCGAATTAGCACCATGAGCAGGAGTTACCCAAAAACTATGGAGTGGAGCCATGAAGAGCACATGGATTCACACTAATGCATAAAAGGGGTTACAAAACATCAAGGAGGTCTAAATAGGTGATATAGGGGATCCAATGGGGTCATAAATATCATGGAAGCACAAGAATAGGATAATCAATGCATGGTGTAAGAGTGGAAGCTAGAAAATAGCTTGCAGCCCTAAAAACTAGGAAAAGGGATCATAAATGACCATAACCACATAAATGTGAGGGAATATATTCCTAAGGAGGGTTCCCTATGCAATATGGGCCCACTAAGGTGTGCAAAATATGCAAAAATATCTCCATAGTCCATAATTATTGAGAATAGGGCTTGCTTGTACAAGGTTTGGGTGGCGAACATTATTAATCTCACCAAGGTGCAAATATGAATTGGGATGGAAAATTTTAAGTCACCAATAAGTTATAAGGTGATAGGGATGTCCCCATTCCCCCTCACTTTGTGGAATACATGGTCCCCCATACTGTTTTGGTTTCTTTTTCTGAGTCGGTTGTTTATTTAATCAATCATTAACAACATTCAAAGATAACCGAGATTCTAGTAATAACATTAACATTAATAATAGCACAAAAGTACAAGGCCATGTTATCCAACATTAATAATAAGTGCTTAATTAAATTAATCATGAAAAGAAGAAAAAATCCACAATCATATAAAATATCATAAGTCCATAATGCAAGAGAACATAAGTCACATGAAGGATCATAAGTACGGGGCTTAACAACTATGGTATTACATCTCCCTCCCCCTTAAACAATGCATCGTCCTCAATGAATATTACATACATGCTGCAAAATTTCAAAATAGATGAGGGTATGCTTCCCTCATGGTATCCTGCAGCTCCCAGGTGGCATCCTTAGGATTGTAATGGGTCCATTGGACCTTTACTTGCCTGATTTCTCGATTCTGAAGTGGCTTGACCTTGCTGCCTAAAATGGGAATAGGTTGTACTGGAAAATACCCTTCTGGTTCCACCTGGATCGTAATCCATTCAATCACATGATTAGTACCATGTTCGTACATATATCTATATATCAATAAAGAAAATAAAAGCACTCTAGTTACTTGGATCACATTCCAATCAATTACATGGTTAGTATCAGGTATATACTTTTTCAATAAAGACACATGAAACACATTATGTACTCTAATGCAAGCATGTAGGTCCAACTCATAAGAAACAAGTCCTATCTTAGCTAATACCTCAAAAGGTCCACAATATCTCGCAGCTATCTTGGAGTAATTCCCCAAGTTTAAGGAAATCTTCTTGGGTCTGACTTTCAAAAACACATGATCCCTAACTTGAAATTGTCTGGCGGTTATGTTTGCATCTGCATAAATTTTCTGCCTGTCTTGAGCTACCTTTAGATTCTACTTTATCTTAACCATTTGATTCTCCATATCCTTTACTAATTCTGGTCCAACAATGGCTCTATCCATTGGGTTTTCCCAACTTATGGGAGTATTACACTTCCTTCCATACATGGCCTTGAAAGGACTCATATTCAAAGAGGAATGATATCCATTATTATAAGCAAATTCCACCAAGTGTAAATAATATTCCCACTTAGATGGTTGATCCATCACATACATCCTTAACATATCTTCAATTACTTGGTTAACTCTTTATTTTTGTCCATCTATCTAAGGGTGGTATGTTCTACTTATGTTTAGACTTGTACCAAACCATTCAAACAATCCTTTCCAAAAGTTAGAAGTAAATTTTGAATCCATGTATGATATTATTTCCTTCGGAATACCATGCAATCTGGCTACTTCTTTCATGTAAATATTTGCAATGTTAGCTGCTTTGTGAATTGTCTTTATTGGAATGAAGTGTGTTGCCTTATTCAACTTATCTACCACAACCATGATCACATCATTTTGTAATCTCGTCTTAGGTAACTTGGTGATGAAATCCATCGTCACCACATCCCATTTCCATTCTGGTATAGGAAAGGGTTGCAACAATCCCACTAGATGTTGATGCTCAACTTTAACTTTTTGGCATTCCATGCACCTAGCTATATATTCTGCAACATCATTCTTCATCCCTAGACAATAGTATTGTTTCCTTACTTATACTACTGTTTTCTAATAACCTAAATGTATGGCATAAGGGACATCATGTATTTCCTTTAGAACCATCTTCCTTATATATCCAACATCAAGCAGATAAACTCTATCTCTATGCATGAGTATCCCATTTTCTTTAAACTTATACTTATCAAATTTCTGTGGAAGTTTTTGTTGTTTTGACCCTTCTTTCACCTGCTGATAAAGTTCATCTGTAACACTGGCTTCAATGATCTTATCCTTCAAATATGATGTGCTAGTGCTGACAGCTGTTACATGCATCACATGCATCTTCCTACTAAGGGAATTAGCTAATTTATTTTCCTTACCTTTGATATGCTTGATGTCAAAGTCATATTCACCTATTAACTCCATCCACCTCCTTTGTCTTGCATTCAAATTAGGTTGCTCAAATAAGTATTTTAACCCACAATGGTCAGTTCTCAATTCATACTTTTTACCCATTAGATAATGTCTCCACATCTTGAAAGCATGGGTGATAGCTGCAAGCTCTAAGTCATGGGTGGCATAGTTCTGCTCATGTTCCTTCAACTTTCTAGATTCATAACTGATCACATGTCCATCCTGCATTAATACTCCACCAATGCCTTGCTTGCATGCATTCGTGCATACAACAAATTTTCCTTTGGGGTCCACAATTTTTAGCACTGGTGCACTGGTAAGCATTTCCTTAAGTTTTTGAAAATTATCTTCACACTTAGAAGTCCAATCAAACTTCACACCTTTCTTTTGCGATGATGTGATAGGATGAGCCAACTTCGAGAATCCTTCGATGAACCTTCGGTAGTATCCAACTAACCTCATGAAGGATTTGACTTCTGATATATTCTTAGGTGTTGACCATTCCATAATGGCTCTTATCTTCTCAGGATCTACTATAACACCTTCTTCATATATGATATGCCTTAGGTAGTGGATTCTTCCTTGATAAAATGAACACTTGCTCAATTTGGCATACAACTGATGTTCTCTAAGCACTTGCATTACTAGTCTTAGATGTTCTTCGTGCTCTTCCTTCGTTTTAGAATAGATAAGGATGTCATCCAAGAATACAATCACAAACTTATCTAAGTACTTTCTGAAGACTCCATTCATTAAACACATGAATACTACAGGTGCATTTGTTAAACCAAAAGGTACTACTGTGAACTCATAGTGTCCATACCTTGTTCGGAATGTTGTCTTACTGATATCCTCATTCTTAATTCTAATTTGATGGTATCCCGACCTCAAATCTATTTTTGAAAACACCTTGGCTCCTCTTAGTTGATCAAACAAGTCATCAATTCTTGATAAGGGGTACTTGTTTTTAATCATTGCTTTGTTCAATTGTCTATAATCTATGCAAAGTCTTAGAGTTCCATCTTTCTTCTTCACAAATAACACAAGAGCTCCCTAAGGTGAAACACTAGGCCTTGTGTAACCTTTCTTTAGTAGCTCCTCTAACTGCATCTGTAATTCCTTTAACACTAGAGTACTCATTCTATAATTTGCTTTAGATGTAGGTACTATCCCAGGCACCAAGTTGATAGAAAAATCAATCTCCCTCTTAAAAGGTATTCCTAGCGGTTCTTGAAATATATCTGCAAAATTTTGTAGTACTGGATAATCCTGCAACTATGGATCTTTTCCTTTGTTTGATTCTTCCACATGAATTTCATTTAATTGGCATCCATTTCTAAGACATTTCTTCAATTGTAGAGGTGTGATCTGCCTCAGGGATATGGATCTAGGTATTCCTTTTATTTTCACTTGGTTCCCTTCTTCATCCAAACAAGTATAAGTGTTATTATGGAAAATGAAAACTGTATGGGTTCCATCCAACCAATCCATGCCAATCAATACATCATATGACCCCAAGGGTATGATGTTCAAGTCTTCAAAGTTTTTCATTCCATTCATTTCTAAAGGACACACTTTTACAAATTCAGTGATTTTCCTCTTGGCTCCTGTAGCTAATGGTACTAGACTTGTTGTTTCAAGTTTACATTTCTTTAAATGACATTTCTCAACAAGATTAGGTGAAATGTAACTATTTCTGGCTCCCGAATCAATCAAAATAGTTATGGTTTTATTAGCAATCTTACCTGCTACTTCAATCATTCGGGATTGGTGGTGAGCTTGCCTCCCGTCTAGGGCTACATAGATCCTTTAAACAATTCCACCTACATCTCCAACATTTGAATCCTCTTGAATGTTGTGAATGTTACTTTTCTTACATTGGCACTAACTGGTAAAGTGATTTTCCTTGCATATCCAACATTCCACAGGTGTTTTTTTCCCTGAAGGATATTCCTTTAACTATCCTTGTTGGAAAGAATTATTGTTTCTAAACTTTGAAGGTTGGAAACCTTTCTTTCTCTGCTCCTGCTTGTTATTCCTCCTATCCTTCCAATTCCTCTGATATGGGGCCTTTCTCTTATTTTGTTCATATAAGTGTTTTTCCTTCCAGATGGCATCCTTAAGGTTCTTTTGTCTATCATACTGGATTTTATCTCTATAATATTCAGGAAGGCCACTTGGGAACCTTTGAATCTTTACATTCTCACCTTTGATGAAGTCCGCACAGTTCAAAAGTTCTAGAAAATTTTTCTCATAGGCCTCCATAGTCATGCTTCCCAACTTAAGCTCAAATAATTCCTCCATCTTCTTGTCATAGTAGTGCTCAGAGAGGTATTCTTTCTGAAAGTATTTCTTAAACTTCCTCCAAGATGTTTTGTCTTCATCAATGTCTTTCAACTTAACCAGTTGATCCCACCAGATATATGCTTTACCTTTCATATGGTATATGGCCACTCTTTCCTCCATATTAGGTGTATACCGATGCAACTGGAAGAATTTCCTAAGTCCTATCAACCATGCTTCAACAACTTCTCCTTGCTTTACTTCTCCATCAAAAATTGGGGGCTTGATTCTTCTTAACTCTCCTACTAGTTCATCCAGGGTAAACCTCCTCTTCTTGTATCTCACTGGAGATCTTTTAGGACTTCTCTTTGTACTGCTTGATGCATGGCCCTTCTTTCTCTCTGAGTGATAAGGTATCCTTGAAGATGATATATACCTCACATAAGCTCTTTTATGAATCTTTTCAATGGATTTTTGGATGGTCTTCAATGATTTTAGATCATTCATAATCTTCTCTTGCATATTAATTATTCTTTCATTATCCTCTCTACACTTCCTCACTGAATCCTCCAAGATTAATGGTTCACTGCTCATCTTATGTCTAGTTGAACTTCTTCCCTAAAAAAACTCCTCTTCGAGACTATATGGTCTCCATGCTTCCTCAATATCCATCCCCAATCTCTGACTTCCTACTGTTGAACTTTTACTTGTCGAATACTCAGTCTTCACAAGTTTGATTAAAATATCAATTGTAGTAGTCACAACGCTTGCTCAATCTATCACGGGGAACTGCAATGTGTTCATTAATAACATTCTGTTAGTAGACTACACATTAGTATGAGTTCATTATCTTTAGAAAAACCACTTTTCTTCTTGTTTATAAAGTAACTAGCCAACATTTCTAAGTTACAATATACCTAGTTGGACAAGGGGCAGGGTAGAAATCCTTCCAAGATTTCTCCTTATTGGATGAACTTCAGGTCCATACCCATCCCAAACTAAAAGTTTAATTAACTAACTCACATGTGAAATTATATTAAGGTGCATTCATCCAAGCTATCTAATGCAAGTGCATGCTTACAGGGTAACTTGAAACTTCGTAGAAGGCCCAACAGCCACAATGTTGAAACCTTAAGCTTTGATACCATTTATGATGTCGCTAACCTTGAGATAAGGCCAAAGGTGCTAAAATTAATACTAACTAAGGTTTAATAACAATGGATATAGATAAATTACTATTGATTTGACTAAGCATTCACCCAAATAAATGAAATTCTAGAGATTCAATTATAACTAAAGTTTGCGACATTTAATTACGCCACTTAATTAAATAATTAATTGTGACACTCAATTAATAATTTCCAAAGTGCAAGCTAAATCTCATAATTGAAACAAGAACATCAATAATACATGATAAACATCATATTTGTTGTGAATAGCTAGTCTATGTATTTTCGGTTTGTTTGATAGCATGGTTTATAAATAACCAAGTATTGATGTCATTGATTATTTGCAAATTAATGTACTTTTTCAGTGTTATTATGTGTGTGTTGTTAGTGAGCATAAAAAGTAAGGAAAACCACATATCATGTAGTATACATAGGCTGCAATATACAGCCACACTGAAACCATATCAAACAATAACACTGGCTGCAACTACAACCCTAAAAATCGACTCCTGATGACTGTCCCCTATAGTCATCTCTCACTAATAAAAATCAGATCGTATGTCTACCATTGTCCATACATTGATTACTTTTACATATAGAATACATCTCTCATCCTCATATCTGCAACTAAGATCAATCATGCAACAAAGTTATCTACAATAAAATGACATGTGCGCTCATCTTGTCACCAGAAAGCTGTCAGACCAAAACAAACATATCTTGCTCATCCGAAAATATTTTTCAATGAAACGAAAGGTGTTGCTTACTAGAAACACTGCTCTAGACGCAATGGAATAGGTCTCATAACACAGAAATGAGAATAGATGGTCGAACCAGATCATATGGCCGCGCCCCTCTCAATAAAATAGAGCTAAAATTACAATTTCTGGTTATAAAGAAGAAGAATAGAAAGAAGGTAATGGGAATAGAAACTAAATTCCATACTATATGAGATTCATCCTTCCTCCATGCAGATCCTGACATTCAATACATGAACACTTAAACAACCAATCAACCATCATTTCACATATACCAAATAAAATAATGTAATGAAAACATAACATAAGATAAATACTTATCTCAAATATAAGCAACTGGTTGCAGCAGGACAACTTTCCTCCCAGCCGTAGACACCGTCAATCCTTCCTCGCTTGAACAAGTCACCCCCAAGCTGAGACCATGGATCCATGGGTAGAGTCTGGCTTAGTCTCACTACTCTCGAAACTACCTCTTTCGAGATATACAACACTTCCCACTACTACTTTCCCGTCTATCTCCACTGCCTATGGGATGTGACCTATCTCTCCATTCCCATTTCCTGGATTTCTATGTGAGAACCTGGACTAGTAGAGTGATATAATGGAATAAAGGGAACAAATAGACACACTCTAAGTCTCAACACACTCTCAATAATATCAACATTCCCAACACGATTGGATAGCATAAATCACATGGTCTAAAGCTCAAGATTAACTTCAACAAGGAGATGGCATATGTATTTATAGGATAAGGAGGACCACTCTAACCCAAATTAGAGAAAGGTAAGGTTTAAGATTCATCATGGATTATTAACTTGAATTAATGTAGTGGTGGCTTAGTGAAAAGATTCCCTTTCCTGAATTAGCACCATGAGGAGGAGTTACGCGAAAACTATGGAGTGGAGCCATGAAGAGCACATGGAGGCACACTAATGCATAAAAGGGGTTACAAAACCTCAAGGAGGTCTAAATAGGTGAGGTTGGGCATCCAATGGGGTCATAAATATCATGGAAGCACAACAATAGGATCATCAATGCATGGTGTAAGAGTGGAAGCTAGAAAATAGCTTACAACCCTAAAAACTAGGAAAAGGGATCATAAATGACCATAAACACATAAATGTGTGGGAATATATTCCCAAGGAGGGTTCCCTATGCAATATGGTCCCACTAAGGCGTGCACAATATGCAAAAATATCTCCATAATCCATAATTATTGAGAATAGGGTTCGTTGTACATGGTTTAGGTGATGAACATTATTAATCTCGCCAAGGTGCAAATATGAATTGGGATGGACAAAGTTAAGTCAACAATAAGTTATAAGGCGGTAGGGATGTCCCCATTCCCCCTCACTTTTTGGAATCCATGGTCCCCCATACTCTTTTAGTTTCCTTTGCTGATCCAGCTGTTTATTTAATCAATCATTAAGAACATTCAAAGATAGCAGAGATTCTAGTAATACCATTAACATTAATAATAACGCCAAAGTACAAGGTCATGTTATCAAACATTAATAATAATTACTTAATTAAATTAATCATGAAAAGGAGAAAAAATCCATAATCATATAAAATATCATGAGTCCATCATGCAAGAGAACATAAGTCACATGAAGGATCATAAGTCTGGGGCTTAATAACTAGGGTATTACATATAAGCATTTGAATGCATACCAATCATTCTACAAATTCTATTTATCGCACTTGCTCATATATCGTTGTTTTATTATATGCCACCTTATACATTTTAAACTCCATCCATGAAAGAAAATGTTTGTTAAGGAAGGGAACAACATCTAGAGGATGATGCTTACACTTACCAACAATATTACACTCAAGAACAATAAAATTCATCATAATGAACTAGACAAAAGATTTAATGTTTTAGGGTTAAAGGAAGGTATTTGGATACCTCATAACTCCCTACAACTATTACAATTATCATAAGAGGGAATGTGAAGTGTCACATACCCTCCCATCTGAGAGGACACGACCTATGAGCTGATGCTATCATTTGAATAGGGATCTAAGCCCTGTAATGTCCGCAACTGTCCGACCAATGAAGAGGACGCTACCAATATACTATCTATCTGGAAACTAGCCCCATAAAACGTAAAATAAAATGCATTGAACTCAAGATACACATATGCATAAGGAATTAACATTCAGCGAAAGCAAATTATGTTTAGTTCAAGCATTCAACACATTTTACATGTTCATCATAATTTACATAAACAAAACAATTGCATGGGTGATTACACAAGAATACTTATCTTCGAATGAAGCTCCCCGCAACCAGCTATGTCGCTGCAACGTTCCACCCAACCATAGGCCAGTGTGCTCCTTAATCTCTTAGCAACACTACCACCCCCGAGATGGGAATGATTCCCATAAGGAATAAGGAAACTAAGCAGGCTCACACATAGCTAAAGATATGTCAAGACTTAGTCAAGCCATCACAGTTGGGTTTATCAAACCAAGCATTAGAGGAATTTTGGGGTCTAAAATGGGCCTCCTAAGGAAAATAATAAAATAATAGTTAAAATAATAAAATAATATTGATTAATTTTGGAGGAAGAAAGAAAAAAACTACTTTTTGTGTTCATATTTTCGACATATCTCCCTGTGTTTTTACTCAAATTTCAATCAAGAGAGCTCGTTGGATGCAGAATTTGATTCCGCATCCAACGAGTACCCACATTGCATACTTTTGATGGACCCCGCAACCCCAAAAACAAGAAATAACTAAAAAAACGTGATGCTGACATCATCATCACATTTTTTCAGGTATTTCTTGTTTTTGGGGTAGCGGGGTCTGTCAAAAGTATGCCATGTGGGTACTCGTTGGATGCAGAATCAAATTCTACATCCAATGAGCTCTCCCAATCGAAATTTGAGTAAAAACACAATGAGATATGTCGAAAATACGAACAAAAAAAGTAGTTTTTTTTAATGACAAATATGTCAATTCAACCATTATGGTTGAATTATTTTATTGAAATTCTATTGGTTCTTGAATTCCAACTCACAAAAACTTATTTTGGCACATTTTCTTATAAGGCCCATTTTAGACCCCAAATTTCCTCTAATGAATACACAACAACACATAACCAAGCCAACAAGTTGGGTTTATCAGGTTATCAAGAGATGGAAGCACCGTCTGCTCAGCTAGTGGGCTCACTGAAGAGCTAAGGATGCCTAGACCAGAACTAGCTTGACTCCTAGGACATCTACACACACCCAACACAAGGAATAATTCCCTTCTCTGTTGCACAGTCCCCTAGGACATGACTTCCCTTCCAGTGCTATTTAGGAGGTGTAGAGAAGAGAATCAACCCTCTAGCTCTGTCTATGAGGCTCCTACAAAACACTAGGTTTTTCAAGCAAACTCCTTTCCACTCCTACACAGTCCAAAGACCAATTGCATACACAACAATATTCACCATTTCTGAGTAGAGGAGAACAATTCAGCCACAAAATTAATTTCCACGGAGGGTAAGAATAACCCACTAACAGCAGGTCGTATCCCAGGGACATTTTGGCTCTAACATGGCCAAAAACGAATTCATCAACAACACTTAAGAGGATGTGGTCTCTCCTCAAAATTGATGGGCAACACAAAAATGATTTTCAGCTTGGTAAACATTGGGGAAATGAAACAAAAATCGTTGGGGAAGAACCCAACCACAAGAACATCACAAAAATGAAATTCTTAGACTCCAGAAAATGAAGAACGACTGTCCACGTGAGGAAGAAATACACAGCAATCCAAAATCATGGATTTCACACTTAGGAAACTTCCATCCATTTGAGAGAGAGCCCAACGTGGATTTATGAAGATGGAAGAAAATGTCCAGGAACCCAAATCGTGAAGGAAGAACACACAACCAACAAAATTATGGAGGTAAAACAGCTCCTAGGCTTCCCTGTGTGAGCAAAATGAGGAACGTGGGTGTATGGCAGAATGGCATACGTTTTTGGGCATTTTCCTTGCTAAGGAAGTCAAAACACATTTTTCAAAAATGAGTCCTCTGCCCAATTTGAATTTCTGCCCATACTCTTCCCACTCCATGCAATAACTAACTCAACCACATTCTGGAAGAATTTAATGATTGGGGAAAAAGACAAAATGGGTAGTTGAGGGTTTGATGGGATCTCCCTTTGACATTTGGCTTTTCCCCATTGGCCCCAAACGTTAAATATTTCCCCCTCCATATCCTTAGGAAAATCATGCCCCCATCTCATTATTTTTTGCATAGACATAGCTGGTTGTGGGTTTTTAATTAAATTGCATATTTACATGATGCCAAAAAATTATAATGTGCCGGCTAGCACAAAATATACCTTCGGCAACGATTTTAATTGTCGGAACATAAAACGATAAATCGATGGTGGGGATTTTTCCTTTAGCTCCACACCACGATTAATTACAATATATACATCATATACATTTTAATGCAAACAGGGTCAAAACCGGGGTGTTACAAGCCCTGTGGACATAATCAATAAAAAATGCATTGAAGTGGCATACATATATAGATGCAATATATAGTGGAAGTAAATACATTCATCAAAGCATTTAACATGTTCATGAAAATTCATTAAAACAAATACAGTTGTATAGATTAAACACAAGAAATACTTATGTTGAAAATGAGTTGTCCCGCAACCAGCTATGTTGCTGCAACGTTTCACCCAACCATAGGCCAGTGTGCTCATCAATCTCTCAACAACACTGCCACCCCCGAGCTGGGCATGATTCCCACAAGGAATAAGGGAACTACAGCAGGCTCACACATAGCCAAAGACACATCAAAATCTAGCCAAGCCAAAACTACGTTTGGGTTTATTAGGATTCTAAGGAGGTGGAAATATTGAACTTCTAAGCTAGTGAGCTCAACCACTGAGCTATGGAAACCTGCACTGGATCGGCCTTGGAACCTAAAACATCTACACACCCAACACAAGGAAGCATCCCCTTCTCTGCTACATAGTCCCTCAGGCTATTCCTTCCCTTCCAGTGCTCTTCAGGGTGTGCAAAGAAGAAAACCAACCCCTCTAGATATTTTTGTCAGGTTCCTTCCTACACTAGGTTTATCAAGCTAGTTCATACCCAATTCCACTCCAAACCATATCACACCAAAACAAAATGCAAGTTCTGGGTTTGAGTAAAAATGTTTTTCAACCAAAAATGTATTGGTAAAATGGAGAAATCGATCCCTGGGTGAGCAATTCAAACTCAGCAACAATTATGGGCATTGCATGAGCCAAAACGACTGCTATGAACCCCAAAATCGTGAATCCTTATTGGTCATTCATTCAGCAACCAAAAAATGAATTTCCTGGGCATGGAAAAATGAGTGAACAACTGAAATCATGAAGGATAAAAACCTAGGAAGGTTCAGCTGTGTGAGAGCTCAACGTGAATGAAGGATGGATGATAGAAAACGTCTAGGAGCTCCCCAAAAACGCGAGGAAAGACGAAACATGAATGCATGAGGGAATGGGCAGCAAAAATGGGCATTTTCTTGGTTCATAAGTCAAAACACGTTTTTCCAAAAATGGGTTCTCTGCCCAATTCGAATTTCGACCTCCATACCTTGCCCATCCCATGCAATAACTAACTCAACCAATTTCTGGTAGAAATAAATGATTGGGCACAAAAGACAAAATGGGTGGTTGAGTCTTTGATGGGTTCTCACTTTGACATTTGGATTTTCCCCATTGGCTCAAAGGTTTGAATATTCCCCCCCCTTATCCTTAGGAAATCATGCCCCTGTCTCTTTTAATGTTGCATTGGGATACTAGTTGTGGGTATTTTAATTAAATTGCATATTTACATGATATCCAAAATTATAATGTTCCTGGCTAGCACGAAATACCATCGGCATCGATTTTAATCGCCGAAACATAAAACACTAAATCGATGGTGGGGCTTTTTCCTTTAGCTCCACATCATGATTAATTACAATGTATACATCATATACATTTTTAATGCAATAGGGGTCAAAACCGGGGTGTTACATGAAGTGTTAAGAGTATTTCTCGATATCACATGGAAAGGTCTAGTTGTTGTAACAACAACCACTATGTACAATATTCAAAGTGAATGTATTGTATTATTTATATGTGCATGTGTAAATTGATAGCGATTGTAGATTTGTATATTATGCAATTATGTATTAGATATTAGTATAAGAAAGATATGTGATGGGATCCTCCCCATGTGTATAATAAGACTTCATGTGCCCATTAGAATTAAGAAGCGTAAGTATGAAGGTCATTTAGCATAATGTGG
Source organism: Pseudotsuga menziesii (assembly GCA_001517045.1). Taxonomy (NCBI): domain Eukaryota; kingdom Viridiplantae; phylum Streptophyta; class Pinopsida; order Pinales; family Pinaceae; genus Pseudotsuga; species Pseudotsuga menziesii. Next base: position 61,862 of record LPNX010542155.1, on the reverse strand, counting down.
AATAGGTCCATGATGCTAATGATTAATAAATAAGTCTCATTATGTAGTTAGCATTGAATAAATTAGAATGTGGCCTCATTAAAAAGCGCCCCTATTACACTCTTAGGGAGGATCCCACCAATAATGGTGGGGCCCTCCAAAGGGATCATATGGTCACATTAGAGTTGAGAATATGATAAGTATGGTGGACATTTAATGTAACATGGACTAGGTCCATACTGTTACTTATTATTAAAGAAGGTTGAATAAGTAGTTAGCATTGAATAAATATAATGTGAATTTATTAAAGAAGGTCTACTAAGTAGTTGACATTTGGTTATGGTTAGAGTTTTCTACCTAGACATAAATAATTCTTGATTCATCTTTATAGATCATTTACAATATATTGTATTGGAGTTTAGTTCAGTGAGAGGATACCTCTAGAATAAATGAATGAACATTAGTTGATCTTTCAATAAAAGGATAATTACATGGTGTTTCTCAACTTTGAACATTTTATGATTGATTGAATTATAAAGATTTTCATAAATAAATGTTTTTTATTCAATTTTTAGGAATAAAAACATTATGATATGATATCTATTTCTTAAAAGAAAGAGAGTTTTTTTTTTCATTTTAGAAATAAAGATATGATATGATATGATAGTGACTGGGGTATTTAAAAATTGGAGTCATCATAAATATTCACAAAGGTATCATCAAATATAATATCATATAAATATTCACAAAGGTATCATCAAATATAATATCATAGCATGATGGGAAGTATATAGTATCAAATTTATTTCTCATAAAGGAATTTTGTTTAATATACCTAACCTCCATGACAAGTTTTCTAATCTGTTCCTCTCGGTTGCCATGGTCCTTTAAAGAATACAAAGAAAAAATATTGAAGAATATTATGCTATTTATGGACGCTTCTAAGTCCTTCAATCGGTTAGTTTATGTGATTTTACATGAAACAACTCCTTGTTGGATCACGTGGGTTTATCACGAAATCTTCTGTGATTCGCACACAAAATCTTCGGCATTCGTGCATTGGGTAGAGGTGGAGTAGTTTTTTAATTTAATTAAAAAAAGATCTTTGTCTTTCAAACATGAAAGGGAGGTAAATTAGAGGAGTGACTCTGATTCCATTTTCATTCAAGTTGAGATAGATAATAATTTTTAAATTAAAGCAAAAGGGGATGTATATTTTATTACGAAAATGAAGGATTCGTTTTAATGAAAAGAAGGGAGATGAAAAGAAAAACATTATGCACGGTGGGATGTTTTTTTAATTAAGTAGGTGAGAAGGGGCATATTGAATGTGTTAGGGGGTTTTCATTTTAATCTTCTATATTCATGATCAAATTTTTAGGTCCTTGTCTTTTAGTTAGGATTGTATGCATTGTATCTCTTTTTGTACAATGTGTGATGTCTATGCCACTCATGGATGTGGTATGCTATGTGGGTAGAGGTATTCTGTCTAAATTCTATGAGAATATTGAGATTGAGTTCGTGGTGTATGGGTAGCTGAAAATAAGTGAGAAAGGTGGTGGAAATTGTCCCAAAGGTGGCATGGGATGACCTTGGTAAAATCACATACCATTTTGCAACAGTTCCTGTGAGAATTTGTTAGAAGAGGTGAAGCCTCACTAACTAGTCCTCCACTATGTTGTTGGAGGAGCACCATAAGTGGAAAGACATGATGTGGTTTATGAGATCATCTCTTTGTTTCCATTCAAACTTAGGGATGTTTGTGGGGATCTTATTGGGCATATGTGACCATGTCAGATCATGCGCTATGGGGTCATTGACTAACTTATCTAGATCGAGGAGATTCAAGCTAGCCATGAAAGGTAGGTTGGAATTTTGTGCCTCCATTGTACATTTTGTATTGGTTCCTCGAGGGGGAGAATGGGGATTATCTGGCGGGGATCTTTGTCTTCGATGTGAAGAAGAGGATGTTGTGTGGCCTTCTCCCAAAGAGGGAGAAGAAGGGGGGGTATTTCCTCTGAGGGGTGGAATTAAATGGATGCCCATTCTGTAAGAGGATGAAGCAAAATTATGTAAATTCTCTCCAAGGGGAGAAGATGAATCAAGCAAGGAGTTGCCTCACCCAAAGGATCCAATTGATGTGTCCTAGGAGTAGACTTGGCTAGAGTATCTTCCTCGTGAACCATGGGAAAGAGTGGAAAAACACCACTTGAGATAGGGGATAGGCATTGCAATCTACGATACTTCCTTAGTGGGTTGTGTTCCTCAATGGTGGAAGTATTATGTGACAAATGAGAGTGATGATGGGAACAAACACAATTGAACAAATGCAAAAATATGCCAACCTCAACAGATGCAATAGGGTGCAAAAGTGAGTGGTACGTGCTATTTTTCTAGTGCAAATGATCCCACATGTAAGTTAATTTACATAATCTAGTAGGTGAAATTTTATTTTAAAAAGAAAATAAATGTGAATTTCCTAAAGACCCAATTTCCTTCCTCTCAAATGTAACTGAGCCTTCCAAAACCACAACCACTGGTGACAATGGGATCCAACAAACTATTGCTTGAAGGTAACAAAGCATCAGTTATATCGACGAGGGAGCTATGTTCCAAAAGGGTTGGAAACACTTACCAATGGAAATATCTTATTTCAGGATTCAATTTCACTCACAACTACTCCTTGGTGATGTCCCAAGTTTGGTCAATAAGATACCCACGCCAAGTTTGGATAAGTGGTTCGTCCTGAGTGGTATAGTATCACCCCCCTACAAATAGTTGAGTGAATCTTAGGGTGGATCAAGGAAACTATACCTCAACTTTCACATTCTTGGGCATTGTGCCTTCTTATCCAGGTTGTCTTTTGACACTTGTTGATAACAAGATGTCATAGTACCCTATAAGTCAACAATATTACGTTTCAAAATCCTATTGAAACTAAATTGGAAGGAATTTTTTGGATGCCTAGCTCAATCAATCCTACCTAGCTAAAATATTTTTTTGTGGCATCCTGTGAAATATTTTAGTTGGTTGGAAATAACAAGTGTTGATATTAAGGGTCTAAATTCAATTAAGGTGTGTAAGGGAGGCATTTCACAATTCCCTTCCTTTCTAATTCACCAAGATCACAAGTACTGTGAGGTGTAGAGCATAATTAGATTGGAAGAGCTTTTAGGTCCCTTAGCGTGATCTAGTGGTACAAACACACATGAGATAAGAAAATTGATTGTTGCAATTAACGAAAGAGATTATAGTAAATATAAATAGAGATTTAACTCCAACTCTGAAAGATGCTAATGGTTCTTGAAAAACAAAATGCTAACCAACTAAAAGTGTACAATTGAGGTATTCTACTCCTCTCCCCATTTTAATATTCTCCAAGCTCACCTAAAGTGCGAGGTGCAAAGCATTCTTCGACAAATAGAGTCTTTAGGTCCTTGCTTGTGTGCAAAAGTGGTTTTACACTACTCTAACAAAAAGATGCAAAGTAAGTAAAGAAAATAAGATTTCTTGAATACCAATGACAACAATTAAGCCCGTTGAAAGCCTCATGGTTGGTTACCTAATATTTTTTTAGGGAAGACCCCTTTACTTCCTAATATTAGGCTAAGCGGTCTAATTATTATAAAAAAATATAACTATTTCAAGTTTCATTAGTCCTGGTTCATTACTAGGAAGCCATTGGGGTTGTAATATTGTGCAAACTAATAAAAAACAAAGAAAAATAGGTAATAGCGAGCAAAAAATAGAGAGAAATGCACAATAGCATGGAAAAATTAAAACACAGATGTGCAATAGAATGATTAAAACACAGCTAGGCCACACAAACAGTGAGAAAATTATCACATGGGTGAGGGTTTGATAAATTGCGCTAATTGTGCAACTGGGGAAGGAAAATGTGTGCAAGTAGTATGCCCAAGGAATTGAGATCCATGCTATTGTTTAAAAGGGTGGCTAAATTATGGGAATTAAGGGTATGGACCTATTCACCTACAAAGGGAAATAACCCATAAATTAGCTATCTAGCAAATAACAACCTATTAAAGAATCACCATAAATTCTATTGTGGGAAATTATGCAAAAAGGTGTGTAGCCTCTCCCACTTTGGTTGGAATCCTTTGAGGTAGTTGATAAGGCCCAATATTGTGTTATTAAAAGAAAATGTAATGACGCCAAATTGATCCTACAATATCTTGTTATTAAAACAAAACAAAATAAAAGCAAAAATAACTTGAAATAAACAAAGGGATTGAGGGAATGCAAACCAATTTAAATTACCCATTGGTTGAGCAGATGCATGTAGTGTCACCTAGGAGGCGTGGGATTCAAATGAAAGATAACAATCTCCCTGAGAGAGGTCTATTTTGTCCACACTAAATGTTAATAATCTTGAAGAACAAATGGGAGAAACACTTTCCCCTTGGATGAAGGAGGCAAGAGAGATTGAGGAATGCCAATAGGTGTAGGAAGAGGTAGATTATGAGGAAGTGCTAACAAAATTCTAGCAGCATAACCTTTCTCTAATTTTCTTTACTAAGATGCATTCCCATGCCATCCTTTTAAAGGCTAATAGGTGTCCAAGAATCAACTAGATCCAAGTGTGAACCTTGTCATCATGAACTAGATCCAAGGTACACAATGGGGGATATTGAATGCTCTCCCATCATGTGAAGAGACAAGTTCAATTTTTGTTGGTGAGGAGCTTTCATGATCCTTTAACGCATGGCTGGTGGTTGAGATCCTTTTGTTTTGACAGTCGCATAAATATTAAAGGGAAATCCACACTAGGTTCGCATGGGAACTGAACTATTAATATGTGTAGTAGCGCAAGTAAGCCAAGATTTAGCTGCATGACCTTTCCTTTGGATTTTTTTTAGAGCAAAAATTGAAGATACTTGAACTTCAAAAATTTTGATAAACAAATCCACTGCATGTAGATCTCATAAAAAAATTCAAGGACACAAATTATTCAATCCATAAGACACAATATGTACCCTGGGAAAACCCTCCAAATCTATAGGATGAAAAACCCAACAATCCTTTGAGTATGATAAAGAATTGCAAATAGTGATTTTACAACACTTGCAAATTGCCTCATAAGAGATACATAAGCAACACTAGAGAATAGATATCACTCGGAACATTGCCGCATCCTTTCCAAGTGCATAACACTCTAATAACAAGCTTATTCGGTCATACAATGAGAGGTAGTGAATGGTTGCATTCCTTTGGGCACTGTGAAAACTATGGGCATTATGAAAACTATCCACACATTAACATTTTGTGCCTTCCTTGACTTGGTTCCAAGTTGTCACCTCAAAATTCTCTCCCACATTGAAGATATGCGCTCTCCATAATTCACTAAGTGTTAATTGCCTTTAACTGAATGTGAACTGATTGAACTAAATGTGAACTAATTGAATTGAATGTGAACTTATTAACTAATTTCTTGACCATTAGTTAGGAGTTTAACTTAATGTCTTTAGTGCTTCACAATCAATGTCATCCACAAAAACACTTTGCATAAATCAAGGAGTAGATTCCTTAATTAATTGAAACTTGTTTTCCACAAGTTAGACTTAACTGATGTCTTTGCAATTTGAGTTCACTGGAGGTTTGACATGGGAAATTCAAATCCATACTCTATCTCTACGCTCATCTCATTTATCATTAATTAAATTCTATATGGTCCATATGTGTTTAATTAATTAATCATCTTTATCATATCATGCTGAGAAGGATTGTTCCATACTAATGATCATATGTATTACCCCGGGTCATATAGTCATTTTATAAAGTAAATCACTCTAGGGGTAGCTAATCCCTAGAGGATACTTATAGCACCTAGTGACCATGACTAGCAATATATCACATAGCATATCCACATGACTTGATACAACACAATCTATATGGTCTTGATACAACACAATACCAGTCTTAATACAACATGAGACTCCAATATTGATACAACACAAGATTCAAACCTTGATACAACACAAGATCTCGACCTTGATATAACACAAGGTCTTGACCTTGATACAACTCAAGGTCCTGATATTGATACAACACAAGATCACAGTACATGCATCTCTCATGAATAGGACTCGATACAACACAAGATCCTGAACTTAATACAACATAAGTTCCTGACTTGATACAACACAAATCTCTTAACTTAAGACAACATAAGTTTCTGAACTTGATACAACTTGTAGCCAAGGAAAAACCTCGGCTACGTGCAGAAGCACCTACGGAAGGATAGAGTCTCTGTGAGGAAAGAAAAATAAAACCTTGCAAAACAATGTTATAAATGAAAAGACGAAACCCTGCAACAAACTGTTAGAGCTAAGCTATACATGAGCATATATGGATTGCAAAATAAGCAAAACAAGACATAATACAATATACCTATGTAGTTTGAAGGAGGTCCACCATTCCCTAACTTTGAAGCTGCCTCTCCACAAGCTGGGAATGGGTGGAGCTATGGCTCAACACACCAAGGGAATGAGAATGAGCAAGTAGAGGGAATGGAACTATGAGGAATGGATAGCTTGAGAGTGAAAGGGCTCTCAAGGTACTCATGCGGACATTACAACGACAGGGTGAAATGGCATGTGTTTGATGGTGACCCCCACCCCTCCTTTTATAGTTTTTTCCTCCAATTTAGGGTTTTTAGCCCCTGGTTGGGGTTTTTGGGCCCTACCTAGGGTTTTAAGCCCTTTTTCCTTATTTCATAGCTATTTTAGGGATTTTAGCCCCTTTGTGAGCCTTTTAGCTCCTTAGTGGGTTATTTTGGCTCTTTTGGGGTTTTTTAAGCCCTTTTTAATTATTTTTTAGCCTTTGGGAGAAAAACATAGGCTAAAGATGGGTGTGGGGGTCAAATGGATTAGGATATGGATGTCTGCAAGTGGTGTAGGCTATATGGAGCTTAGTGAGCAAAGTTTTATGTCAACAGATTCCCCCCTGATGTGTGAGGGTAGGAGCTCATCGTATGGCCAACGGACATCATTGGATCATTAGGAGAGTGGAGAGACCTGTGAAGAAGCAGTATTTCCTCATTTGGGACATGGTGGCTTTTGATTTTGTATTAATTTTGGTTCCCATAAATGGGTGAGATACAGTGAATATGGGACATGTATATGGACAAGTTAGGCATCCCCATGCTCGTAACAATGTGAAAAAGAATAATGCGATCTAGGCTCCAAAATGCAAGAGCCGATCATGTACAACTGTTGTTACATAGTGGTTGCCTCAATAAGAGGCTGAATACAATAATGATATGAAGAACTGCTACATTGGACCCATGGCATTCTCATGGAATTCTATATCTTCATAACTGATCCGGAATGGTACATAACTATAAGGACTCATTGACAGAGAGTGAAAGTCATCTCTGTGGTACAATATGCTGCATCAATCATGAATCTGTATAGAAGCACTGCTCTCGGTCTTCTGGACACTGCCTCCAATGCAACCCAAAAATCACAAGGGACATGAACTTGTCTAGATCCCTTCATAGACTTACTAATGTTCTAGAGTCAGGTGACACTCGAGGTCTTCGACCAAATATTGCACAGACCAATACCTTGTACGAATCTCAACAGTGCAATGGTGTAGCTGGAGTCGAGCATGTGAGACACAACCATCCGAGAGGCACTAAGGACTCCTCTCAAGTGATCCAAGGAACTCATCATTGAGGTTAATGAAACCAAGATACAAGGACCTCTGGGTCTATCCTCTGGAATAGATGTGTTGTCATCGATAGAGGGAGACCTGTAATTGACCAAGGCAATGATGTTTCCTTGACCAGAAGTGTGAGGGAGATAAACAAGGGTGTGAGACAATCTTGGGACTGAAACACTAAAATAGGGAACAGGGGCAGGGAATCAAGGGGGACTCAAACTTCCTTTGTTTAGAGTACGACGACAGGGCTGACCTAGCAGCAAATGCAACTAACTCAAGGGAGGGGGATCATAGTTGTTATAACGGGAATGTAACTGAAGATGGGAATGCTTGGGGGAGTAGATACTTTTGGTATTCATGGGATCCAAGGAAGACTCATTGTAGAATACTCTAAACAAAGGAGACCCAAAGGAGGAATGCTTCCAAACTGTAATATGTGGTGTGGTGTCTAAAAACACCGTTATGGTACGATCTCGTGGATTTTTAGTGAGCCCGAGAAATTAAATGCTCGATGGTGCTTTTAATTTTAGAGAGTCTGAAAGCATGAAGAAGACTTTACTGGGGTCTCTTTTTCATTGATAGTCTCATGTGCCCAAAAAAGGTTAAAAGTGTACATAGGAGAGTTCACCCTTCCTTTAGGGGATGGGAGAATTATTTACCGTTGGTCGTCCAATCAAGCCAAAAAAGGTTAAAATGGTACTGACTAAACGATCATTCAAATAATTTTACGAGCATGAAAGAAACCAAGTTTGCTCGGTGATCGTTTCTTTATGAGAAGGTTGGAAAAGAGCTTAAAGACAATCCATGATGAGCGTTTTCGTGGAGTTCAGTCCCAATGCCCGAGAAAGCATAAAAGGATGCAGAGGGAAACTTTCTTGGCTTGAGTGTGCCATGGTGGTCCTTTTCATATGGTAGTCTACACATTTCGTAAAAGGAGATAAACGAAACGATGTAGACGCCCTTTCCTATACTTTAATGGGACAATCTAGGGCTCCATTGAAGAAGCAAAAGTATGAAAATTATTAAATTATATAGAATGTCCAAAATAATGAAGATCCTTAAAATTTTAGCAACTCCAAAAATATGCTAACTCATTAAATTATGAAACATATAAAAGAAATGGTGTTTATTCTTAACTTTATTTGTATCACAAATTTATAAATTTTACTAAAAAAAAATAAACATAAATTTCACACCTATTCATAATAATAAAATTCACCCATATTATAATTTTAATTTAGTTGTAAACATTGAATCCACATTCTCAATCCTTGTTGAACAACATTCAATGCATATGAACATGTACTAAATATAATATTACATTTAAGTTATTATATCATATTATAATTTTAATTTAGTTGTGAACATTGAATCCACATTCTCAATCCTTGTTGAACAATGTTCAATGCATATAAACATGTACTAAATATAATATTACATTTAATTTATTATATTATATTGAATTTATTGTAAGATATATTCTTGAATTACAAGATCTAAATTTTCCTTTTAAATTGAATGTTGTTACCATATGGCTATATAGAATTTTCTTTCCAAGTTTATCAACCTTGAGGGATGTTGAGAAGAAATTAAATGTAACGTAGGAATAAAGCAAGGTTGTATTATGATGTCATTTTTTTATAAACCCACATTTTAAGTAATATATTAAGTGTTTTTTATTATTTGTATTATATTTTTCTTTAATTAGTATGATTTTATTATTATTAATGATTGGAATGTTATTTTAGGAATATTTGGAGTCATCCTACTAGTTAGAACATTTCTTTGTTGTTTTGTTCTCAAGTCTTATATTAAAGGTAACCACCAACTACTTGTCGTTTAGCAAATTGTTGTTATAGTTTATCACTTGTTAGACAATGTTTTCATTTCATGATTTGCATGCAAGCGGAGGTGGCAAAGTCCTTTCGAAAAAGGTATCTCAAGTTCTCTTTGTGTCCGTAGCCCTTTCGGAAAAGGTACCTCGACTTCTCTTTGTGTCCATGACACTCGATTTTATTCATTTCCATTGTAATAATTATATAGTTAATTACCATATTTATTAATTTAAAAAATATAGAATTAATATCATCATAATAGCCTACATGGTTGAATGCAAATACATACATGCACTATAAGAACAATACAATTTTAATGTCACATGAAATTGTTGTATATTAAAATAATATTATAATAATATTTATAATTTTTTAATTAATATATATATATATATATAATTTCAAATATATTTTTTATAATATTGTCATTATGTTTGTGAATGTTTTTTTTTAATTTCATTAAATAGTTTTTAAATAAAATATTCATATTATTACATTCATTATATTATAATAAAATATTATTGATTAAAATCTTAATTCCAATAAAATATAATTTCAGGAATCTTCTTTTAAAAAATACCAAAGGATTTGATTATATCATTGGATCATATGCCTAAATAAATTGAGGGTTTTCTGTAATTTTTATACAAAAACTTCTTTCCAATTAAATCAAATTACAATTTTTCCAAAATAGAATACTTCTTTGCCCAAGAAATCTCAATAACCTCCCAGATAACCTATGTGAAATTTTTGTGGGAGTACCATTTAATTTATTTTAAGAATTTAGATAGTAAATGAAGAGCATCAACTCTAATTTTGGACTAATGATGATTTGTATAGGCGGATAAATGAGATTCATTTGTCGTGGAGGAATCTATGTTCACTAAACTTGAAATACTTTATAAGCATAAGCATATATTTGCACATAATTTATCGAAACAACAAGTGTTATTTTACCTTTTTTTAGTGTGCACGTATTAAAAATTGCATACAAATAGCTTTAAAAAAGAAATTGCATACAAATTGCATACAAATATTTAGGGTATATTTTTATTACATTTCGTGGAGAAGCTATAGAGGGGAGGCAAAGGGAAAATCCATAAATATAATAAGTTAGGATGATATCCTAAGTATTAATTTAATGTCTTAGATGGAATCTAATAAAAAAGAAAACATAATAAAAGTTATCCCTTTAGTAGTCGAGGAACTATGCTGCATGGATAATAATAATCCAAAGTATAAATATTAGTCCATGGTTATCAATTCAAGTACTCCATCTAGGCATATTGGCGTTAGTGTTTTATAGTCTCGATTAAATCCTTGGAATTGTGCACAAAAGTTATCACATTGTATTGTAATGGTTTCATTATACATAATAAGTATATCATGGGATGTATTACAATATAATATGTGTTAAAGTTAATATCCAACAATTCTATGAATGCAAGGTATGACACATAATTCCATAATCATCTGTTCACAATAAAGTTTGATTTGATTTGTTTGCTTCTCAGTGCACTTGAATCTCTTTCCCTAAGATCGACGACTCAGATGCAACCAAAGCATGACTTAAAGTACAACTCTAGTAGTAGTGTCTCAGTCTCTCTTAATTGAGGCAGTTGGGAAATGTGTGTCATTCCATATGGGTTAATGTTAAGGGTCCTTTGCTTATGTAAAATTAGAGTTTCTTCTTTTGGAGAGTTTGGAGAGTTTGTCATTTCTTTTTTATTTAAACTTTGGTTTTCCCATGTTCCATAACACTTTTTCTTGGAGACCATGTCATCTAGAAGGCTCAAGTTTTATAACATTTTCTACATGTATTAATTGTTTAGTTAATATGCTTGTATTTTCCATAAAGCAGAGTGTTTGCTCCTCACAGAGCATGGATGCATCTATTTTTAATTCTCTAAATTGGAAAACTTTTATCTTTGTTATATGACAGTGTTTATCTTTGCAACAAGGTTATTTCATGATGGTTCAATGGGGCGACAGATTGGTATCCAATCCCTCTCTTTATTTGGCTTATACAGTAAGCTTCGACCTCTGATCATTCAACACACAGTTCAGTCAATTATTCATTATTAACAAAGAGGACAATATATATTGTTAATCCTTGTTTAGTATAGTTCATCTTTGTTTGAACACAAGGATTCATCTTATGGTTCAATTGATTTAACATTTAACACGGGTGTGGTATTTAAAATTTGGATTTCCTGTGTCCATTCCCTCAAACATTGGAGTTTTTAATGCCATTAACACTATCCCACCTCCATTATTGAGCCAACTAGTGGATGTTAGGATGCATTTCTTGGTGAGTAAAGGGTTATAACTAAATTATTTGTGCGTTTAAATTACAATAAACTCTTATCAAGGGTTATGTTTAATCTTTTTTTATCTGAGATAAAACCCCAAAACTTATATGCATGTCATAGAAAATTTTAGGGGAAAACTTTAAGCCATGGATGGAAATAATGAGTTCTAAACTTTTATGGGACTAATATTTCATGTTATAATGATTATAGTGGTTTCTAATCATTTACACATGGTTTATTTAAAAACAAAATAATGTATAACAGGTTAGCCAATGCGCAAGAGGTAGAAAACTTGGTCCTCACCCCCAATTTCTAGGAAAATTTTAGCTGTGGTTTTCAATTTGCCCCCAATTTCTGAGAAAGTGTGAGTTTTGGTATTTAATTTTCCTTGGATTTCCAAGAATAGGGATTTTTTTAGTCATTTTACAATTTATGTTTGGTGTGAATCAAGATTTCAACTCACATTCATCTGGAAAGGGGATATTGTTACATATATATTGTATCGATTTTCTAAAAAGGAGGTTACAGTGGAAATGATCGAACCCTACATGAAGAGTAGGGACCTAAGCTTTTATCAATCTCTTCATATGTCTGGTTATATTCATATCAAATAGATGAGTGCTTCTAAAATAAGCTATATGTCCTTCTCGAAGTAGTGGAATTCGAACCGTTGTTTTCCTTTTTTGTGTTTAGGTTTTTAGTGAATTTAAGTTTAGATTTTCCTTTCCATCCTGATCTTTTTTGTTTGACATCTTGTGAGTTTTATGCTCTTGATGGTATGCTTCTGTTTGGTTGTAAATTATCTTTTGAATATACTCCTGTGCAATCTACCAAAGTTTTGTAATAGCTGTTGATAACATGTTGGAGACTCATTTAATTTCTTTATTTTTCTACAATAATCCATGTTTCACCAAATGCAACGTGGACCTTTCATTGTTTGGGTGGTTTAGTTAGAGGAGGACAATCCTCAAGTGTCGACCTCCAGTAGTTATAAATGGAGACCACACACAAGGGTCGCCCCATACCTAAAGCATCCCTCAAAATGACATACATAATCGAGGTCACAAAATTGAGGCACTACAAGCATTGCTCTTGCAATGGGCATGAGTTTCTTTTTATGAAGGAGAAGTGGTTTCTTTTGACCCAATTAAGCATGCCTCCCAACAACATTTATTCCCATCACAACACAATCTAACATAAACGAACACATGCCAATATTAACTACATAGTCTCATACATCTACGTATCTAATACATTTATATATGCTCATTTCCTTCCAATAAAAAAAATGAACAATTGCATCAGAAACAACAAAACCTGCTACTATACCACCTGAATCACCTGTTTCTTCATCTACTTTAAATGTCTCTCCAGCTCTACCAAATAAAATAACTTTGAAACAAGTGTCATCTTAAATAACTCTGATCATTCTCTTTTATTAAAAAATTTGGCACGGTACTATGAAACAAGTATCATCTTAAATAACTATGATAATTCTCTTTTTTATCTTTGTTGGAAGCAGGGTTATAATCAATACACCCGGTGAACAAGCATTAGTCACGAATTTGACTAATTTTTTTTCCATTTACTAAAGTTTAACTTTTGTTAAAAAATATTTATTATTTTAAAATATGATAAAACTATTTTATCCTTCATCTAATTGGATGATACTTCTCCAACCTTAATTTGAAATGATTTCAAAAAAGACGTTCATTGAATAGCTATTGCCAACTCATTATCAACAATTAAATGGATCTGCAAAAGACATTGGTTTTCATGTGTGGACTCCTTGCTAGTGTGCCTCCGCACGCATCTTCTTTACCTTTGGAAAAGACTCATGGATCTGGTGCATTGTTTCCCAAATTCCTCAAGAACCTCAATGGGGTCTACGTTTTATCCTTTAATTGTCGACGAAGTCTATTCTGTTAGTCATTGTTGTTGATGTTGTGTTTCCCGATTTCTATTCAACCAAACCCTAGAGAAGACTCTAGCACAAGTTAGTCGCTCAAAAGGTATGGTGGGATTCACTTGTTTTAGATTTAATTTGGGTCTTGTCAATATTGTTGTTTCTAGTGTCAATTGTTTCACATTCTTCGGGTTTATTTTTGTTGGAGATATTAATTAATCACAGATCCGTATCAGATTTCAACCGACTCTGTCAGACAGTCTGACAAGATGAAGAGTTCACGTCTCTCATATATAAACCAGTCGAATTAAATTTTTGAAGCTAAGTTCTTAGGTAGATAGTTATTACAATCTGAATGTTAAGTCACTAGATTCATGGAGAAGCAAATTTTAGTTTTCCTATAAATAGAAGAAGAAGATTGTAAATGAAAGAGATAATTCTGAGAGAGAGTTTTGAGAGAATAGAGTTGAAGCTCAAGCTTCTGTGTGTTTGAAAGTGTCAAGAGCCGAAGCTCTGTAAAATGTGAAAAATCCTTGTAAATTTCTAAGTTTGTATTTACGACAAATAGTTCTCTCTTATGTCCGACAAGTTTTATAAATCCATTGTTATGTTTAAATGCATGTTTTATTTAGCCGCTCATTCTCTCTAGAATTACTTGAGTAAATGTTGTTTACATTTACAGGTTAAGTGAAAGACACAAAGAATCCATAAGTAATTCACTAAGTAAAAGTTTGTTTTTATGACAAAGTGGTCGATTCAAGTCTTCTTGAATGTTTGGTTATATGATTTTGTAATTATGTCGAATTGTTGTTGTGTCAAATTGGGTTAATGGTCAGTACATAATTCATAATTTACAAATTTCTTCATTGTTGGATGAAGTTCTCAGAAGCTCTAAGTTGTTGGATTTTGTGGTATACAAGCACATTTACAGGGAAAGAAATTCCTTAGCCGATGATCTAGCAAAAGCATACTCTTGTTCAGGACGGTTTCTGGGCCATTATTAATCATCAGTTTTCTGAAATTACTGAGACTAATATGCCATTTTAGCTAAGTTTGTTTCTTTTTTATGATGGTTAACTTTTTTGATGATGGATGATTTGGAGTATAGCTTTCTATGACAGTTTGAAGACTGTGTGATTTTTTGAGATGCCTTGGTAAAAGGATATGGTTGACCCCAATAGCTTGTTTTCATGCTTGTGTTTTTTTTTAAAAGTCATACTTTTTGCATACTATGAAGACTTGTTTTAAAAATATAGACCTATAATCCTTGTAAATAAAGTTTTTGTTGAATGATAATGAATAAGTATTTAAAATGGACAATACATTAGTATATTGCTCCATATGAAGAATGTAAATGTTTACTTATTGAGAAATGTAAAGTTCTTGAAAATAGATAATACTGCAGGTATTGATTCATATTGATTCATATGAAAACTGTAATCTTTTACTCTTATAAATAAAAGCTTATCATTTTTCAAATGAAAAAAAAAATGTTAAATATATTTGTTGGTATTATATTTTATACCTATTCCCAATTCAAATAATTTTTATTTCCAAACCAATTTGGGTTCATTCGCAATACATATATATACGACTTTACTTTTTATAAAACATTTTTTTTCAACTCATTTCCCTCAATAGTAAAGTTATGTTTTATGTCAACTCCTATTTCTGAAAGTTATTTTTTACTGTAAATCCCAAGAGGGTAATATGTTTATGTTCATAATTTTGTTTGATGAAAGGCATCTACTTACGGAAAATGCGTTTTCTCACTCACGTTAATGTTAAGCATCATAATTATTAGGATGATTTCATTCGTATTATTAATATTAATGGTTACAATACAAATTATATTACTTTTCACATTATCATTATAATCTTATATTAATCTCTATATTGATAGATATTATTCTATGGTGAACAATATTTTATAGGCTAAATGTTGCCACCGTAGTAGTGTGGGTCATTGTATCTCAACCTGTTTGAGATCCAATGGCCCACACTGCGACGGCAGCAGCATTAAATAACGTATAGTCTCTAAAATATTTTTTGCCTCACTCCATTGCTTTGCTCATATTCTATCTTCTTGCCCATTTTTAATTTTTTGCATCTTAAATGCTTTGTAACTTTTTAAGATAATCATAGTTGTTTTTTAATGATATAACTATTGTTGGCAAGAATGAAGCATTAATAAACTTTGTTATCTCCTCCATCATCTTGATAATTTTACTTGCTACAGGGACGAAACAAGGATTTATACCAGTCATACGGACAAAAACAATGACTCAGTTGGAGATAGGATCACATATGATAAGCTAGATAGAAGTTGTCATCACTCCAAACCTGTTTCGATATGTAAGTGGAAATTCTTCATTCTCCTTACCATTGAACCTAAAAACTTTAAAGATAACAGTTGCGAATCGCGATGCGGTGGTGTAGGAAGATTCACAAAGGCAATGCAATAATGATGGCGGTGCAGTGCATGAAGATAAAGCGGTTCATCAAGATCGATGAGTAGTGAATCGAGATCAATGCGCATTCAATGCCCAACATTGAATGTTGGGCACTAGCACTGAGCATTCCGCTGCCTCCCGGGTAATAGGACTCTCAATTTTTCAGCCAATAGCGTGCAAGCTAAGAATTTGAGAACTTAGGATGATCTCACCGCATAAAATCATGGATCTAAAAAGTTTGAGTAAAACTCAAAAACCAAAGCAAAGTAATATGCAGTCAAAGTGACTAATAGTTGGTCAACATCTAAACGAAAACAATACACTCTCCTATCAACAAGTATAATAATGTATATACTATTGTAAATTAGATAATATAAACTAGTGTCAACTTCATTAATTATAAGAATAATAAACAATTGTCTCTCCTTGCACATTTTGTTTTATTTAACCCATATTGAAAATGGTTGTTATTGCACCGAAGAGGCACATTCTACAACCCAGTAAAGAGAGATGTGTAACTCCTCCTTTTATGCTCATCCTAGAGTTGACAGGTATCATTTTTTAAAAATTAAAAAAAAAGATATTATAAAATAATAACATGTCGCTCAAACTAGAGTTAAAACATTTACATATATTTAAAAAACACAAATTAGATCAATTGGAGATGTGTAACTCCGTCAGTGTTCACCCTAGAGTTGACACGTGTTCTTTTAAAAAATTATAAAAAATTATAAAATAATAACATGTCTACTCAAATTAAAGTTAAAACATTTACAAAAGCATATACATAAAAAATAAAACACAAATTAGATAAATTAAAACTCTTCCTCAACATTTACACTTTAAAACAGGTTTACATTTCAAGAGATTTGATCTCTTTGAATGCTTGCTAAATCCCTTTTAAGATGAAACTATACTGATCTATAATAATTCCAAATTTATTTTTTATAAAACATTTTTTATGCTTAACTTCTATAATTATTTCTCATAAAACATTTTTTATACCTAATCTTTATAATATTTTTTTAGATACCAACTTATTAAACAAGTTTTAAAAAAAAAAAACTCATTTTATATTTTAAAAACTCATTTCCTAAAATAGAAGTTTCACTCCAGCTTAATATAATATTTTAAATATTAAATATTAAATAATAAAAATAATAATAATTAAAAAATATCATGCTTTTTACGGACACTTCTGTTCCATCAATAGGTTGGTTTATGTGATTTTACATGACCCACTTCTGGTCGGTTCACGTGGATTTCATTGGAAAACAATAGTTTCATGTCTTGAAATTATTCTAAGATTCCCACAAAATATTCCCATTAACTTCTCAAGTTAGAAGGATGACTATTAACTTCTCAAGTTAGAAGGATGACATCACTCCATTGGAACGTGGAGTACGTGGGGAGGGAGACTTTGATTTGCTTTTTATATAGATAATAGTTTTTAATCATTAAAATAATATAGCTTCTATTAAAATAATAATAATAATATTTTATTGTTGAGATATATATTATATTTTTTTCGAAATTGAATCGACGAGTTTTTAAGATCAAACAAGTGTATTTAAAAGTTATGTTTATTTAAATTGTACAAGTAAAAGATAAATTTTTAATTAAAACAAATAAAATAAAAAAGCAATATAAGTTGAGTTTCAATTAATTATGTTAAAAAATAAAAGATATATATATTATGTATGATAAAAATAGTTTTGTAATTAATAATAGGTACGGAACAAATAATTTCATATTAACAATAAAATAGCATATCAATTAAATAAAATCAAAATTTCATGGTTCTTACTATGAAATTCAAAACATATGTTAAAAATATTGCAATTAATATACCATTTTGATGTATGTATCCATTATATGCCTCCAACAAAACAATAAATCCAATAAATATGTATCATTACCTTGTCTAATAAGGTTAACTTGGTTAATATTAATGGAGTTTTTTAAGTTATAAACATCACCACCTACTAATATCATCATGTAAAAAAATTATGAAATACCTAATACGATAAACTCGTAAACCACCAATTATAAACTTATTATTTACTATAAAATTATTATTTACGGAATAAAAATTATCTTAATTACTTTATAATTAAGTTACTCAACAAACAAAACTAAAAAAACTCACAAATAATCTATTCTTATATTTACAAAAAAATCACAAATAATCCGTTCTTATATTTTCAATTTGTAAATAATATCATATAATCAAATATAAAAACTTCACAATTATTAATTCAAAAATAATACACTTTCCACTGAAAACTATTCATATACATTGGTTTGATAAAATCACTTTACAATTATTGATTCAAAAATAATACACTTTCCACTAAAACTAACTATATACATTGGTGATAAAATAATTTAACAACTACAAGATAAGATTATATGGTACCAAATTATATTTCTCATATTTTCTATATAAACATCGCATCTTAAGGATGTTTAATTAAGAATAACAATACTATAACCGTTATTCTCTTAAATATTCTATATAGAAATCCGGTTTTAAGAATCCCTTAAATGTTTAATTAAGAATATTACAGTTACAATTCTCTTAAATAATGCATTATCCATTCCGTTATTCCCTTAAATTTAACATTAACTATATATTCCAAAAATAATACATTTTCCACTCAAATCATTCAACCACTTTATGATACTTTTCTATATAGGCATAGTGTTTTACTTTAAGAATCCCTTTTTTAATTAAGAATACTACAACCAATATTCCCTTTATAACCAATATTCCCTTTATAAGTATTGAAAGGAAATTTAAAATCCACTTTTAATGAGATTTATGCGCGATTTTTTTCATCCAATTTTAAAATAGTATAAATTGATTTTGTGACAACCGTTATTCCCCTTGAAAAAGACTCCCACGTAGGGTTTCATAATGATATAAGTTTTGGCCATCATGCATTCTTTGTGACAAATATTTATGTTCTTAATTATATATATATATGTGGATATGGAATTCATTGTTACTACCTTTTATCATTTCATGGAATTCATTGTTACTACCTTTTGTTGGTATAAGATTTAATGTGTTTTTTACGAGTTATTCGGTATAAGATTTAATGTGTTTTTAAACAAGTTATTTTGAAGGTTATTGTTTGTATATGTGGTCCTATCAAGTAAGATATGACGAATATTGAAAGCCAATTTAAACCATTTAAATAAAAAAAAATTATTTTTGACTTTTTCATAGGATGTTAAATTTTTTTATGGATCTTGTGATTTGTATTTGCAATTATATATGATGCATTCAAGGTGGATCGATACACTATTACTTATGTTTTTCACAAAGAAGAAAATGTAATTTGTTATTTACTAATAATTAAAGTTATAAGAACTCTTTCATCATGTACAAATTTTTTTTATCCAAAATCATTTATACCAACTAACTATAACATTATTGGCTAAGAGAACAAATAAAAAGTCCAACACCACTACCATCGCCAAAGTACAAAAATTAGATACCGGACAACCACCAAAAGCCAAGAACCAGAAAAATGCATCATATATGGAAACAAAGAAACGACCATACAAATCAAAACAATACTTGTTGATGTAGAACATAAAGTAAACTAAACGTTATGATTATGTAGGAAGGAAAAACACTAATACTATGTAGGCATTATGGAAATGGTTATTTGTGAGAACTAGGTGAAGTGGGCAACATGAATACTATTATAAACTTCAAGGAAAAAATATTCAAACTAACTCATCGTTATTAAGTGAGACAAACAATTTATGCATCCCTCCTATTCTTTGAAATTGATTTCATTTGTCTATTTGGTGAGAACATGTGGAAAATAATCAACTTCTTGTTGGTAACCCTCAATGCATGAAGGAGGTGGAGCCGAATGATTCTGGACAAGGAAGCTTCGGGTAGACCGGTCTACCAGGCCATCGCTCCCTATGAGCACAAAGGATTACAGGGCGATTTTTAGATGAAGACCTTTGTTAGGTAGTCAAGGCGGTCTGGGTTGAAGGAAAATGATGTCAATCCTGACACTGTAAAGGATAAACCTGGTAAGCTCTGTATTTTGGAAGGATGCACAAGCTCTGGCTCAGAAAAGTTTTGAATCCCCAGATCTTCAAAGAACATTATATAAAACGAACACTTAAAGGAACCTTTGTTGTTTACCTAGGTTCATGTTTGGATTCACACGATGAATCTTTGTCGTTTCTCTAGCTTACAGTTCTGAAAAAACATGACAGCCAAGGTGGAAAACACATCTGTATATCATATAGTGAACCCAACATTCTAGATATCTGGTTGGTCGGCTGGTCCTGCTAACCACCGACGTGTACTCAGGTGCATGCAAGGTGTTGTGGTCGTGATGGGGTTGATAGACCCACCCGACGATTATAAGAACCCAGAGGCAGTGAATGGCCTATTGGGAGGTGAGAACGTTGCGGATTACTCGGAGGAGCTTCTGGGGGAAGCCCTAAATAATATTCCCAAGCCCAACGATGGTGGTAGCCCTGAAAAACTAGGAAACTATGACTCACTTGTAAAATGATCTACCAGGCTAGGTAAGGTCGAATCCAGAGTGTTCTGTAGCAAACACCCTCCTCGGCGCAGTAAGGGTAGATACAGGAAATGGAAACTGCGACTGGATGAAGATAAAATGTCACTGGGTCAAGGAGTTGGTCTAGAGGAAATGGTGGGGTTGTCCCTGCGGGACCTCGTTGGCAAGTTCAGCTATAAGACCATGAGATGTGAAGAGATAGAGGCATCGATGGGTAGGGTGTGGGGGACAACTATGGGATACAATCCAACGATTTATGTATTGCAAAAAGGATGGTATGGGTATATATTTAGAATAGAGGAACACACCACCCGTAACCTGGACTCTCCGTGGATGTGTGGTCGAGGCAGTTTGATGCTTATGCGTTGGCATTACGGCTTTGACCCACCCACGGAGCGGCTTCGTGTTAGACACATCTGGGTTCTGTTTCTTGATCTCCCTTTATTATTTTGGAATCATGAAGCTTTGAAGGCCATAAGTGATCATCTCGACCGATTTGTTTTTTTGGATGAGAGTTTAATGCAGGGTATAGACAGGCGAACTAGAAAGATTCTTGTCGAGATAGACATGAACCTGGGATTCAGGGAAAAAATATCCATATGGTGGTGGGATAGAACATTTTCAAAATATTTGGATTACTTGGGAATCCCTTTCCACTGTTCCAAGTGTCGGTAGATCGACCAGTTGTGGAAGAACTGCAACTCGTTGGGTTCAGAGGCAGACAGTGGCTCATTAGATGAGGATGCGTGGTCTTTTGAAGAATCATGCTCCAAGCTCCAATCCTTCCCATACTTGAGAATTCTAGTAGCTGGGGAGCTCGATCCGGAGGGGCTGATAAATCAATCGTTCTTAAGCAAGTTGGAGAAGATCAACCCCACTTTCATTTCGACTTTCAATAAAATCGACAGAGAATATGTACAATCTCTGGAAATCAAAGGGGATGTGGTGGGGGAGTCTTCGTTGTCCGATTTTTCGTTCTTTTATAGAGGGGTTGATGAACCAAAGTTTGATCCTGGTAGTAGTGTCGTCCCCCAAGTCCATGAGCCTTTCTACCCTTCACCAAGAGAGGCTGTGAATGTGGAGTGCTTCCAGGGGGTGCCACCTTTGA
Organism: Pseudotsuga menziesii; assembly: GCA_001517045.1. Lineage (NCBI taxonomy): Eukaryota > Viridiplantae > Streptophyta > Pinopsida > Pinales > Pinaceae > Pseudotsuga > Pseudotsuga menziesii. The sequence goes on along the minus strand of LPNX010542155.1, from coordinate 40,021 downwards.
GCAGTGAGGGACTGGGGTTTGAAGTAGGCTCCACATCCAAAGTTGGGGTGGTGGGAATGGGAATCCTTGACCCCGGGGTCGACATTGGGCACATCGTAGTTGAAGAACCTTCCTATTCCTCATTGATCCCCCACTGTCAATCATAGATGATTCCCCACTGGCCAAAAAGGGGATGTTCTGGGATAAACCACTATCTATATTCTCGAGGACATTTGGCGGGGGCCTCCCATATCAACCTCCAGAACCTCCTGTTGAAGAGCCGACTCCACTGAAGTGCCCAGAAGTCACACCTTCACCTCTCCTTACTCAGGGGATCAAAATGGGGGGACTGAAACTGGACTTTTCTCCAATCAAAACCCGTAGTTCAAGAAAGGAAAAGAAAGGGCCTAACCTTGCTTCGATGGACATGGGCTCGACCTCTCCTTTAGTATAGGCATCGATAAATTACAAGGCGCTTATAGGCATGAAAGCCCTTGCAAGGATTCCAAAATGATTTGTGCCTCGATCAATATTAGATGAGTGGGGGGCCTCCAAAAACAACTTTCCCTCCAAAGAGTTATAGATAGGGAGATGCTGGAAGTTATTTTTTTGCAAGAGACGATGGTCTTGGCTCTAAAAGCTTGTGCTTTTTTTTCTGAAAATCAAAAGTGATTGGGAGGTGTCTGTTGTGGATGCTTCGGGATTATCTGGGGGACTCTTGGTGGCTTGGGACCTAGGTAAGGCAAAACTAAAAGCCTATTCTGTGTTTGCAAGGATTCTATGATTGGTTTTTGTATGGGTTTCAAGGAGAAAGTCAATTTTATAAACGTATATGGGCCGTATAATGCAAAGGAGGAATTCTGGAATAGGGTCATGGTCGAAGGCACAATGGGGCTTTCAAACTTGATGATTGCAAGTGATTTAAACTATACTTGGTCGTCATGCGAAGTGTGGGGGTCACACTCCAAATTTGACCCTTTGAGTGACTACTTCATGGAGCTGATGGGGTCTGTCGGCCTGGTGGATGTGAACCAACAACATTGAGCCCAACGTGGAGCAACGGGAGTGTTGGTGAGCGGAGGGTTGTAAAGAGACTAGACATAATCATGATTAACGATTCGTTGTTGGATAAGATGGTGAAGTACAGGTCCTGGGTCGAGCCAGCAAGGTTCTTAGACCACCATCCACTTTTTTAAAGCTAGAAACGAGCGAAAATGGGCCAGCCAGACCTTTCAAGTTCAACCATGGGTGGTTGAAGTTTGAGGGTTTTAAAGAATTTATTTGGGAGGTATGGCGTGATGATGACAACCGTCGGAACTTCCCCCCTATGGAAAATTTGATGGTGAAACTCAGCAGGCTAAAACAAGAAGTTAAGAAACGGATTAAGTCCCAAAATCTATCAAACAAGGAAATACTATTACGCATTGAACAAGATATAGGGAAGTTAAATGAATTAACAGATCCATTGGAGTGGGGGCAAACTGAAAATGACATCCTTCTCAAGCTAGAGTTGAAGAAGGCCTCAATCCTTCACATAGCTCATGAAAAGGCCAAATTGGAAAGTTGGATGGTCTGGCTGGAGGCTGGTGATCAGAATACAATTTTTTTTGATAAATTCACAAATCACCGAAGGAATTAATTACATCTAGGAGATGGTATCTTCAGATGGTCGAGTGATTAAGGATCAAGAGGAGATAGCGGCTGAAGCTAAGGATTTCTTTCAGGCATACTACAGGGCAGAAGGAGATATATCATTAATTGACCAATTTAAGGTCGTGAAAGAATACCCAAGGATTTTCGATGGGCTGGATGGAGATGCGCTATTTTCCCTGGTCCGGATGGCCGAACTAAAAGCAGTTTCCATGGCTTCTCCTCAGTCCAAAATCCCTGCGCCAGACAGATGGTCTTGTGAGTTATTCACAGAGTGTTTTGACCTCATGGGGTCGGACTTATTGGCGGAAATGGAAGACTCAAGAATCATAGGTGTTATTTCTGGGGCCATGAACTCAAACTTCGTGGCCTTGATCCCTAAAAAAGAAGTCTCAACCTCGTTGGGAGATTACCGTCCAATTTCCTTATGCAATTTTGTATACAAAGTGATAGTGAAGATTATATCCTACCATCTAAAGCCAGAGCTATCGCGGGGATTATCTATGGAACAATTCAGTTTCTTACAAAACCGACAGATTTTGGAAGCAGTGGGGGTGGCTCAAGAGGTGCTCCATAGTGTTAAGACGAAATCCATGGAAGCTGCAGTTCTAAAACTATACCTAAACAAAGCATACGACCAGGTCTCTTGGGGATTCCGTAGGTTGGTTTTGATCCATATTGGCATTCCTTTTTGCATGATGAAATGGATTATGAGTTGTGTCACGTCGGTCTCCTTTGCGGAGTTCATCAACGGCAAGCTAACTAAATTTTTTGAAGCAGGTCGAGGTCTTAGGAAAGGGTGCCCCCTCTCGCCACTCCTTTTCATGTTGGTGATTGAAGGTCTGAGCAGAATCCTCCTCAAGGCCAAAGCATTAGGCATAGTCAAAGGTATTAAAATCAGCAGTGAATTATTCATTACTCACTTAATGTTCATGGATGATTTCATGTTTATAGGCTCAGGATTGTTATCCAAATGGTCTGTCATAGACGAAATCACAAATACTTTATTTGGTGTCTCCGGCTTATCAATAAATGCAAGCAAATCATGTATTTTGTTGAATAGGGCATCTGAAGCCTTCAGGTTTGGTATGGAACAATTATTTTAGATAACATTTGACAATATTACAGATGATATTAATTACCTAGGGTATTATATTAAACCAAACGGGTATAAGGTGGGGGGCTGGGCATGGCTCCTGAAGAGGTTCAAAAGGAGGATAAAATTCTGGGGTTGGCGATGGCTGTCCATTGGGGGACGACTCACATTAGCACGCTCTGTTCTGACAAATATGGTCATTTACTGGTTTTCACTCTATAAAGTCCCTAAGGACATCACCAATAAATTGAGGATTATGACCATGGAATTTATTTGGTTTGGAGGAGTATCCCAAACCAAATATCACTTAGTCCGCTGGGAGGACTTATCCCGCCCGGTGGGAAAAGGCGGTTGGGGTCTTAAAAATTTGCACATGTTTTCCCTGGCTTTGTGGGAAAAAAGATTATGGATGGTATATACAAGCAGGAGCCTATGGTCTAAGTTCATCAAGGAGAAATATATCAGAAACTGCTCTCTGGTTCAGTGGGTCATAGGAAACAGGAAATCGGGTCGACGCTCCAATGTATGGGCGGGATAACTTGTAGCTTTCAAAATGTTTTCTTCATGGTTGGCTTGGGTTCTTGCTAATGGGAGGGCGGTGAAGGTGGGAGAGGATCCCATAGTTTGGGGTCCACGACACCATGTCCTATCTCAAGAACTCATTTTCCTCTTACATTGCAAAGGTATCTTCTCCCTCTTTCATGCCTCGACAGGCCCAACCAGGGGCTCGAATATGCAGGGCTGGCTTTCAACCAATCAGCTGGGGCTCTCAAGTGCCATGGGTGCATAGTGGTCCTTATACATCTCTGGCCTAAAAAGGGGGGCTATAAGCCTAAATGATTCTCCTAACGGTCTATGCTGGTCTTATGACTCATCCTTGGGCATCCTCACAGCCAGACTCGCTTATCAACAGCTCATGGATGCCCATGAACATAACATGTAGTGGTGGAACAAAATATGGAAGTGGAAGATGCCTCTGAGGGTCATCATCTGTGTTTGGCTGGCTCTTAACAACTGTATCCTCACACGGGACAACTTGAGGTGATGGGGGAAGATCGGCCCAGGAATTTGTCTCTTATGTGGCTCTTCTGATGAAAACATCTTTAACATTTTTGTATTTTGCAGCTTCAGTAAGACAGTGTGGAATAATATCTCGGTAATGTCCAAAATGGATCTCCCATGGAATGGAGTGACACTATCTGCATGTATGTGGTCCTTGGGGAACAAGCGACCTCATTATCGGGTGCTAACCTGCCACACCATATGGGCTATATGGAGATGCAGAAACATGTTAATTTTTGAAGGAAAGAGGTCGAGGCCTATGGAAGTGGCAGCCATATGTTTGAGGTCATTTTCAGAATTAGTAGTTTCTCCTCTCTCTAGTGGGCCTCCAGGACTGGTTCCATGGGAGTCTATGGACTTATCATTGTTTTAGGATCCAATGGGGTCCTTTGACGGAGCTTCACAGGAATCTGCAAAGCTCTATGGTGCCAGTGTTTATTTGAGGCTTGTTGATCACTCCAATTACAAGGTTTGGCTGAACTGTGGAGCCGAGACAAACAAAAAATGTGAGCTTCTTTCTCTATGGCTTCTACTTCGCTTTAGTTCCCTTCTCGATTCAAAGACTCTGCATATATTTGGAGACTCAAAGGTCATAGTTGATTGGGCACTGGGTAAAAACCATATCCAAATCTTTCACTTGATGCCATGGCTGAGGCGGGTGTGGAGCTTGATCGACTGTTCTCAGGGATTTGAATTCAAGCATATCTACAGAGACCAAAACACAGTGGCGGACTCCCTATCCAAGCTGGCCTTGACTACTGTGGAAGAAGTCATTTTATCAGAGCATTGGTCGCAGGATGATGTGCTGATGGATAGGTTCAGCTTCCCGGTTGATGTTTAGTCTACGCTGTTTTTTTATTTATTTCGGCAGTGATTATCTCCTGGGAACCTTCGTGGTTTCCTATGTCTATTGTCTTGGCCATGCCATTTTTTGTTTATTCTGTCTAGTCCTTGGTCCCAATGTTCGTCTATGGATTTTTTTGTTGTTTTGTCTTCTCATGGCTTCGTGCCTTTTGATCCCATCCTTAACTGCTTTTTTTAATAGAAAGTTGACTTTTTTTAATGAAGAAAAAAAACCCTCAATGCATTATAAACCACCATTCTATCATTTGTAAGATATAATTATTATATCTTCTAGCATTACCCCAAAACCACAAATGTTGCTTACCTTGAGTAGTGCATTGATGATTGTGATTACCTACTACTTTATTATTATGTTTAGTAATCAAGAAAAAATAGCATTCACATTTTGTAGATATCTATAAAAATCATGAAAATTATAACTCATTCTAGTAGAAACATTGAACCTATTGAGAATGGAGATGATAAAATCGTCCCTTCATGCATATAAGAGAGAAAAAAACATAATGGATCAACAAGGTTTGTACACAAATCTATAAGTATGGGCAATGCATTTTCCCACATTGCTTGAAATAATTTTTGCAATCATTGCTAACAAAGTTTCTTATCCCTACAATGGTTAATCCATTCTATACACCTTATAGAAATTTATGAAGGCTAAGAGAAATCTATTGTACTTACATTATTTTCCTCAAATATAAATCAAGAAAAAGGACTTTTGTTGATTGCTTTGTAGAAATGTGAACATCAAATATCCATGCTATCGCCTAATCTAAAATTTATCTACCCCGATACAAGTAACGGAGATTTCCAAATGTATATATTAATTTCATGATTCTCTGATTGATTTCCCTTGCTACCTCTAAGAAATATAATGTGATGTGGCTAACCTTGAGATAAGACCAAAGGTGCTAAAATTAAGACTAAACAAGGTTTAGTAACAATGGATATAGATAAATTACTATTTATCTCACTAACCATTCAACCAAATAAATTAAATTCTAGAGATTCAATTATAACTAAAGTTTTCAACATTTAATTACGCCACTTAATTAAATAATTAATTGCGACACTCAATTAATAATTTCCAAAGTACAAGTTAAATCTCATAAGTGAAACAAGAACATCAATAATACATGATAAACATCATATTCGTTGTGAATAGCTAGTCTATGTATTTTAGGTTTGTTTGATAGCATATTTTATAAATAACCAAGTATTGATGTCATTGATTATTTACAAATTAATCTACTTTTTCGGTTTTAAAATGTGTGTGTTGTTAGTGAGCATAAAAAGTAAGGAAAACCACATATCATGGAGCATACATAGGATGCAATATATAGACACATCGAAACCATAGAAAACACGAACACTGGCTGCAACTATAGCCCTCAAAATCGACTCCCGATGACTGTCCCCTACAATCATCTCTCACTAATAAAAATCAGATCGTATGGCTGCCACCCTCCAGCCATTGATTGATTTTACATATAGAATACATCTCTCATCCTCAGATCTACAACTAAGATCAATCATGCAACAAAGTTATTTACAATAAAATGACAGGTGCGCTCATCTTGTCACCGGAAAGCTATCGGACCAAAACAAACATATCTTGGTCATCCAAAAATCTTTTTTAATGAAACGAAAGGCGTTGTTCAATGAAAATGCTGCTCCAGGCGCAATGGAATAGGTCTCACAACACAGAAATGAGCATAGATGGTCGAACTAGATCATATGGTTGCACCCCTCTCAATAAAATAGAGCTAAAATTACAATTTTTGGTTATGAAGAAGAAGAATAGAAAGAAGGTAACGAGAATAGAAACTAAATTCCATACTATATGAGATTCATCCTTCCTCCATGCAGATCCTGACATTCCATACATGAACACTCAAACAACCAATCAGTGATCCAGGAGGATATTGGTGGCCACCCACCTATTCCTCTTGGACCCCCACCATTGTTTCTTTCAGTTTTCCTGTTTCCTTAATTGTAGCACAATTTACTATTTTTGGCAGTTTTCATGTCCTAAACTTCTGGAGCCATTTTGAGGCCCTAAACAACGTTTTTTAGGCATCGAATGGTCGAGCAAATATGAGTCCATTCTTGACTCAATATTTTTTGTTTATGGATTTAGTCCTTAAACAGATCTTTCTAATGATATATCATACGCGTCAAAAGGAGATAGTATGCTAAAGTTACGGCCCCGAGAAATTGATGTACCAAGTTAGCCAACGGGGCCCACATTAAGGCGTTTCACCTCCTATGGTTAGGTTTTTGGATGTGTAGGGTTTCCATTGTTTCTCAATAATATATAGGCCTTCAAGCCTCATTGTAACACAGAGTTTAGAGGCATGTATCCGCCACATCTCTTCTCAGAGATAAGCTACCAGCACTCTAGCTAGTTTATTTCCATTCTGTATGTAAACAAGTTTCAGTTATTGATTAATGAAATGAAGTTTTATTTCCGCTACATATTTGTTTTTATGGATATTTGTGTATTCTGTTGCATTCCTGCATAAATTCGGATCAGTGGTATCAGAGCAATCTGTTCTTTCTCGATCCTTCTTTGTATGTCCCCAACGAGGGCGGGGTATAAAGATTTAGGGCTCAATCTGGTTGAACCTTTGCAAGATCAGCCTCACAAATCCCGACGGCCACCCATGGGGGACGAAAAGAAAGATGAGGGCACAGAAGATCCTATCAAAAGGTTGCTCGAGGAGGCCCTTGAAAAACAAAGGAACGCGATGATGGATAACTTCGCCCAGATCCTTCAACGACTTCCCACTGGTGGCGCATTTGCATCTAGCAGCCACTCTAGAGGTGCAACCCCTTTTAAGGTACAAGTAAACTTCGACATTCCCATATTTGATGGTCAAATAGATGCAGATGTCGTAGATAAATGGTTGAATATATTAGAAGGTTA
>LPNX010542155.1:7616-28089 GCA_001517045.1 Pseudotsuga menziesii | reverse complement strand
GGTACGTAAAAGTATGGAAAGAGGAAGGGGGCTTTTTTTTTACTCTTCTCTCTCGTTTTCCGTGCTTGCTTTCTTTTCCTGCAAATCACAAAAAAAACGAAAAACAAAAAACAAAAAAAAACTTTTTCCACACAATGGGGTTAGATCTTGGTTAGCTTACCCGAAAATTCTAAGTTTTCAAGTTTTCTCGCTGTTTCTGATTTGTCGTGATCGCACAAGGTGCATGGCAAAGAGCATACGTAGCTGAGAAGACAAAAAAAAACTTTCCCTCACTGTTTCTGATTCGCCGCGATCGCGCAAGGTGCACGACAAAGAGCATACGCAGCCAGAGAAAACAACAGTCCGAGACTAAAACAAAAAAATATCTAATAATAAACTGATAAAATATGAGAGATTTAAAAAAAAACAAAACCGTCACTGTAACATTATACCTTCAGATTTGCCGAAATGGGTGTTTCTGGAACAAACGGAAACGGTTTTCGGTGAAACGAAAACTATTTCCAAATGGAAACGACGCTCCGGACGCAATGGAACAGCTCCCACAGGCCACAAATGCACAGAAAATACAGAACCAGAAACCCTTAAAAAAGTTTCGGCAACACCGGTTCCAGATCTTGATCAAAACCGAAAGCGGCTCTTCATAAAAGCTCTGATACCATGTTAGGGTACACAGGGTACTCCCAAAGGACCGAACACCAAGAATAGCAACTTCACACAAACAGATCACAGATCAATACACCAATGTTTGTCACGTGGTTAAAACCCTCGAGAGGGAAACAGTCCACGGCCCCGACCAAATAGCTACTTCGGAGCAATTTATTATGCAAAAGAAAGAAAGTTACATGAGCTTCTCATAATCGATCAACTAGCCAAGGACCCTCTATGCTCTTTAAATAGAGATCATAGACCAATCGGGTGTTAAGCCACGGATCAATGGTAGGTATGATCTAAGAGAAGTTGAACCGTTGGATCACTCTATGTCTAGAACATATCGTGACCGTCGGATTAGAATATTTACAAATGCATACTAATGCATACTAAAGAAACACACTTTTACCTAACGGATATATTACACAAGTTGATCTTAACTAACTCCTAAGTGTCTAAATATCCTAACAGATATTTCTCGGTTCATGACTTTTCTGGCCGGGAAAAGATTACTTTTTCTCTACTCAAAGCCGCCCCCCATGTCAAGGACTGGTGGGAAACCTACTGTGAGAGAAAGGATGAGGAGGAACCCTCTCTTTTCTCGGTTGTACCCACTTGGAATTCTTTCTGAGATGCCATAAAGGGACAATATTATCTAGTGGGGAGCTATGAGGACAAGTACATCCAATGGACTACGCTACGGCAGCAAAGAGATCAAGATGTGCATGAGCTGACGAATCTGTTCCATACCCTACGCACCAAGTTGGGTATCAAAGATTCAGAGAAACATTTGGTGCTGAAGTACCACAGTTGTCTGCACAGATACATTCAGGAGGAAATGGAGTTCCTTGACATCTCCTCACTTGGTATGGCATATCGGTACGCTGCCAAAATTGAACAAAAAATCAAACAGAAAAAGCAAGACTTTGGATCAGCGAATCAGAAGCAAGAGAAAGGTTCCCCCAAACCATAGAACCAAGGACATAGCCAAGGCGACTCAAGAAAACTTTCCAAAGCCTCAAGCAAAGAGCAACACTGCAAAGCCAAAGAAGGAAGCGGGAAAGTGGTGCGAGTTCCATAAGAGCCCCACTCACAACACAAGTGAGTGTCAAGCTAAGCAGTCACTAGTGGCCGAGATAAAGGCTTATGAATTAGATGCATACTCTGACACTGAATCAGAACCCAAGATGGGGAATGATAGAGGGAAGAAGATTATCAATGCAGAGCTCAACGCCACCGTTGCCACCACGAAGATACAAAAGAAAGAACCAGAAGATTCAGAGGAGGAGGAGCGTCTTTTCCACTCCCTTATGTGGGTAAAGGGTTCACCACTACAGTTCATTGTCGATCGTGGGAGCCAAAAGAACCTGATTTCAACAGAGGTCGTGAAGCGGTTGGGTTTACTGACCACAACACACCCATAACCATACACCATCAGGTGGCTTCACCAAGGATGAGATCTCCGCGTCAGCCAGCAGTGCCAACTTCCCTACAACATCAAGCCCTTCACCGATGAGGTATTATGTGATATTGCTCCTCTTGATGTTTGTGATGTATTATTAGGTCAACCATACTTATGGAAGCGACATGCTGTGTATGAGTCCTGGCCTCGCGCTATTATTATTACGTTGGGAAATAATTTGTACATAATAACAGAGGTACCACCCCATGCCTCTATCTCTTTGGTTACTACAAAACAATGCAGTAAGCTCATTTCCAAAACCAGGAAGTTCATTTTCTTGATGATCTGCCCTCAGGGCAAGAAGAAGAGTGTTGCCACAACCTCTAGAGAGGGCCCCTCCGCACGACAACAAAAAATGGACAAGGTCGTGGAGGAATACTGGGACATATTCACCTCACCCATTGGGGTGCCTCTCCACTATCAGGTCAAGCACCCCATCAATCTGACCCCAGGTGCGTCGTTGCCCAATGGACCAATCTATCCCCGTTCTGTTATGGAGAATGATGAAATCAGGAGCTGCTACAGAAGGGTCACATCCGACCAAGTTCATCGCCCTATGGGAGCCCGATCGTGTTGGTATAGAAGAAGGATGGGACTTGGAGACTCTGTATTGACTATCGGGAACTGAACAATATCACTGTCCGGAATAGGTACTCGATCCCACGGATTGATGACCTCTCGGACTAGCTTAAAAGGGCAAAATATTTTAGCAGGATCGACTTAAAGTCTAGGTATTACCAGATATTGATCAAACCGAACGATGTGTTGAAGACTGCCTTCAAAGCCAAGGAGAGCCTTTTCGAATGGTTGGTCATGCCTTTCGGGCTGACGAATGCTCCTATAACCTTCATGAGACTGATGGATGACATCTTATGGCCATTCACCAACTCATTTGTTGTAGTGTACTTAGATGAAATCTTGATCTTCAGCCAGACTTGGGAAGAGCACCTCCACCACATTCGACAGGTCCTCCAAACATTGCGGCAGCACAAGTTGTGTGCCAATTCGGACAAGTGCACTTTTGGCATGACCCAGGTTCAATATCTGGGATACATTATTGATGATTGTGGGGTACATGTGATCCAACCAAGATCCAAGTCATTCGGGATTAGCCAGCCCCAACTACTCTAACAGAGCTTCGTGTCTTTTGGGGCCTTGCTAATTTCTATCGCAGGTTCATGTTGGGATTCTCTCATATCACTTGGCCCTTGAGTGAAGTCACCAAGGGAGGAGTGAAAGAAAAATTCTTTTGGTCAGAAATTCAACAGAAGGCGTTTGCAGAATTGAAACATCGCCTATGCTGTGCCCCAGTGCTCACATTACTAGACTTGCAACAACCATTTGAGATTGAGACAGATGCCTCTGACTATGCTATTGGGGTAGTCCTTACTAAAAAAGGGTATCCAGTGGCATATCACAGTGAGACACTGTCTGATATTGTCCACAAATATCCCACTTATGACAAAGAGATGTATTCCATTGTACAGGCTTGTCGACAATGGAAGCATTACATTTTGGGGAAGGAAACGATCATCCACACAGAGCACCGACCCCTGCAGTTCATGTAGACACAAGGGAAGTTACAGAACGATTGCCATCAAAAGTGGTCCACATATCTACAATAGTTTCATTTGAACATCAAGTACAAGAAGGGAAGCACCAATAATTTTGCAGACCACCTCAGTCGACCACCGATCATGGCGATAACGACCGTGCTCAACTCTTATGGGCACGAGACTTCTGATTGGCCGCTTCTCTACAAGAGCGATCCAGAATTCAGCCACACATACCAGATGCTCTTGGAGGGAAACCAAGTTCCAAAATTTCACCTCCAGGATGTACTACTGTGTCACATGGGACACCTTTGTGTTCCTTCAAGCGAGCATGCCAAGATGATTTGGGAAGCGCACTACATTCGGGTTGCTGGGCATTTCGGGGTTGAGAAAATAGTGGCAGTACTGAAGAAGAATTTCTATTGGACAAATTTTCGACAGGATGTCGGGAAGTACATACGATCCTGCACTGCCTGCGCCATTTCCAAACCATCCATCAAGAAGCAAGGCATCTATACCTCATTTTTGACCCCTAGTCGACCTTGGGAATCCATCTCCATGGATCACATGTCAGGCCTTCCTTCTACTAAGCTACCTTTAGATTCTACTTTAAGTTAACCATTTTATCCTTTATATCCTTTAATAATTCTGGTCCAACAATGACTCTATCCATTGGGTTATCCCAAATAATGGGAGTATTACACTTCCTTTCATACATGGCCTTGAAAGGACTCATATTCAAAGATGAATGATATCCATTGTTATAATCAAATTCCACCAAGTGTAAATAATATTCCCACTTAGACGATTGATCCATCACATACATCCTTAACATATCTTCAATTACTTGGTTAACTCTTTATGTTTGTCCATCTGTCTGAGGGTGGTATGTTGTACTCATGTTTAGACTTGTACCAAACCCTTCAAACAATCCTTTCCAAAAGTTAGAAGTAAATTTTGAATCTATGTCTGATACTATCTCCTTCGGAATACCATGCAATCTGGCTACTTCTTTCATGTAAATATTTGCAATGTTATCTGCTTTGTGAGCTTTCTTTATTGGAATGAAGTGTGCTGCCTTAGTCAACTTATCTACCACAACCATGATCACATCATTTTGCAATCTCGGCTTAGGTAACTTAGTGATGAAATCCATTGTCACCACATCCCATTTCCATTCTGGTATAGGCAAGGGTTGCAACAATCCCGCTGGATGTCGATGCTCAACTTTAAATTTTTGGCATTCCATGCTCCTAGCTATATATTCTGCAACATCATTCTTCATCCCTGGCCAATATTATTGTTTCCTTACTGCTGCTACCGTTTTCTGATGACCTGAATGTTCGACATAAGGGACATCATGTGTTTCCTTCATAACCATATTCCTTATATCTCCAACATCAGGCACATAAACTCTATCTCTGTGCATGAGTATCCCATTTTCTTGAAACTTATACTTATCAAATTTCTGTGGAATTTTTTGTTGTTTCAACCCTTCTTTCACCTGCTGATAAAGTTTATCTGTAACACTAGCTTCAATGATCTTATCCTACAAATATGATGTGCTAGTGCTGATAGTTGCTACATGCATCACATGAATCTTCCTACTAAGCGCATCAACTACTTTATTTTCCTTACCTTTGATATGCTTGTTGTCAAAGTCATATTCACATAATAAATCCGTCCACCTCCTTTTTCTTGCATTCAAATTAAGATGCTCAAAGAAGTATTTTAACCCATCATGGTCAGTTCTCAATTCAAACTTTTTACCCATTAGATAATGTCTCCGCATCTTCAAAACATGGATGATAGCTGCAAGCTCTAAGTCATGGGTGTCATAGTTCTACTCATGTTCCTTCAACTTTCTAAATTCATAATTGATCGCATGTCCATCCTGCACTAATACTCCACCAATGCCTTGCTTGCATGCATCCGTGCATACAACCAATTTTCCTTGGGGTCCGCAATTTTTAGCACTCGTGCACTACTAAGCATTTCCTTAAGTTTTTGAAAATTATCTTCACACTTAGAAGTCCAATAAAACTTCACACCTTTCTTTTGCAACGATGTGATAGGATGAACCAACTTGGAGAATCCTTCGATGAACCTTCAGTAGTATCCAGCTAACCCCATGAAGGATTCGACTTCTGATATATTCTTAGGTGTTGACCATTCCATAATGACTCTTATCTTCTCAGGATCTACTGTAACACCTTCTTCATATATGATATGCCCTAAGTAGTGTATTCTTCCTTGATAAAATGAGCACTTGCTCAATTTGGCATACAGCTGATGTTCTCTAAGCACTTGCATTACTAGTCTTAGATGTTCTTCATGCTCTTCCTTTGTCTTAGAATAGATAAGGATGCCATCCAAGAATACAATCACAAACTTATCTAAGTACTTTATGAAGACTCCATTCATTAAACACATGAATACTGCAGATGCATTTGTTAAACCAAAAGGTACTACTGTGAACTCATAGTGTCCATACCTTGTTCTGAATGTTGTCTTACTAATATCCTCATTCTTAATTCTAATTTGGTGGTATCCCGACCTCAAATATATTTTTGAAAACACCTTGGATCCTCTTAGTTGATCAAACAAGTCATCAATTCTTGGCAAGGGGTACTTGTTTTTAACCGTTGCTTTGTTCAATTGTCTATAATCTATGCAAAGTCTTAGAGTTCCATCTTTCTTCTTCACAAATAACACAGGAGCTCCCCAAGGTGAAACACTGGGCCTTAGGTAACATTTCTTTAGTATCTCCTCTAACTACATCTGTAATTCCTTTAACTCTAGAGTACTCATTCTATAATGTGCTTTAGTTGAAGGTATTGTCCCATGCACCAAATCGATAGAAAAATCAATGTCCCTCTTAGAAGGTATTCCTAGTGGTTCTTGAAATATATCTGCAAAATTTTGTAGTATTGGATAATCCTGCAACTCTGGCTCTTTTCCTTCTTTTGATTCTTCCACATGAATTGCATATAATTAGCATCCCTTTCTAAGACTTTTATTCAATTGTAGAGTTGTGATCTACCTCATGGATATGGGTCTAGGTATTCCTTTTATTATCACTTGGTTCCCTTCTTCATCCAAACAAGTATAAGTTTTATCATGGAAAACCAAAACTGCATGGTGTGCATCCAACTAATCCATGCCAATCAATACATCATATGACCCCAAGGGTATGATGTTTAAGTCTTCAAAGGTTTTCATTCCATTCATTTCTAAAGGACACACTTTTACAAATTCAGTGATTTTCCTCTTGGATCCTGCAGCTATTTGTACTAGACTTGTTGTTTCATGTTTACATTTCTTTAAATGACATTTCTCAACAACATTAGGTGAAATCTAACTATTTATAGCTCCCGAATCAATCAAAATAGTTATGGTTTTATTAGCAATTTGACCTCCTACTTCAATCATTCGGGATTGGTGGTGAGATTGCCTCTCGTCTAGGCTTGCATAGATCCTTTGAACACTTCCACCTACATATCCAACATTTGAAGCCTCTTGAATGTTGTGAATGTTACTTTTCTTACGTGGGCACTGACTGGAAAAGTGATTTTCCTTGCATATCAAACATTCCACAAGTGTTCTTTTCCCTTAAGAATGTTCCTTTGACTGCCCTTATTGGTAAGAATTATTGTTTCTAAACTTTGAAGGTTGGAAACCTTTCTTTCTCTTCTCCTGCTTGTTATTCCTGATGTCCTTCCAATTCTTCTGACATGGGGCCTTGCTATTATTTTGTTCATATAAGTGTTTTTCCTTCCAGATGGCATCCTTAAGGTTCTTTGGCCTATCATACTGGATTTTATCTCTATAATATTCAAGATGGAAACTTAGGAAACTTTGAATCTTTACCTTCTCACTTATGATGAAGTCCGCATAGTTCAAAAGTTCTAGAAATTTTTTCTCATAGGCCTCCATAGTCATGCTTCCCAACTTAAGCTTAAATAATTCCTCCATCTTCTTGTCATAGTAGTGCTCAGAGAGGGATTCTTTCTGAAAGTATTTATCAAACTTCCTCCAAGATATTTTGTCTTCATCGATGTCTTTCAACTTAACCAGTTGATCCCACCAGATATATGCTTTACCTTGCATATGGTATATGGTTACTCTTGCCCCCATATCAGGTGTATACTGATGCAACTGGAACAATTTCCTAAGTCATATCAACTATGCTTCAGCATATTCTCCTTTCTTTAATTCTCCATCAAAAGTTGGGGGCTTGATTCTTCTTAACCCTCCTACTAGTTCATCCCAGGTAAACCTCCTCTTCTTGTATCTCACTGGAGATCTTTCGGGACTGCCCTTTGTACTGCTTGATGCATACCCCTTCTTTGTCTCTAAGTGATAAGGTCTCCTTGAAGATGATCTAGACCTCACACAACCTCTTTTATGACTCTTTTCAATGGATATTTGGATGGTCTTCAATGATTTTAGATCATTCATAATCTACTCTTGGATATTAATTATTCTTTCATTATCCTCTCTACACTTCCTCATTGAATCCCCCAATATTAATGGTTCACTGCTCATCTTACGTATGGTTGACCTTATTCCTTCAACAAACTCCTCTTCGGCACTATATGGTCTCCATCCTTCCTCAATATCCATCCCCAATCTTTGACTTCCTACTGTTGAACTTTTACTTGTTGAATACTTAATCTTCATAGGTTTGATTAAAACATCAATTGTAGTAGTCACACCGCTTGCTCAATCAATCACTGGGAATTGCATTTGTTCATTAATAACATTCTGATAGTAGAATACACATTAGTATAAGTTCATTATCATTAAAAAAAACCTCTTTTCTTCTTGTTTATAAAGTGACTAGCCAACATTTCTAAGTTACAATCTACCTAGTTGGACAAGGGGCGGGGTAGAAATCCTTCCATGATTTCTCCTTACTGGATGAACTTCGGGTCCATACCCATCCCAAAATAATAGTTTAATTAACTAACTCACATGGGAAATTATATTAAGGTGCATTCATCCAAGCTATCTAATGCAAGTGCATGCTTACAAGGTAACTTGAAACTTCGCAGAAGGCCCAACAGCCACGGTGTACCTTAAGCTTTGATACCACATGTGATGTCGCTAACCTTGAGATAAGGCCAAAGGTGATAAAATTAAGAATAACTAAGGTTTAATAACAATGGATATAGATAAATTACTATTGATCTGACTAATCATTCACCCAAATAAATTAAATTCTAGAGATTCAATTATAACAAAAGTTTTCAACATTTAATTACGCCACTTAATTAAATAATTAATTGTGAGACTCAATTAATAATTTTCAAAGTGCAAGCTAAATCTCATAATTGAAACAAGAACATCAATAATTCATGATAAACATCATATTCGTTGTGAATATCTAGTCTATGTATTTTGGGTTTGTTTGATAGCATAGTTTATAAATAACCAAGCATTGATAACATTGATTATTTGCAAATTAATCTATTTTTTCGGTGTTATTATGTGTGTGATGTTAGTGAGAATAAAAATTAAGGAAAACCACATATCATGGAGCATACATAGGCTGCAATATACGACCACACTGAAACTATAGCAAACAATAACACTCGCTGCAACTATAGCCCTCAAAATCGACTCCTGATGACTGTCCCCTATAGTCATATCTCACTAATAAAAATTAGATCGTATGCCTGCCACCCTCCATCCATAGATTAATTTTACATATAGAATACATATATCATCCTCAGATCTGCAACTAAGATCAACCATGCAACAAAGTTATTTACAATAAAATGACAGGTGCGCTCATCTTGTCACTGGAAAGCTATTGGACCAAAACAAACATATTTTGGTCATCCGGAAAGCATTTTCAATGAAATGAAAGGTGTTTTTCATTGGAAACAATGCTCCAGATGCAATGGAATAGGTTTGAAAACACATAAATGAGCATAGATTGTCTAACTAGATCAAATGGTTGCGCCCCTCTCAATAAAATAGAGCCAAAATTACAATTTCTGGTTATGAAGAAGAAGAATAGAAAGAAGGCAACGAGAATAGAAAATAAATTCCATACTATATGAGATTCATCCTTCCTCCATGCAGATCCTGAAATTCAATACATGAACACTCAAACAACGAATCATCCATCATTGTACATATACCAAATAAAATAATGTAATGAAAACATAACATAAGAGAAATACTTATCTCAAATATAAGCAACTAACTGCAACAGGACAACTTTCCTCCTAGCCGTAACCATCAAGCCTTCCTTATTTATATAGGTCACCCCCAAGATGAGACCATGGATCCACAGGTAGAGTCTGGCTTAGTCTCACTACTCTTGAAACTACCTCTTTCAAGATATACAACATTTCCCACTACTACTTTCATGTCCGCCTCCACTGCCTATGGGATGTGACCTAGCTCACCATTCCCATTTCCTGACTTTCTGTGTGAGAACCTTGACTAGTAGAGTGATATAATAGAAGAAGGGAACAAATAGACTCGCTCTAAGTCGCAATACACTCTCAATAATATCAACATTCCCAACACAATTGCATAGCATAAATCACATGGTCTAAAGCTCAATATTGACTTCAAGAAGGAGATGTCATATGTATTTCTAGGATAAGGAGGACCACTCTAACCCAAATGGATCAACCCAAATTAGAGAGAGGTAAGGTTTAAGATTCATCATGGATAATTAACTTGAATTAGTGGAGTGGTGGCTTAGTGAAAAGATTCCCTTTCCCGAATTAGCACCATGAGGAGGAGTTACCCAAAAACTATGGAGTGGAGCCCTGAAGAGCACATGGATTCACACTAATGCATAAAAGTGGTTACAAAACATCAAGGAGGTCGAAATAGGTGATATAGGGCATCCAATGGGGTCATAAATATCATGGAAGCACAAAAATAGGATCATCAATGCATGGTGTAAGAGTGGAAGCTATAAAATAGCTTGCAGCCCTAAAAACTAGGAAAAGGGATCATAAATGACCATAACCACATAAATGTGAGGGAATATATTCCCAAGGAGGGTTCCCTATGCAATATGGGCCCACTGAGGTGTGCAAAATATGCAAAAATATCTCCATAGTCCATAATTATTGAGAATAGGGTTCCTTGTACAAGGTTTGGGTGGCGAACATTATTAATCTCACCAAGGTGCAAATATGAATTGGGATGGAAAAATTTAAGTCACCGATAAGTTATAAGGCGCTAGGGATGTCCCCATTCCCCCTCACATTGTGGAATACATGGTCCCCCATACTCTTTTGGTTTCTTTTGCTGAGTTGGTTGTTTATTTAATCAATCATTAACAACATTCAAAGATAACAGATATTCTAGTAATAACATTAACATTAATAATAGCGCAAAAGTAAAAGGCCATGTTATCAAACATTAATAATAAGTGATTAATTAAATTAATCATGAAAAGAAGAAAAAATCCACAATCATATAAAATATCATAAGTCCATAATGCAAAATAACATAAGTCACATGAAGGATCATAATTACATGGCTTAACAACTAGGGTATTACATCTCCCTCGCCCTTAAACAATGCATCGTCCTCGATGAATATTACATACATGCTGCAAAATTTCAAAATAGATGAGGGTATGCTTCCCTCATGGTATCCTACAGCTCCCGGGTGGCATCCTCAGGACTGTAATGGGTCCATTGGACCTTTACTTGCTTGATTTCTCGATTCTGAAGCAGCTTGACCTTGCTACCTAAAATGGGAACAGGTTGTACTGGAAAATACCCTTCTAGTTCCACCTGAATCGTAATCCATTCAATCACATGATTAGTACCATGTTCATACATATATCTATATATCAATAAAGAAAATAAAAGCACTCTAGTTACCTAGATCATATTCCAATCAATTACATAGCTACTATCAGGCATATACTTTTTCAATAAAGACACATGAAACACATTATGTACTCTAATGCAAGCGGGTAGGGCCAACTCATAAGAAACATGTCCTATAGTAGCTAATACCTCGAAAGGTCCACAATATCTCGTAGCTATATTGGAGTAATTCCCCAAGTTTAAGGAAATCTTCTTGGGTCTGACTTTCAAAAACACATGATCCCTAACTTGAAATTGTCTGGCGGTCCTGTTTGCATCTGCATAAATTTTCTACCTGTCTTGAGCTACCTTTAGATTCTACTTTATCTTAACCATTTGATCCTCCATATCCTTTAATAATTCTGGTCCAACAATGGCTCTATCCATTGGGTTTTCCCAACTTATGGGAGTATTACACTTCCTTCCATACATGGCCTTGAAAGGACTCATATTCAAAGAGGAATGATATCCATTATTATAAGCAAATTCCACCAAGTGTAAATAATATTCCCACTTAGATGGTTGATCCATCACATACATCCTTAACATATCTTCAATTACTTGGTTAAATCTTTCTGTTTGTCCATCTATCTAAGGGTGGTATGTTCTATTCATGTTTAGACTTGTACCAAACCTTCAAACAATCCTTTCCAAAAGTTAGAAGTAAATTTTGAATCTATGTATGATATTATTGCCTTCGGAATACCATGCAATTTGGCTACTTCTTTCATGTAAATATTTGCAATGTTAGCTGCTTTGTGAGCTGTCTTCATTGGAATGAAGTGTGTTGCCTTAGTCAACTTATCTACCACAACCATGATCACATCATTTTTCAATCTCATTTTAGGTAACTTGGTGATGAAGTCCATCGTCACTACATCCCATTTCCATTTTGGTATAGGCAAGGGTTACAACAATCCCACTAGATGTCGATGCTCAACTTTAACTTTTTGGCATTCCATGCACCTAGCTATATATTCTGCAACATCATTCTTCATCCCTAGACAATAGTATTGTTTCCTTACTGCTGCTACTATTTTCTAATAACCTAAATGTATGGCATAAGGGACATCATGTGTTTCCTTCAGATCCATCTTCCTTATATCTGCAACATCAGGCAGATAAACTCTATCTCTATGCATGAGTATCCCATTTTCTTTAAACTTATACTTATCAAATTTCTATGGAATTTTCTGTTGTTTCAGCCCTTCTTTCACCTGCTGATAAAGTTCATCTGTAACACTGGCTTCAATGATCTTATCCTTCAAATATGATGTGCTAGTGCTAACAACTGCTTCATGCATCACATGCATCTTCCTACTAAGCGCATCGGCTAATTTATTTTCCTTACCTTTGATATTCTTGATGTCAAAGTCATATTCACATAATAACTCTGTCCACCTCCTTTGTCTTGCATTCAAATTAGGCTACTCAAAGAAGTATTTTAACCCAGAATGGTCAGTTCTCAATTCAAACTTTTTACCCATTAGATAATATCTCCACATCTTGAAAGCATGGGTGATAGCTGCAAGCTCTAAGTCATGGGTGGCATAGTTATGCTCATGTTCCTTCAACTTTCTAGATTCCTAACTGATCCCATGTTCATCCTGCATTAATACTCCATCAATGCCTTGCTTGCCTGCATCCAGGCATACAACAAATTTTCCTTTGGGGTCCACAATTTTTAGCACTGGTGCACTGGTAAGCATTTCCTTAAGTTTTTGAAAATTATCTTCACACTTAGAAGTCCAATCAAACTTCATACCTTTATTTTGCAACGATGTGATAGGATGAGCCAACTTCGAGAATCCTTTGATGAACCTTCGGTAGTATCCAACTAACCTCATGAAGGATTTGACTTCTGATATATTCTTAGGTGTTGACCATTCCATAATGGCTCTTATCTTCTCAGGATTTACTGTAACACCTTCTTCATATATGATATGCCCTAGGTAGTGGATTCTTCCTTGATAAAATGAACACTTGCTCAATTTGGCATACAACTGATGTTCTCTAAGCACTTGCATTACTAGTCTTAGATGTTCTTCATGCTCTTCCTTTGTCTTAGAATAGATAAGGATGTCATCCAAGAATACAATCACAAACTTATCTAAGTACTTTCTGAAGACTCCATTCATTAAACACATGAATACGACAGGTGCATTTGTTAAACCAAAAGGTACTACTGTGAACTCATAGTGTCCATACCTTGTTTTGAATGTTGTCTTACCGATATCCTCATTCTTAATTCTAATTTGGTGGTATCCCGACCTCAAATATATTTTTGAAAACACCTTGGCTCCTCTTAGTTGATCAAACAAGTCATCAATTCATGGTAAGGGGTACTTGTTTTTAATCGTTTCTTTGTTCAATTGTCTATAATCTATGCAAAGTCTTAGAGTTCCATCTTTCTTCTTCACAAATAACACAAGAGCTCCCCAAGGTGAAACATTGGGCCTTATGTAACCTTTCTTTAGTAGCTCCTCTAACTGCATCTATAATTCCTTTAACTCTAGAGTACTCATTCTATAATGTGCTTTAGATGTAGGTACTGTCCCAGGCACCAAGTCGATAGAAAAATCAATTTGCCTCTTAGAAGGCATTCCTAGTGGTTCTTGAAATATATCTGCAAAATTTTGTAGTATTGGATAATCCTGCAACTATGGCTCCTTTCCTTCGTTTAATTCTTCCACGTGAATTTCATTTAATTGGAATCCATTTCTAAGACATCTCTTCAATTGTAGAGCTATGATCTTCCTCGAGGATATGGGTCTAGGTATTCCTTTTATTTTCACTTGGTTCCCTTATTCATCCAAACAAGTATAAGTTTTATTATGGAAAATGAAAACTGTATATGTTCCATCCAACCAATCCATGTCAATCAATACATCATATGACCCCAAGGGTATGATGTTTAAGTCTTCAAAGTTTTTCATTCCATTCATTTCTAAAGGACACACTTTTACAAATTTAGTGATTTTCCTCTTGGCTCCTGTAGCTAATTGTACCAGACTTGTCGTTTCAAGTTTACATTTCTTTAAATGACATTTCTCAACAAGATTAGGTGAAATGTAACTATTTCCGGCTCCCGAATCAATCAAAATAGTTATGGTTTTATTAGCAATCTTACTTGCTACTTCAATCATTCGGGATTGGTGGTGAGCTTGCCTCCCGTCTAGGGCTGCATAGATCCTTTAAATAATTCCACCTACATCTCCAACATTTGAATCCTCTTGAATGTTGTGAATGTTACTTTTCTTATGCGGACACTAACTGGCAAAGTGATTTTCCTTGCATATCCAACATTCCATAAGTGTTCTTTTCCCTGAAGGATATTCTTTTGACTGTCCTTGTTGGAAAGAATTATTGTTTCTAAACTTTGAAGGCTAGAAACCTTTATTTCTCTGCTCCTACTTGTTATTCCTCATATCCTTCCAATTCCTCTGATATGGGGCCTTTCTCTTATTTTGTTCATATAAATTTTTTTCCTTCCAAATGGAATCCTTAAGGTTCTTTGGTCTATCATACTGGATTTTATCTCTATAATATTAAGGAAGGCCACTTAGGAACCTTTGAATCTTTACCTTCTCACCTTTGATGAAGTCCGCATAGTTCAAAAGTTCTAGAAACTTTTTCTCATAGGCCTCCATAGTCATGCTTCCCAACTTAAGCTCAAATAATTCCTCCATCTTCTTGGGAGAGTAGTGCTCAGAGAGGTATTCTTTCTGAAAGTATTTCTTAAACTTCCTCCAAGATGTTTTGTCTTCATCGATGTCTTTCAACTTAACCAGTTGATCCCACCAGATATATGCTTTACATTGCATATGGTATATGGCCACTCTTTCCTCCATATTAGGTGTATATTGATGCAACTAGAAGAATTTCCTAAGTCCTATAAACCATGCTTCAACATCTTCTCCTCGCTTTACTTCTTGATCAAAAGTTGGGGGCTTGATTCTTCTTAACTCTCCTACTAGTTCATCCAGGGTAAACCTCCTCTTCTTGTATTTCACTGGAGATCTTTTAGGACTGCTCTTTGTACTGCTTGATGCAGGGCCCTTCTTTCTCTATGAGTGATAAGGTATCCTTGAAGATGATCTATACCTCACATAACCTCTTTTATGAATCTTTTCGACAGATTTTTGGATAGTCTTCAATGATTTTAGATCATTCATAATCTTCTCTTGCATATTAATTATTCTTTCATTATCCTCTCTACACTTCCTCACTGAATCCTCCAAGATTAACGGTTCACTGCTCATCTTATGTCTGGTTAAACTTCTTCCCTAAACAAACTCCTCTTCGGGACTATATGGTCTCCATCCTTCCTCAATATCCATCCCCAATCTCTGACTTCCTACTGTTGAACTTTTACGTGTCGAATACTTAGTCTTCACAAGTTTGATTAAAATATCAATTGTAGTAGTCACACCGCTTGCTCAATCTATCACTGGGAACTACAATGTGTTCATTAATAACATTCTATTAGTAGACTACAAATTAGTATGAGTTCATTATCTTTAGAAAAACCACTTTTATTCTTGTTTATAAAGTAACTAGCCTACATTTCTAAGTTACAATCTACCTAGTTGGACAAGGGGCAGGGTATAAATCCTTCCAAGATTTCTCCTTACGGGATGAACTTCAGGTCCATACCCATCCCAAACTAACAGTTTAATTAACTAACTCACATGTGAAATTATATTAAGGTGCATTCATCCAAGCTATCTAATGCAAGTGCATGCTTACAAGGTAACTTAAAACTTCGTAGAAGGCCCAACAGCCACAGTGTTGAAACCTTAAGCTTTGACACCACTTGTGATGTCGCTAACCTTGATATAAGGCCAAAGGTGCTAAAATTAAGACTAACTAAGGTTTAATAACAATGGATATAGATAAATTACTATTGATCTGACTAAGCATTCACCCAAATAAATTAAATTCTAGAGATTCAATTATAACTAAAGTTTGCGACATTTAATTACACCACTTAATTAAATAATTAATGGTGACACTCAATTAATAATTTCCAAAGTGAAAGCTAAATCTCATAATTGAAACAAGAACATCAATAATACATGATAAACATCATATTCGTTGTGAATAGCTAGTCTATGTATTTTTGGTTTGTTTGATAGCATAGTTTATAAATAACCAAGTATTGATGTCATTGATTATTTGCAAATTAATCTACTTTTCGGTGTTATTATGTGTGTGTTGTTAGTGAGCATAAAAATTAAGGAAAACCACATATCATGGAGTATACATAGGCTGCAATATATAGCCACACCGAAACCATAGCAAACAAAAACACTGGCTGCAACTACAACCCTGAAAATCGACTCTCGATGACTATCCCTTACAGTCATCTCTCACTAATAAAAATCAGATCGTATGGCTGCCACTCACCATACATTGATTAATTTTACATATAGAATACATCTCTCATCCTCAGATATATAACTAAGATCAATCATGCAACAAAGTTATTTACAATAAAATGACAGGTGCGCTCATCTTGTCACCGAAAAGCTGTCGGACCAAAACAAACATATCTTGGTCATCCAAAAATATTTTTCAATGAAATGAAAGGTGTTGTTTACTAGAAACTCTACTCTAGATGCAATGGAATAGGTCTCATAACATAGAAATTATCATAGATGGTCGAACTAGATCATATGGCTGCGCCCCTCTCAATAAAATAGAGCTAAAATTACAATTTTTGGTTATGAAGAAGAAGAATATAAAGAAGGTAATGGGAATAGAAACTAAATTCCATACTATATGAGATTCATTCTTCCTCCATGCAGATCCTGGAATTCAATACATGAACACTAAAACAACCAATCAGCCATCCTTGCACATATACCAAATAAAATAATGTAATGAAAACATAACATAAGATAAATACTTATCTCAAATATAAGCAACTGGCTGCAACAGGACAACTTTCCTCCCAGCCGTAGACACCATCAATCCTTCCTCACTTGAACAGGACACCCTCGAGCTGAGACCATGGATCCACAGGTAGAGTCTGGCTTAGTCTCACTACTCTCGAAACTACCTCTTTCGAGATATAAAACACTTCCCACTACTACTTTCCCGTCTATCTCCACTACCTATGGGATGTGACCTATCTCTCCATTCCCATTTCCTGGATTTCTATGTGAGAACCTGGACCAGTAGAGTGATATAATGGAATAAAGGGAACAAATAGACACACTCTAAGTCTCAACACACTCTCAATAATATCAACATTCCCAACACGATTGGATAGCATAAATCAGATAGTCTAAAGCTCAAGATTAACTTCAACAAGGAGATGGCATATGTATTTATAGGATAAGGAGGACCACTCTAACCCAAATGGATCAACCCAAATTAGAGAAAGGTAAGGTTTAAGATTCATCATGGATAATTAAATTGAATTAATGTAGTGGTGGCTTAGTGAAAAGATTCCCTTTCCTGAATTAGCACCATGAGGAGGAGTTACCCAAAAACTATGGAGTGGAGCCATGAAGAGTGTTAGCACTCAGAATGTACCCAGGTTGTAAAAGGTACACCCCGAGGTAACAGCAAAACCACTTTAGGAATATATTGGTATTCTCTCCCAGAGAGGGATCTCTCAGCATGAACTTTACAAATTGCGAGACCAAACGGTAACAATATTTAAAGGTTTATTTATTTGGTTGAAACAATCACATATCCATTGGGCAACAGAGTCATATACATGTAAAAAGATTCCCAAAATGCATACACAGGATTTTTCAAAGGCAAGATAATCACATAATTGCAGTCATTTCATTTGTCAGGGTGAAAATAGAAGAAATGAGGGAACAGCGCATCAATACAGAGTGTCTAAGACGAATTCCATATCAACTTTAGTAGAAAAGATCATATAATACCTGAAACGATGAATAGAGAATAAGCATATGAATTCTAAACATCAAACACTATGTTCCAGATACGACATAAAGAACAGAATGGAGCGTTACACAGGAAAAATTACAAATCACACAGAGAAAGAAAGCACGGACTGCAATGTCAATGATACATGAATCTCTGAAAAAAGAACTCTCATGCATTCATTCTGGTATTAAAAATAAGACAGATATGTTCTCCACAAATTACTTCATCTGATGGGTTCCAACCCCCATCTCCTAAAAGAGATACAAATTTATAGATCAAACAATAAGTCTGCCTCCAGCAGATCAATAACAGAATGACCGGCGTAAATTAGAGTTTGTAACCGAAATCCTACACCACTAGGAAGTTGTTACAATTCCATTCCTAACCGATCACAAAGTATGAATCAACTGAATAACAAACTTGGGCCTAACAGCTTCCACGTCTTCGCCTCAACAGCTCCATGCCTTTGCACCATCAGCTCCATGTCTTTGCCCCGTCAGCTCTTCGGTACCGTGACGCCTGTTCTTAGGAGGGAACGATAAGCTTTGTTTTCCCAAAACTCTCGACGGCTTTCCACTGCTCCGTACTTGGGGTGTCGCACTCCATCATCTCTCAGATGGTCACCTCGAGCTCCATGTATGTTTCATAAGATTTCTTGGGTAACCTGGCTCTGATGACGGTGAACTTCTGTAAGATTTTGAAATCCTCCGCTAGTATGTCCACAATAGTTTGCCCTGACAGGCTTTTTTCCATGCTATTAAATTTCGAGTGATCCATGTGAGCCCGGAAAAGCAGCTGATGATAATGTTCGGTTAAGCGCAACCGACCCTCTTCGTCCCAGAAAGACGACAATCCATCTTCGAATAACTCTCTGAACTCCTTCCTGAACTCTTTGACTTGCACGACCAACTCATCGGACTTGTCTTGGACAGTCTTCATCAACTGGTGCTTTTGGATGATCTTCTTCGCAGACAGCACTATTGAGATTCGGTCTTTTATGCCCATGTCGTGCAGCTTTTGGTACGATAGTGAGTTCAGGAAATTTAATGTATTTTGGGCTATGGAGAGGGGTCTTCTCGCCATGTGTTCATTCACGAGCTTCAGTTTTTGCTGAGCCAACTCTGTCACTGCACACAAATCATCAATAAAACTCAAGTAATGTCGAAACTTAGTAATCTCTATAGTAAGGGTATCCCAAATAATATGCTTTGCCCCTTGAAGGGGGACCTTCCCAATGCATTTTTCCTTTAGCTCCTCGAGCTTCTTTTGCAATTGATTCTTTTCCTGCAAGATCTGTCTTCTGCTTTCAGTCATATTGACTAATTCGGCCTTTACCTTTTCATTCTCGGTCGTCAACTCTCGGATTTCCTCGTCTTTTAAACTTACCTGGGACATGGACACCAACAGGTCATCAGCAGAGAAGTTATCCAGTGGTTTGTTTATTTTCACAATGGAGAGACCTTCATCAGTGGGGGTTTGACTCATCAGCTCCTCCATGATTTCCTTCTCGTCATTTTGGTCCTTTTCCAACACGGATATTTGAGACAGCAGTTCTTCCCTTTCGCCCTCCCATCTGCATTTTTCCTCCTGTAGCTCAACGGCCTTCCCTTTGTATTCCATCATTTCCTGATGAATTTTCTCCTTTTCTTCTTGCAAGGCCATCAATTCGGCCGATTGGACGTGTTCTGAACCGGGGATCTTTAGTTTCTTCTTGAGGACCTGTAGAGCATTGTATTTCTCTTCTAACAACTTCTTGACAGCCTGGGTACTGTCAGAGCTAGCGATGTCCGTTTGCATTTTTCTGATTTGAATGGCATTGGCTTTGTTCTCGACCTTTTAGTGCTTCAGTTGAACTTCCAACTTGTCTACCAACACTTGCAACTTACTTATCCTCATCATGGCTTGCAACAGGTCTGAATATAGAATGTCGCTAGTTTGCTTATGCAACTGAATCTTGTCTGGAGTACTGATTTTGTCCAGACGGATTTCTATCTCAGACATTTTCTTATCATTCACAATGGCCATTTTGAAAGTATTTTCTCAGC